>JACVTC010000537.1:0-20087 GCA_016946835.1 Neocallimastix lanati (nom. inval.) | reverse complement strand
TATCTAGATTTGATTTTAAACTAATTTACAGAGCTGGTAAAAAGTCAGGTAAACCAGATATTTTATCAAGACGTAGTGATCATTTATTTGCTAGTGTTCGTCCTATTTCATGCGTTATTAATTCATGTAGTTTTAAGAATGATTCTTTAATCTCCTCTATTCATGATTCTCTAGCTAATGATGAATTCTATTGCAAAATAACTGAATTTCTTAAAAATGATAAATCAAAAGATCCCCCTTTTAGTAAAATCGATAAATTTTCTCTTGACAAAAATGGTTATTTACTTTTTGAAAATTTAATTTATGGTCCCAATAAAATTAGAATAAGAGTTTTTAGAACTCCATCATGACTCTATTTCTGCTGGTCATTTGGAATTAATAAAACTATTGAACTTTATTTCTCGTAATTTCTGGTGGCCTAATTACAAAAAGATGTTAAAATGTTTATTAAATCTTGTGAAATTTGTTCAAAATCCAAATCCCAAGACATAAGCCATATGGTTTACTTTCTCCACTTTCTACACCCAAATAGAGCCTGGTCTGCTATCTCTATGGATTTTATTGTTGAACTTCCGAAATCCAAAGATATGACCACTATAATGGTTGTTGTGGATCGCTAACTAAAATGGCTCATTTTATACCATTTAGATGTCTTCCTACTGCTTCTATTGCTGCTGATTCTTTCATTGCTAATATTTTTAAACTTCATGGTTTCCCGATTCTATTATTTCTGATCGTGGTTCTCAATTTACCTCTGATTTTTGGAATCGTCTTTGCTCTCTTTTAAATATTAAGCATTCTTTTTCTACTGCTAATCACCCGCAGACTGATGGTCAAACGGAGAGGGTGAACTCGATATTGGAACAATATCTTCGTTGTTTTCATTAACGAAAAACAAAATAATTGGTTTGATTTATTACCTTTTGCAGAATTTTCCTATAATAATACTTTACAACAGTCAATAAATCAATCACCTTTTTTTGCAAATTATGGTTTTAATCCGAAATTTAATCCTGAAATTCCTTCAAATGAGAATCCGCATAGAGCTGAGAAAAGAATATTAAATATTAATGAAAACATTAAATTTTTAAAAGAAAACTTAGAGCAAGCAAAAAAGACTTATAAGAAATATGCAGATCTGAAAAGAATGGATTCTCCAGATTTTAAAGTAGGAAATAAAGTTTATCTTTTAAAGGGTAATACAACAAAGAAAAATAGAAAATTATCTGATCAACTAATAGGACCTTTTGAAATAATAAGAAAAGTTAGTGACTTAGCGTACGAACTTAAACTTCCTAATAATATGCGTTGTCACCCTGTATTTCATGTTTCACTTCTCGAACCTTACCATGAAAATGAATTTTCAAACAGAAGAAATACTCGTAGAAGAAATATTAATCTTAATACGGATACAATTGATAGAACTCCTGAAAGAATAATTAAAATGAAAACCTTTAACAATAAGAATCGTTACTTGATTAAATGGAAAGGATGCGATTTTAGTGAAAATACTTGGATTGATGAAGATCAAATTCTTGATAGACAATTAATACAAGAATATTACAGAAAAGAAAAGAAGAACAAATCTTCGAATGTTAACAACGAATTCTGTCAACCACCTGATGATGCAAACGAGTACTATGTTAGACATAAATATCAACCTTTTGTAATTGATCTTCCTTCTTAAAGTTAATCTCGCAGGAGCTCGACTTAAGGGGCGAGATTGTAAAGATATTATTAATATCTTTATAAATTTTAATTAAATTTAATCATAAATTTAAGTAAAATTGAAATAAATCTATTAAAAATCACGTGTATAAAATTATTGCAAATAATTTTAAACAAAACTTCGACTTCTTCCCAATCATATTAATAAATTAAAAATTTCTCTTGTGAAACTAGTAATTGAAAATCATTTCTTTTTATGTAATTTAATTTAAATAATAAGAGTTAAGGTTTTTTACAAGATAAATTAACAACATGAAACTATGCAATTAGTCATGTTGAAACTTACGGCATTTTATGCTAAATTTATATTAAATAATTATGACAACTTTTATATTATTTTAAAATAGAAAATATATAATAAATTTACTAATAATATTTAAATAATAAATAAATAATAAATGAACTCAATTAGAATTGATTATATTTATTTTAGTTATTAATTATAATTCTCTTTATTTAGTAATAGTTAATTATTTATTATTAGTTTAGGTTAGTATTGTTTTTAAATAAATAGTTAGATAATATAATTCAATAGGAATTATATATTCTAAATGTAATAAGATAAAAATATAAATAGTTAACCAAATTTCATGTATTTTAATCGATGTAATTGTTATTAACGATTTATTGTTAATAACACTAATAATTAATAAAGATTATTTTAAAATCTAAATATAATAAAACTTATTTGTTTATAAAACATTTTTGTGTTATTTAGTGTTATTATAATTTTTGACTTATAATCTATTTTTTAAATCAAAACTTTATAATCATATGGTCAGTCAAATAATTAATTTGAACTGAAAATCATATGGTCAGTCAAATAATTAATTTGAACTGAAAATATTATTGTCAATTATTAACAATAAAATTAAAAAAAAAAAAAAAAAAAAAAAAAACATATATATTTTTAATTCCAATATTAATAAATGTAAATCAAGTATAAATACCTTTTTCAAACATAAAAAACCAATAATATAAATGTTTAATTAAATTAATTTCAAATAGCATAATGAAAAATATTACATTAAAAAAATAAGATAAAAATAGAAACCAATCATAATTCTGAAATATATTATTTTATAACCTTTTTTTTTATTAAGTAATAAATATAACTTAACCAATTATTAAAAAATATATATTATTAAAGTTCATTATAAATTATCAAGGAAATATTAAACAATATATATTTCAATTTACATTTATTTAATGAAAATAGAATAAGGTTTTAATCAATATATTGAATATGTATAAATAAACAATCTAGACATACAACATATCCCTCATCAATTATTCTTTAAAATTTTAAATAAAAAAAAAAATGTTCGCATAATATAAAATATTAATAAATTATTAAAAAATAAATTAATTTAAAATTCTCCACAATGGCTAACACAAGAAGAAAAATTTTCAAAAGAAGAAGAAATAATTTTAAAAGAAAATATAATAAACGTAGAAATTATGCAAATTTCATGGAAAAAGAAAGGTACGATACAAGCTATGCCGATTCTTTTACCAAGGATTACAATTCTCAAGAAAACCTTGATATTAATTTTGCCGAAGTAAATAAACAAAACGAAGAAAATAAACAAAAAGAAATGATGTGTTGGATATTGGACTCCGGCGCATCAATAAATATTACTGGTCATTTAAATAAATTACATAATATTCAAAAGTGCAATGACAAAGTTTATTTAGCTAATAATCAAGTTATATCAACACAATTTAAAGGAGATCTCATAGGATACATTAGTAATCACAAAATAATCATTAAGAATGTCTATTACTCACCAAAAATAAATAAAAATTTATTATCAATTGGAAATCTTACACAACAAGGATACAAAATAATTTTCAATAATACTAATAATAAATCATATGCACTAATTTATGACGAACACAATCAAAGAATATTATCAATTAAATCGAACCAATCTAATACATTTAAATTTTGGATTTCAACTCAACCATTAAATTTTCAAAACAACCAACATAATAATAATTTGGTTGAAATCAATTATACACATTTAAAATCAATTGATAAACTAAATTTATGGCATCGTCGTTTTGCCCATTTTAATATCAATAGTATCAAAAATAAAATTTTAAAAATCAACATAAACTCATAGTGCCCTATTTGTAGTTATTCAAAACTTAAAAATAAGCCCTTCAAATCATCACATAATAGAGCCAAAAATATATTTCAACTCATACACATGGATCTTATAGGTCCAATACAAAACTCTATCTATGACAATAAATATATCTTAACCATTTTGGATGACCATTCAAGATTTGGGTGGACTCTCTTTATGAAAAGTAAATCAGAAACTTTTTATCACTTCCTTAATTGGTTTAATAAAATAAAAAATCAATTTAACAAAAGAATTCAATATATCCGTACAGATAATGGTACCGAATTTAACAACAAAAATTTCAAACAATTTTGCATTGACTTTGGAATACAACATCAATTTACTGTTCCTTACAACCCACAACAAAATGGTAGGATTGAACGATTCAACGGCACTATAATCAATTCTGCAAAGTCAATGTTAAATGACGCAAAACTTAGCTTACAATTTTGGGAAGACGCCGTCTCAACTTCGAACTACATTCATAATCGAATCCCTCATAAAGGGATAAATAATAAAATTCCATATGAACTTTTAACCAATAACAAAGTTGATTATTCAAACATACGTGTCTTCGGATGTAAAGTTTTTTATTACGTTCCAAAACTATTCCGTACCAAATTTCAAAATAACTCATCTCCTGGCATATTCTTGGGGTATGTTGATAATCCCACAGCATACAAAATTCTTGATATAACAAATAATAAAATTATAATTTCACGAAATGTTGAATTCTTTGAATTTACACCAGGAAATTCACATTTATCTCATTGTGATAATGACATCTCAAATTTTATTCCCAATAATATAATAAGGAGGAATGATAATACCTACTTTTATGATAACACGTATGATATAAACCACGGCAAAGACTTCAATAATACTAACAATAATAATCAGTATTATCAATATAATAACAATAAGTCAAATAATATTCAAATATTAGACAATAATACTCAAATAAATGATATTAATATACCAAGTAAAAACATTCAAATAAAAAATAAAAGAACATATAACAAAAGAAGAAACAACAATAATAACAACACCAAAAATATTAATAATAATCAAAACAAAGATTATAATAATAATATAGAATCTCAAGATAATAACATTAACAACAATGACAATAATAATAACAATAACACAAGTAACAATAAAATTAATAACAACGATAACACAAACAGCAACAACAACACTACCAACAGCAATAATAACAAAATAAATAATAATATTAATGAAAACGACAATATGATCACTGTCAGTAATAAAAACAATCATAATAATTCAAATATAGACAGATATAATTCAAACAATAATACCGATAACAACAATTGATAAAATACCTAAGAACGCAAACTTAATATCATCAAGATGGATTTTCAAATTCAAACGAAACTCAAATGGAGAAATAATCAAAAGAAAATCAAGATTAGTAGCAAAGGGATTTACGCAAGAATACGGCATAGATTATAAAGAAACCTTTGCACCTACCTTAAAACAGGATTCAATAAGAATCTTTACAGCAATTGCCACTCAGAACAATTTTGAAATAAACCAAATAGATATAACTGCTGCCTATTTAAATGCTGAATTAAATGAAGATTTGTATATGAAACCACCCAAAGGACATGAAGATTATAATAAGAAATTTTGGAAATTGAAGAAGGCAATATATGGACTGAAACAAAGTGGTGCCAAGTGGAATGATAAATTAAATGGCTATCTAATAAAAATTGGATATAAAAGACTTATAAGTGAACCTTGTCTGTACGTTAAATTTAATAAAGGAAAACTTTTAAGTATGTTAGCTATATATGTGGATGATATTTTAATATCAGGATCAAAGAAAACAATAGAAAATGAAAAATTATTAATTGAGAAAAAGTTCAAAATGAAAGATATAAATAATGTTGATTATATTATTGGAATAAAATTTATTAAACATAAAAATGGTTACTTTTTACATCAACACAGATATATAGATGAATTACTTTCTAAGTTTAATATGAAAAATTGTACACCTCTTAGAATTATGACTCCAATTGAAAATGAAGATCTTAGGAAGGTAAAAGTAGATGAAACAAAATATAGAAGCATAATAGGAAATTTATTATATCTCAGTATATGTACAAGACCCGACATTATCTTCTCAGTATCAAAAGCAGCTAGAAGGGCAAAGGAACCAAATATGGAAGACTGGAATAACGTAATGAGAATATTAAGATATTTAAAAGGAACTAAAAAATATGGAATAAATTTCACAAATAATCCGAATGTTAAAGCGTATGTCGATTCGGATTACGGAGGTGACTTGGAAACTAGACGTTCAACAACAGGATTCTTAATAACATTTGGTGGTGCACCAACAAGCTGGTGTTCAAAGTTACAAAAATCAATATCGACTTCAACAGCCGAGTCCGAATATTACAGTCTTAGTGAATGCAATAAACAATGTATATGGTACTTAAATTTATTCGAAGAATTGAACTTAAATATTAAAAATATTGAAGTAAATGTTGACAATAAAGCAGCTATTTATAACGCTACAAATCAAACTATCAACCCAAAAACTAAACATGTAGACATTAGGGTTCATTACATAAGAGAAATAGTCAAAGAAAATAAAATCTATCTTAAATATATAAAATCTGAAAACAATCTCGCTGATGGGTTTACGAAGTATTTAAATGGGACATTAATGGATAAATTTAGAAATTCCTTATTAACAAAAATTGATGATTTATATTTTATTTGAAATAATATAAATAAAAATATGACATTTTAGGAAAGTCATATTTTAGGAGGAATGTTAGAATATAAAAAAAAAAATAAATACTTAATAATGACTTTAATATATTTTACCCAATCAGAATATTATTATATTTAAATAAAATTATAAAAGAAATAAAATGTAACCTTGTTAAAAATATATACACTTTTGTAATCATAAAAAATAAAGATAAATAAAATTAAATATTAAGTATTATATATAAAATGCTATTCTAAAAATATATCTAATTTTCTCAATATTTGTTTTTTGGTGTTTAATAATTATGATAAAAGAATTAACCAAACATTTAAAAAAGATAATTATTTGAATAACTATATATATAAATTATTTTAATTATTATAACCAAAAGTATTTATACATTATTTCTAACCTAAACTTTCTACCTAAATCTTATTTTTATAGCAGCACCAATTTTTACTTGATACAGAACATTTAAAATATTCCATATCTAGTTATTTATTTATTTGGTCGTTTCTCTAGGGAATTATGACACGATAATATATTCTAATAAATATAAGAAAATAATTTATAATAATAATGTTTTATAATAATATTTTATTCTTTATTTATTTTTATAATTTTATTTTTATATACATAAATATTTATTATTACATTCTCTTAATTTTATATAATTGTTAAAATAATTATTTAATATTATATTTTTATTAAACATATCTCTTTAACTATTAATTTCCTAATAACTTTATTTAAAAATACAATTTCATTATTAAATATATTTAACTATTAATATTTAAAATATATTTCCTAAATAAAATATAATTATCAATATTTATAATATAATTCCTAAAACTATATAATTTCTCAAAATAAAATTTAAAATATAAAATAAAACTTATTAATAATAATGATGAATTAATTTATTATCATAATAATAGAATCATTAATAATATAATTTATCTATTTTAATTATGATAAAAGAATTAACCATGCTTTTAAAAATAATTATTTGAATTAACTATATATAAATTATTTTAATTATTATAACCAATAATATTTATACAATATTTCTAATGTTAAAATTAAGATATAAAATAGTTTTATGATTAATAACGTTACTAGGTTAATATGTTGAATTATATATTAATAATCCAACAATAATTAATTAATAATAATAAAAATAATATAAGATAAATAGTTAAGTTATTTAAACACTTAATATCTAAGAATATTTTAAATAATAATTTCTTTGAAGGATTTGTTGAAATTATAACTGAATTGAAATCTCAATTTCAGTTATTTACATTTCAATAATTAAAAATATTATTTATTTAATTATAAATAATATATATATTTAAATAATTAATAATTAATATAAATTCTTGTTTAATATTTAAAGGGTTATCTTAGGCCTAATAATTCTGAGAATATTAATAAATAAGGTTTATATTAATAATTAATTTCAATGATACATTTGACGTCACGTGTATTTTATTTATATTATGTTTTTATATATGTTTACAACATATCTATATTAAATTCAATTATTCAAATTAATTATATAATTAAATTTATCCTTATATTTTATTATTATTTATATTATTATTATCTTATAATTAAATATTATTATTATGTAACTTACAAAGTATAAAAGAAAGATGTAAAAATCTATCTTTTATGTTCTTTGTAAGGTTATTGTAAAATTACCTTAATAGTAATATATTATAGATATTTTATTATTAAATAAAATAAACAAATTTAAAATTAAATTAATTTGATAATTCTAATTATCAAAGTTTATTATAAATAAATTTTTATTAAACTAAACATTTAAATATTTATTATTTTTATTATATATCTATATAGTATATTACTATATAGACATATCGACTTAGTGAATATTTTTTAATAAACCATATTATTTTATTTAAATTTAAACTATAAATTATATCATAATCTTAACAGGATTTATGAAAATATTTATTTATTGAATTATTAGTATATGTAACGAATCGTAGATGGTAGACTCGGGGTTGACACTTAGATATTTAAAATCAAGCAGGGGGGGACGGGTATTACCCTGCTTTGATTTTAAAAAAAAAAATAATAATTCTTTTTTTAAAAGTTATTTATTTATTTTTTTTTATTAATATAAAATTTTTTTATTTAAAGTACACACATTTAATTTTTAAGAAATTGTTACAATATTTATATTTTTTTATAAATTTAAAGTATAATTAATTGTTTATAATTTAAGTAATTTTATAGAATTATTGAATTAATTTTATATCAATAATTCATTTTTGTTTTAATTTTTATAAATATAATAATATAATATTCAAATATAATTTAATTAAAAATAATTATAAAATAAATATATAGAAAATAGTTTTTACTATTTTCTTTGATATTTTTAAGTTAAATAAATTGTTTTTAAAGATTAATATAATAAATTTAATAATCTTTAATTATTTTAAATAATACTTGTAATTATTTTCAAAATAAAATAAAATTTTTATAATATTTAATTAATAAATTTGATAATATTTAAATAATAATTTTTATAATAAGTAATAATTTTTAATAATAATTTTTAATAATAAATTTAATTAATAATCTTAATAATTTTATAATAATATTTAATAGTTATAATAAATAAATTTTTATAATAATATTTAATAATTTTAATAATTTTATAATATTAATAATTTATAATAATTTTTAGAATAATATTTAATTAATAATTTTAATAATTTTATAATAATTTTTATAATAATATTTAATTAATATTTTTAATAATTTAGTATCTTAAAAGTATAATTTTAATATTTACAATTGTATTTTAATATATACATATATTTAATAATATAACAATAAAGTGATTAATTAAAATTTATTTACATTATTTACAAATTAAAATTAATTTATATCAAAATAAATTAAATTTACAATGAGGTTTAGGTTATGAAGAATATAGGAAAGTACAATTTAGTAATGTTAAGTTGGTACTTAGATTAAAGGGTAAACTTGGTTGGAAGCCTTTAATCTAATAACCTTTTGATATTATTTTATTTTTATAAATTGATTTATTCAAATATAAAATATTATTTTATTATTAAACTTTTAATTAACTATATTTTTATTTAATATGTTTTATTATAAAGTTATCAGATTATTTGTAAATAATAATCTTACAAAGATTTAAAAAAGAATATTTTTTAGTTCTTTTATATTTTGAAAAACAATATAAAATATTTAATAATATATTTTAATAAATACTAATTTAAAGATAACAATATAAAATATAATTTTAATATATAAAGTAATAGAATAATACATATATAATATAAGATAATAAAAATATATAAAATAATATAATTAATAAAAAACAATTTTTATAAATAATATTCAACTATATTAATTAATATAAAAAGGGATAATGTTAATTAATATGTAATACAATATTAATCAATTAATATATTAGGGGTTCAATAATGTATAAAAGGGATAATATTAATTAATATGTAATACAATATTAATTTGGTTATGAACGGTACAAGGATTTAAGGAGTACAAATTATATTTATAATTAAATTGTTATTTTTGTGGTATTAAATATAAATTAATTTGTATCAAATCCTTGACAAGTAAAGAATTATTAATAATAAAATAAAGGTTATTAATTCATTCTTTACCATAGATGATACGGTATTTTATTTATGTATCTAAATTAATATTTATTTATGGGCAATGACAATAAGGAATTATGACAAAATAATATATTCTAATATTAATTAGAAATAACACATACAATAATATAAAATAAAGTAATAAATATATCTTTTTAATGTTCTCTTTATTTATTATTAATTATTAATTATTACATAAATTATTATTATTACTCTCTTATATAAATATTATAATTAATTATCTCAAATATATATAATATCTCTTTTTAACTATACTAAAATAAAATATAAAATAGCTATTTATATGAATTAATTTATCATAAGTATAAACTTATAAATAAAAGAATTCTCCGTTTAATAATTATTATTCTAAAATTATATATATTATTATAAAATTATTATTGACCAATAATATTTAAGTATTTCTTTAACCTAAAGAATCTACCTAAATATCATATTTATAGTGGTCACGTATCAAATATTGACAAACGATTCTATTATCTTAATTTGAAGTTATTACTTCAAAAGTGATAATAGATGTATCAAGTTTGAATTAATATAAATTTAATATAAATGAATTTATGTTATTATTATTAATAATTAAGTTATTATTATTCTAGCTTAACACTGAATTGTTATTAATTTTTCAAAATTATACATTTCTTTTGTGTTTAGAATTAATTTTTATTATTATATTTATTAATTTTTATTATTATATTTATTAATTTTTTTTATTATTATTTATTAATTTTTATTATTATTTATTATTATAATATTTGGTTATTATTTTTTTTATTACATTTCTAATAACAACGAGAAATTAATTTTATAAAATATTTACAAGTATTTATATTTTTACAATAATTTAAAGTATTTACAATTTTTAATAATAAAATAATTAAGAATAATTATATTTATAAAAATAAACAATAAAATAAACAAATAAACAATTAATACAAGAATTATTATAAACAAAGAATTCAAAATAATAAAAAAAAAGAGAAAATTGTTTACAAACTATTTACTTTTAATTAAAAAGAGAAATTAATTAACATTAATATTTCATTATTTTAAAAATTAAAATAGAATTAAAGTATAATTTCGAGTTTTAGAATTTAATTAAAATAAATTTTTTTATTATGATTTTAATTTCAAATTTTAATTTATTAATTTGTTGTTGAATAGGTTAGATATTATTCAAGCTTTCTAATAATTTTATGCTTAAGAATTCCAATCTGTATCAATTCGTCGGCCCTTAAGAGATGACTTCGTCCCTTGAAGTCAAAGAATTTTCTTGAAGTACATATGGAAAAACATTTTTAATATGAACATTTCTATTTAAGAGTTTTCCAGTAGTTGGATCTTCTAATACTAAGGTATTGAATTTTTGTTTATTAACAACTTTAAAAGGTCCGTAAAAGTAAGGATTTAATTTACTTCTTCCTATAAGTCTTATCATTACGTAATCTCCTGGTTTATATTTCTTCTTTAGTGCATTTTGAAATCCAATACGGTGTTCCCAATATTTATTTGCATATTCTGAATATTCAGTAGCCTGTTTTACCCAATTTTGATGTCTTAAGAAACGTCGAAATATATATTCTTCTTCTGATTCATTTGGATCTTTATAAATATCGGGGAACATGACTTCTAATGGCCAAGTGTCGTGTCTGCCATAAAGTAATTCGAAACTACTAAATTTTGTTTTTGAATTTTTAGTAGTTCTTAAGGCCCATAAAGCCGATGGAAGATATTCATCCCATTCAGACTCATTTTCTACTAATAATCTTAATAACTTCCCTATTTCTCTGTTTCGATTCTCAATCATTCCATTCGATTCAGGATGATGCGGGGAAACGTAATGAACCCATGAACCATAAAGGTCAATCATCATCTTTGTTACTTCAGAGATAAAGGAACTACCATTGTCGGTAATTATTATTTCAGGTGGTCCATGTCTTGTAAATATTTCAACAAGAAATTTTATTACTTCTTCGGATTTCATGTTCGGGATTGCTTTAGCTTCAACCCACTTGGTAAAATAATCGACTAAGGTTATTATATAATTGTTACCATTTTTAGTAGTTGGTAACGGTCCTATTATATCGAGTCCTACTCTAGTAAATGGTTGTTCAACAGGGGTAGCATTATCTCCAGAACTTTTTGGAAATGGTTTAGGCCTGCATGTTTGACATTTGTGACAACTTTTTATCCACATTCTTACATCATTCCAAATGCCAGGCCAATAGTAAGATTGCATAATTCTATTAGTAGTTTTCTCTGCTCCTTCATGTCCTACTAAATGGGCACGATTAATAATATCCTTTTTGTCTTCATCTTTATAGATGACTTTTAAATAAAGATCATCTTTTTTATAATATAGAGTATTATCAACAACTTGATAATTCTTAGTGAAGTATTTTATTATACCTTCTGGTAGATCCAAATCCCTTGGATTAAAGTCGGCTAATATTGCATTAGCGCATTGAATAATTCCTTTTGAATTTTTAGAAGGTAATCTTGATAACGCATCAGTGAATACATTTTTCTTTCCTTTCTCGTAAATAAGTTCAATCTTATATTTGTTAAATTCTTCTATCCATCTTGCATGACGATTAGAAGTAGGAATGCTTTTTTTGAAAAACCCAAGTAATGGTTTATGATCCGTAATAAATTTTGTTAAATTTTTATTGCTTAATATATATTGACTAAAATATTTTAAACTAAATATAACAGCTAATCCTTCTAAGTCCGTTACGGAGTAATTCTTTTCAGATGTAGAGAGTGTTCTACTTACGCAACAGATAGGATGTTCAAGACTATCCTCTTCCTTCTGTAAAAGAACACCACCAATACCTTTAAGAGAAGCATCAGTACGAATGATGAATTCCTTTTTAAAATCTGGGTAACTTAATATTGGATCATTAAGTAAACATTCTTTAATATTTTCGAAAGCTTCTTCGCATTCATTTGACCATATATATTTTGAATTCTTTTTTAATAACTTAAAAAGAGGGTCAGCAATAATTGAGAAATTTTGAATAAATTTTCTATAATAACTAGCTAAACCTAAAAAAGAACGAAGTTCACTTACATCTTTAGGATTGTCCCACAAAGCAATACTTTGTACTTTTGATGGAATTGTTTTTAATCCTTTTGATGTTAGAACATGACCTAATACTTCAACACTTTCTTGAAAGAATTTACATTTTTGTAAGTTAAGAGAAAGATTGTATTTAGAAAATATTTCAAAAGCTAACTTTAAATGTTTAAGATGTTCATCAAGAGTTCTTGAATAAATTACAATATCATCTAAGTAAACAAATAAACATTTACCGATTAAAGGAAGTAATATTCTATTCATCTCCCGTTGGAAGGTAGCGGGAGCATTGGTAAGGCCAAATGGCATTACTTTAAAATTGTAATTGCCGAATTTTGTGGTAAATGCTGTTTTCTCTATATCTTCTGGATTCATTGGAATTTGATGATATCCAGAATATAAGTCTAATGCGGAGAATACCGTCGCACCATTTACTGAATAAATTAGTTCATCTATAAATGGTAGTGCGTAAGAATCTTTTATAGTAATTTCATTTAATTTGCGATAATCAATACACATTCTCCATTTCCCATTTTTCTTTTGAACTAATAGAACAGGAAAAGACCATGGAGAATGTGAAGGAACTATAAGTCCTTTTTCTAATAGTTTAATTATTTCCGATTTAAGAATATCTGCATGCTCTTTTGATAATTTGTATGGTTTTAATTTTATAGGTTTATTACTAATTGTCACAATTGAATGTGGTTCTAAATTAGCTGTACTTAATTGTGACATTGAAGTTGCCATACAGTTTTTATACTTCTCAATTAAATTTTTAAATTCTGTCTTAAATTTTTCCGGGACAGATTCAATAATTTTATTTAATGTATCGATGAACTCTTGTTGTTCATCTTTTTCTATAATAATGGAATTAACAAGAGGTATTTCTGATTTACTATTAATTATATAAGTTACTTGTTTAATTCCTTTCTTAATTTTCTGGTAGACAGCATCATCATCTGGATCTATATACAAACGATACTTTTTCTGAATTCCTCTACCAAATATAATTTCAAAATATGGATTCGTATAATTAATTACATAGAATTTTTCTGTAATAGTTAATCTATTATTTACGTTTATTTTTAATTCAATGTAACTATTTGTAGTTACTTTAGTACCATCCACAATGGTAATATCTTCTAAATTTTCACATTGTTTAATTACTTTATGTTTTAGTTTGCCTAGACAATTATTTGTTATAACATTAACGTTTGTACCGGTATCGTATAAGATTTTAAATGTCTTATTATCTATTTCACCACAAATAATAGGAAGACTTGTATTAGTTAAGGAACAAAGAATTTTCTCAACTCTTGGTTTACAACCTTGTTCAAGTTCTTTTCTAATGGACGGACTTGCAGATAATAATTGAGATAAACTAATTTTTGGAAAAAGGTTATTAGCTTCTTCAGTTATACTAAACTTTTCATTTTCATTTAACATTTGGATATTGGTCATTTTTCTTTTCTTAATAGTTTTTGGTTTTTCTGATTCTTTTTCATTATTACTTTCAATATATGAGGCTCCATTAATCTCATTTTCATTGCTATTTTCTTCTTCATTAACTTCCATCACTATATCATCACTAGTATTTGGTTCATTTTCTTCAGAATTGCTAAGCTTTCTTCTTCTAGCATCTTTAATTACTTTCTTTTGTTGTTTTACTAATTTTGTTTTGGGTTCACTTAATAATGAAGGCTTTACTATAGATTTGTTATTTAATTTTCTTGTCGAAGTTTTTCTCTTTTGTACTGTACCGATAAAGTTTGAAGAATTTCTTTCAATATTACTTTCTTCTTTAGTGAAATTTTCTTTGTCATTTTCACTTCTTTCGAAATTATTTTCATTTTCATTTTCATTTTCATTTTCATTTGCAATTTTAATTGTCCTGGGAGATTGCGTACTCCCGATTATTAATTTAAATGGCTTTCGTCGTTTTCAGGGCAATCATTCATTTTGTGACCAATTCGTTTACATTGTACACAAAAATTTATTTTTAATTGTTCTAATTTTTTTGTAATGTCATCTAAATCTTCTATTGTTGATTGAGGGTACCTTAAAGTGTTCATTCTATGTTCAATTCCTTTGTTTATTTCTTCTCTTGATTGCATTTTATACCTATTATTTCTTATATTGTTATTATAGTTATCATTATGTTTATTTTTATTATCGTAACGATTATAATTATTATTATTGTTGTTATATTGCTTATTATTCGATCTGGAATTTGAAGTTGAAAAATAATCATTTCTATAATTATAATTGTTATAATTATTATTATAATTTTTAGATTCATTGAAATCTTTTATTTCTTTCTTGTTAACTCCGTGTAATTTTTTATATTTATTTTTATTTTCTTCCATTAAAGCAATAATTTTTCCTTTCTTGGATGTTATTTTCATTGCATCCTGAAGTGAGGTTGGTTCCTCTTCTAATAAGGCTTCATAAATTTTACCCCAATTCTTAAAAGCATTAATATAATATGAAGTGATAACTTGGTCACTAATTTCTAAATTCACTTGATTACACAGGGTATTGAATCTTACATCAAATTCAGAAATTCTTTCCCCTTTTTTAATAGTGACTGTAGATAATTCCAATAATCTGGCATTTTTAGAGGTAGAGACTCTGAAATGTCCTCTTAATTTATTTATTATAGTTTTGTAACTATCTGGTGCTTCTTTGTTTAATGAATTGAATACAATGGTTCTCGCTATATCTGTAGTTAAGGAGATTAAGTATTCAATTTTATCTTCTTCTTCTTCTATTTTATTAGCTTTACACCAGCGTTCATACGAAAAATGCCATTCCTCAAAGGAAACCTTATCCTTCCCTAATATAGGTAACCTATTAAAGGTTATTGCCTTGGTTGAATTTTCCATTATCATTATTATTTTATTTATAAATTTTAAAAAGAAACCTTACAATTTATATTTTCGCTTATCTTAATTTATGAATTTATGAATTATTTTACTTATTTCTTTTTTATTTATTCTTGCAAAAAGAAAAATTTTTTTTTTTTTTTTTTTTTTTTTTTTTTTTTTTTTTTTTTTTTTTTTTTTAATTATTCTTTCGACTGTAGATAGTAGTATTTGTATACAATTTTATTTTAATTAACACCTTTGCCTCACAACCATAAAAAAAACCGGCGGTGTTAATATAACAAAAAGGGAACAAGTAAACCCTTAAAAGAAAATTTTAAAACTATATATTTAATCTTAGACCTTCGGTGATCTAAGCGCATTAACCGTTGTTAACTCGTTTACTGCAACCTCACTCTGTTGAAGAGATATGGGATTAGATTACGTCTTTTATAGTAATCCTTTACGCAGTCTCTAACCAAATAGATTCGTCTAAACGAGTTGCAAATGAGCTTATTGAATACACTCAAAAACAACGTATAACCGAGTATTCTAACACTCGTCCTAATAATTTTTTTTTTTTTTTTTTTTTTTTTTTTTTTTTTTTTTTTTTTTTTTATACTACTTAAATCTACTTGAATAATTAAAATAGATATAACTTACTCGTATAGGAGTTATATCACTCACTCTCCACCAATTGACAAACGATTCTATTATCTTAATTTGAAGTTATTACTTCAAAAGTGATAATAGATGTATCAAGTTTGAATTAATATAAATTTAATATAAATGAATTTATGTTATTATTATTAATAATTAAGTTATTATTATTCTAGCTTAACACTGAATTGTTATTAATTTTTCAAAATTATACATTTCTTTTGTGTTTAGAATTAATTTTTATTATTATATTTATTAATTTTTATTATTATATTTATTAATTTTTTTTATTATTATTTATTAATTTTTATTATTATTTATTATTATAATATTTGGTTATTATTTTTTTTATTACATTTCTAATAACAACGAGAAATTAATTTTATAAAATATTTACAAGTATTTATATTTTTACAATAATTTAAAGTATTTACAATTTTTAATAATAAAATAATTAAGAATAATTATATTTATAAAAATAAACAATAAAATAAACAAATAAACAATTAATACAAGAATTATTATAAACAAAGAATTCAAAATAATAAAAAAAAAGAGAAAATTGTTTACAAACTATTTACTTTTAATTAAAAAGAGAAATTAATTAACATTAATATTTCATTATTTTAAAAATTAAAATAGAATTAAAGTATAATTTCGAGTTTTAGAATTTAATTAAAATAAATTTTTTTATTATGATTTTAATTTCAAATTTTAATTTATTAATTTGTTGTTGAATAGGTTAGATATTATTCAAGCTTTCTAATAATTTTATGCTTAAGAATTCCAATCTGTATCAATATGATAAGAATGTACTAAATAATGCATTCTTAATTAAATCTACGATTTATTTCTAATACATTATGTGTACATTATTATTTTGTACTTTAATAAATTTTTAAATCCAAAGATCAAAAATAAAATCAAATAAATTTATAAATAAAAATAATAAATAAATAAATAAAATTTGTGTTTCCTTACTTTATTTTTATTTAATTCTCTAAAACCTTAACATTTATATGGTGGAGATATCGGGGAATTAAATAGAAATAATAGTAAATAACATAGATTTTTTTTTAATTTTTTTTTTATTTTATATTGATAAACAAGTAAGTCGTTAATCCTTTGATTAACCCATGGCGCTTGTTTGATATATATATATAAAAAAAATTTTTTTTAAATAAGTAAAATTAAGATTCTAAAAAAACAAATTTTGTAAAATTATAACAAGGAGCGGATAGAGCTCATACACAGTGTATTCTCAGATAGCAACAAATTAACTCTATTCATAGTAGGTTATTGAATAGTAGTTAATTTGGAGATTAATTGGAAAGTAGACGAAGGTATTTGGTTACCGACCCGGTAATAATAGTTCAACCTTCAACGTTTCAACACACGAAGGTGCGGGTACTTTCCAAGCACTGGCGAATAAGGAGCTTACGTCACCGAAGGCGTAAGATTGTTTTTTTTTATAAAATTTTTTTTTTTTTTTCTTTGTGCTAGTTATAAGGCACTTTATTATATAAAGTATCAGACTTTGGCTAACTTCGCCATTTAAATTTTTTTTATTTTTTTTATTACTGGTACTTTATTTGTTATATAATTCCTGTAATAGAATCTTAATTTACTTTGAAAATATTGTGTTTTTAGTTAATTTTTATTAGTTAATAAAAATATTATTGAATACTTTTAAAATTTTTTTATTCCGTACATAGATTATCGGATTAAGTTTATCCTACATAGTAATTGGGCTAGTGGGCTCTGAACTGCTATATTTTATATTGAATATAGTAATCGTGGCACACGCGTGGCATGACACCATTAGGTAAGCTGCACGTCAGACAGTGTGTACTATCAGATTGTACGACAATAAAGATTATTTTTTTGTATTTAATAATTATAATTAATTAATAATTTTATTAGCTATAACAATACAATATTTATCGTTTAAAAAGAAAAATTTTTGAAAGGTGAAAATAATAAATAAAACTTTGCTTCTAAATTTATTACTACAAATATACTAAATTACAAAATTCAAGTGGTCGATAAAGATTTCGAGCTTGAAAAATATTCTATTAAGTTGTCGATAAAGATTTCGAACTTAAAATTATTCTATTAAGTTGTCGATAAAGATTTCGAACTTAAAATTATTCTTAAAAAAAGTAGTCGAAAAGAACCTCGTGCTTTATAATTTCTACTAAGTTGTCGATAAGGATTTCGAGCTTATACTTACTAAAGAAAGCAAATAAAATTATTATTTTCAAAAATTACTAAGATATATTGTTTTAAAATTTGATTCGATATTAAATTACTTGTTAAATTATATTTTTAAAGTTGGACTTTCAAATTTATTCGTATTTAATAACCTCGTTAATTTACAATAAAAAAATTATTAACTAAAAACGAAATGTCTACTAAAAGTACTTTAAGTTTTAAAGAATTAAAGAAAGAATTACGAGACATAGTGAAGCTTAGCAAGGACAATTTAGATATAAAGTCCTGGGCTACTGAATTAAAACTTTGGATCAAGATACAAGGTATCACAGATCCGGAAACAATATTTAATGCTTGTTTACTTACCAGCTCTGGTGAAGTACAACGCGTTATTGAAGATTTGGGAGAAGATAGTGATGATGAAAGTGATGATTCATCAGATGAAGAAGAAGATGATGAAGAAGAAAATGTTGATGATGATAAATTTCCTTCTCTTGAAAAAATTATTTCAAGTCTTGAAAATTTTTACGGTATTAAAGAAGACCAAAATTTACTTCTTAAAGAACTTCGTGCAATGCGAATTAAAAGAAACGAAAAGATTAAAGACTTTAATGTAAGATATAGAACTTTGTACACTAAACTTGATAAAAAGAGAAGAAAGCGCATTGGTGTACTAGATTATATTGACTCTATTCAAAATAATTATGAAGCCTGGAAGAAATTATCCCTTAAAGATGATATAAGTATGGAGAAAGCTTTCAAAATTGCCGAGAAAGTAGATAGACTTTCTGTAAGGAACAATAATATTAATACCTATAATGTTAATAATTCCCAGCATAATCAAAATAATCAAAACAGTACTACTTCAAGACTTTATCCTAAAGAAGAAACGAAACTTTCCAAACAAGTCAAACAAATAATAAACTGAAACCTCAAGATATTATA
>JACVTC010000536.1:0-20115 GCA_016946835.1 Neocallimastix lanati (nom. inval.) | reverse complement strand
CCCTAACCTAACCCTAACCCCTAACCCTAACCCTAACCCTAACCCTAACCCTAACCCTAACCCTAACCCTAACCCTAACCCTAACCCTAACCCCTAACCCTAACCCTAACCCTAACCCTAACCCCTAACCCTAACCCCTAACCCTAACCCCTAACCCTAACCCTAACCCTAACCCCTAACCCTAACCCTAACCCTAACCCTAACCCCTAACCCTAACCCTAACCCCCTAACCCTAACCCTAACCCTAACCCCCTAACCCCTAACCCCTAACCCCTAACCCCTAACCCTAACCCTAACCCTAACCCTAACCCTAACCCCTAACCCCCCCTAACCCCTAACCCCTAACCCCTAACCCCTAACCCTAACCCTAACCCTAACCCCTATCTCTAGAAATTCCTCTCTAGATAAGTGATTATATTTTTATGATTCCACTCGGTGTCAAAAATTTTTGGACAAGGATATTAACTTCTAAAAAAAAAATAAAAAAAAAAAAAGAGCTTTTTATGACTTTTAAACAGTTAAACGGACAATGATATAACTTATTTTATTTTCCTAATCATCATAAATTTAATGGTTTCAATAAGTTATTGCTTGAACCAAATATTTTTCAAAAAAAAAATAAGTCTTATATGATTTCGTAACGGTGAAGCGGCTTAAATTAAGGTACTTTTTAATTATAAATAATAGGAATCAACTGAGACTCTTAATCGCTTAGTTTTATTAAATTCAGATCTTAGTTTTTATGGATTGATTTTGACAATTTTTAAATTGCTGCCTTATTGTCGATATTAATGATAACATAATTAATTTTTTATGTTTAATTAATTTAAAATATTAAAATACCATAAATTATGATTGGCAATCATTTACACTGCAGTACTCGGATTCAGCTGTCGAAGTAGCTACATATTTTTAAAGTTTCGAATACCAGCTGGTGGGTGAGGTACTAATCATCATCAAAAAATCCAGAGATATGTATTTTCTTGACTCTACATCCACTGCGTAGTCAACATCTTCAAATATTTTTAATTGTCTGTCCTTCGTGAACTTAATACCATAATCCATTGTTATATTTCAGATACTTAAGAATTCTTTCAACATTAGTTCAATCCTCTAATGTTAAGGATTCTTGTTTTCTTCTTGCTGCTTTGTTGACAGCAAACAATATATCCGGTCCGGTGCAAACTCCAAGGTAAATAAAATTATTTATTTCACTTCTGTATAATGTTTCGTCACATGTTCCTTTTAGTAGTTCAGAATTTCCATTAGATTTTAAATTTTTGATAGGCAGAGAATTAGATTGTTTGAATTTGACTAATAAATCTTAAATGTACTATTTTTGATGAAGAATTAACCATTATGACATTTCTCAAATTTTATTCCTATTATGAAATCGACATCTCCTTTATCTTTTATATTGAAATACATTTTAATTTCTTCCTCTACATATATAATTTTTTTTTGCCTTACCTGCAAGTAATATGTCGTCCACATATATATAATGCAATAGATTTCTTTTGTATTATTTTCTTTAATATAAATACAAGGTTCACTTACCAGTCTTCGAAAATCCATTTTTATCAATGTATTATTTAAGGTTTCGTTCCACTCCCTTACCTGCTTGTTTAAACTCACAATGAGCTTTGTTCAATTTTAAGTATCCTTTATTATACATAGGATTTCCCTTTGGTGCTTCAATGTAGAAATCTTTATTTAATTTCAGCATTTAAGTATGCTGCATTGATATCAATTTCTACTATTTTATATTCTCTCTGGATTGAGATTGCAATAATTATAAAGAATGAATCTAATTTTTAATGTTGGTGAAAAGGTAAAAGTATAATTGATACCGTATCTTTAGGTATAACCTCTTGGAACTAGTCGTGCTTTTCTTTTTATAATATTTCTATTTTTGACGTTTTTGAATCCCTTTTATACTTAAATACCCATTTGCAGGATACAATATTGACATCATTTGGTAAGAATTGAACTTCCTTAAACACATTTAATTTCTTCATAATGTAAAATTCTTCATTTATTGCATTTATCCATTCTTCTTTATCAAGGTGGTAAGAGATATCATCAAAATCTTTTGGTTCTCTTAATTCGTTATCGTTATAATATGGGTTCTTTTCATGTGTATTATTTCTGTATGATTTTATGTTGAGTTTATTATTATTATAAATGATATTATAATTGTTAATATGTATTGATTCGATATTGGAGATATGATTTAATTCATATTACTTCTTCTACTATTAATGTCAATATTCCTATTATTATCAGCACTGGAACTGTCGTTTATTTCTTTATCAATTTTTAGAATTATTACTAGTGTATTTGTCAATTATATAATTTGGACGGATATCATCTGGGTCGTTGACAACCATCGATCTATTTTGTTGATTGACAGCACTTATAAAAAGGAATTCATCTTAATAGAGCTATTGATTTAACCCTTAAAACCATCAATTCATAGACAAAAACAATTTATAGATAAAAAAAAATATGAAACATCTGCAAAAAAAAAAAAATTACTTTTATTTATTTTTTTTATGTTTTTTATTTTTTTTTTATTAATTATTTTTTAAAAAATGAAAAAAGGATTTCATCCTCCTCCTCTTTTATGTTCAATTGAAAGAAAATAAAATTTATGGAAGAAGGAACAAACGATAAAACTTTTTTTTTATTTGAAACATTAAAAGAATAATCTATTTCTTTTTTTTTTCTTTGATAATACATTTTTTTAGTATTTCTAGATAGAATTACTATTCGTTAACTTTAGTTTGTTATCATTAAAAAAAAAAAAAATTTCAACATTTTTTATTTCTTTTTTAACTTTCTAATTTATATATATATATAATTTTTTTTTCTATTATTATTATTATTGATATATATCCATTTTTATATAGAACATAAAACTCTAGTTTTTATTTTTTATTTATATCATTCATTGAAATTACATTAAACCTTTATATTATTATTTAAAAATACATTTTTAAAAAAAAAATAGACCTTTCCCTATTTGAATGAAATAATACATATTAAATAAATTAATGGTTTAAAATATATCGTTAAACCCAATTTATTTTTATTTTTATTTTTTTTTATTAAACATAACTATTCTTTATTTATTTTTTACATTAATTTTTTATATTTATATGAAAAAAAAAATTTATTCAATTATAACAACAATAACAATATTAATTTATATTTTATTTTTTGGAATAATAATAAATAAAAAAATAAATAAATAAATAATCATTAGTATTAAGTATTAATACTGTATTTCAATTTTATTTTTTCTTCATATTTTTAACTCTATTATTTTATTACTTTCTATTAAAGTTATTTTTATTAATATTTTATTAAGTTATAATTTTATTTTAGTAATTACATGAGTTGTTTATGGAAAAATATTAAGAATATTATTGGATGATTATAATCTTTATTAACAAGTTTTCACATACTAATTTTGACATGTGACACTTTCAATGTAGCTGCTATTCCAACGAATCACAAATTTCTTTTAATTTTGTCTTTATCAAAATTTAATTGCTAATTTACTAACATTTACGATTTTTGATCATTATAAAAAAAAAAAAAAATCAGTAATAAAGTTTTATTTTCTTCTTTAGATTAAACCGAAATATTTATTTAATTATTTATTTATTTAATTTTTTGAATTATCCGATTTTTTTTATATCATTTTGTTGAATGATTTAATGAACCTTCAATTTTAATATCCTTTTTTTTTTTTTTTTTTTTTTTACCTTTTTCCTTGATTTTTTTCCTCTCTATATTCAAATTCATGTAATATATTCTTCCAGTTTTTTTTATTTTTCGACTTCACACTTAATGACAATAAGTTTTTATTTCTTTCCAAAAGATATTAAATCATTCTTGTTTTGAACAAATAAAGATATTATTTTTTTAATTTTAAAAATATTAGTAATTTGAATCAATTTAAAAAAAAAAAGTAATTATAGATCTTTTTTCTTTTTTTTTTTTTTTCTTCTTTCAAAGTTTCAAATTTTTTTTTTTTTTTAGATTAGTAAAATGTATAATTATTATTTCCTTATACCCCATATCTCTTATTTTTTTTTCTTCATCTCTAAAGATTAAAATACCAATAATATTTTTCTTTTTTTTTTTTTTTTTTTTTTTTTTTTTTTCTTCGTTATCTTCCATTATCAAAGATATTATAATATTAAGAAATTTATTATAATTCTATTAGTCATTTAATTATATTTATATTCAGAACTTTTTTTGGCAAGGATGGTTGTTATAAGTTTTGAGGTATCCTAAAGGGATCATCTTTAACAAATCTTCATCATTTTTGTACCTGAAATTTCTATTTTTTTTTATCAATTCATCTGCATTTGTTAATAGACACAAAAGTAAAAATTATCATTTTTTCTTTTTTATTATAACCAAATCCTAAAATAAAATAGCTGGTTTTTCTTTTTTTTATATGAACTTTTATATTATTTACAAATAAATCAAAGTTTAAAAGTTTTTCCAATAAAATGATTCGTTTTTTTTTTAAATCATTTTTTTCTATTTCTTTCATTACCTTTTTTCATCTTCAGTTTTTTTTTTCTTCTTCTCCTTTACTTATAGAAAAATTCTTCTTCATCCATTTTATTTTCATCGTTACCTTCAAGCTCATTTTTTAATTTATTTTTTCTTTATCTTCTTCAGTTAAATCTTTTAATTTTTTTTGTTCGCTGTTGCATAAGTTGTTACCCTTTCAGTTTGGTATTTCTCTATTTAAATATTGAAGATTAACCATGAGATTATCATTTTTACGATTTAAAAATATCATTTCTGTAAATCAATGGATATTCTTTAGTTTTAAAATAAATGTTTAAACGGATATTCGTATTTGAGGAAAAAAAAATTTTTATAATATCTGTCATAGTTAAAAAATATTTTAAAATTAGATAAATAAAATAATCACAAAAATAATTATTATTAATTATTTTAATTTCTTTATAAATAAATACTCTAGCTAATAAATTATTCCATCCTAAAATCATATAAATAAAAAAAAATTATTTTCTTTTTTTATAATAATTTAAAAATAATATTTAAAACCTTTTTTTAACTTCATCTAGGGTAAGAAGAAGAAAGGAATAAAATACTTCAACACCAAAAATCCAAAAAAACTGAAAGCGAAGAGTTATTTTCCTATAAATAACTGCAACTCTCAAATTCCAAAAAAAAGAAACAAAGTAATACTTTGTTTATAATGTATAAAAATAACTTTGAGACATTATATGTCAGCAAAAAAAAAAAAAAAAGAAAAGTCATATTGTTAAGTTAAGAAAAACGTTGACATTAAAGACAACAACATAGATAACAACAATTCCTGTATAAATTTGATGGATTCTTTTTTTTTTTTTTTTTTTTTTTTTTTTTTTTTTTTTGTCTATGATCAAGGCACATCTAACCCAACATTTCAAAAAATGAATGTTTTTTTTTTAGTTTAATTGGATTAATAACCAACTAATCGCCCTGGGGAAATAACAAAAAAAAAATTCAAAAATCATAAAAAAAAACTTACTATTCAAATATGGATTATTTTTTCGAAAATCTTTTTTACAAAAAAAAGGTTCAAGAACAAACAAAATAATAAAAAAATAATAAGAATTTAAAGGAAAGAAATTCAAAAAAAAAAAAATAAAGATTTAATAGGAAAAAAAAAAATGAAATTTTTTTCAATAAATCATGGACGAAACATCAACATTTTTCATAGCAATGCTCTCCAAAAAAAAAAAATAAAAATATATTATTTACCATTAATAATCTTGAAAATATAGAAAGGAAAGGAAAAGAGGAAGATAATAGTGGGATTCGATTAAAAAAAAAAAGTAAAAGCTGGAATATTCTAATCCTAAACAGAGCTTTTGCCTGGAAAAAAAAAAAAACTAAGATTCATATAACGACTACTTACTACTTTTTTTACGTTAACAAATCAAATCAAAATCAAAAATTAGGAAAAAGATGTTTTTGCGAATAGTTTCAATGAAAATCATTTCCTGAAATCATTTTTTTTTATACCATAAAAGAAAAATTAAATTAAAAAATTAAGAGGCCATCACCTAATGATTATTCTTAGTACACAAACATTAGAAAAAAAAACCTAACTATTTCTAAAAAAAAATCATACAACTCCAAAGTATTCCCATTCAATATTAATTAAAAAGTATTTTATTTTTATGTTTTTCAAAAAAAAAAAAAATTTTTTTTTAAAGAAAATAAAATTTGATAACTGTGTGCACCTCCCGGTCATCATCATCTTCTTAGGTTACATTTAACATTCCTTTTAAGCTAAAAAATCTTTTGATATGGCAAATAACAAAAAAAAAATTTTTTTTTTTTTTCTCGTTTCTGTTAAACTTTAATTTCTTTTGAAAAACGTTCCATTGGTATATTTATCGATCTTAAAACTCCAATAGCAATTCATTTTCAAATTTTTTTTTTTACCATATTACAAAATAGGAGAAGAACACACATAGAATTATTTATCAAATATTATTCAAAAATATAATAATAATAATAATAATAATAGCAATAATAATAAAAAGATTACATTGATAATAATAATAATAATAAAAGTTTTATTTATAATAATAATAATAAATAACAATAATAATAATATTTATATCAATAAAAAAAATGTTACTCATAATATTAATAATAGTAAATTTAACAATAATAATAATTATTAAAAAAAATCGATTCGAACTCAAGGAAGAAAAAAGTAAAATTTGAAAAAAAATTTTAAATAATAACAGAGGCAAACGTCAACAAAAAAAAAAAAAAAAAAAGGATGAATTACAAGAAACATTTATATTACAAAGAGATATATTTATGAAATTAGAGGACAAAAAAGATCAAGATCAAGATCAAGATCAGTGGTTAAGAAGCAGTCAATAAAGAATTTTTGAAAAAAAAAAAAAAAAAAAAAGGTAGAAAATGAATTGAATGAATTATTTATACAAAGTCATTCAGTATAAATTCATTCATACGAATATCAGAAGCAGAAGAGCAGGCAAAATATTCTATCTTCCTTAGATGGATTCCTTAAATACAAAAAAAAACAAAAAAGATTCTAATTAGAAATATTGTGAAAAAAAAAAAAAAAAAAAAAAAAAAAGGCAAAGACTTCGTGACATGGCACATGGAAATTTTTGGAAAAAAAAAGGCACATTTAAATGGAACTGAAGCAAGCAAGCAGGTAAGGTTAAAGTTAATGGAAATAATCGAAACTAAAAAAAATATGCTAATCTACTAAAAAGAAATAGTTATAATACTGATTTTGCTGATACTTTTATACAAGATTTTAACTTAAATGAAAACTTAAATTTCAATTCAATCTCAACAGATCTTTACAAACGTAATGATCAAAAGGAAATGATATGCTGGATACTTGATTCTGGTGCATCCATCAATATTACTAATCAATTAAATAAATTGCAAAATATTAAAAAATGAAATGAAAATGTTTATCTAGCCAATAACCAATTAATATCAACCCAGTTTATTGGTGATTTTATTGGATATATCGACAACTGTAAATTTACTATCAATAACGTATATTATTCACCAAAAATTAATAAAAATTTATTATCAATAGGAATGCTTACACAACAAGGTTATAAAATTATATTCAAAAACTTTAATAATAAATCTTATGTTATTATATATGATCAACACTCTAACAGAATTCAGAATATAATTTTAGATAATATAAATACATTTAAATTATGGATTTCAACACATCCATTCAATCTTTTAAACCCAAATCAATCTAAGTTTGTAAACGAAATCAATTATAAATATTAAAAATCTATAGACAAACTCAATTTATGGCACAGAAGACTCGGACACTTTAACATTGACAATATTAAACAAAAATTATTAAAAATAAATAGAAATTCAAAATGTCCACTCTGTATTAATTTTAAACTCAAAAATAAACCGTTCAAAAAATCCTTCAGTAGAACATCAAGAATCTTTGAACTATTACACATGGATTTAATTGGTCCATTACCAGATTCATTCTACGGTAATAAATACATAATTTCCATTCTAGATGATCATTCCAGATATGTCTGGACATTATTTATTAAGAACAAATCAGAAACATTTTCTTCATTTTATAACTGGTTCATCCAAATAAAAAATATTTTTAACAATAGAATAAAATACATCCGTTCTGACAACGGTACAGAATTCAACAATAAAAATTTTAATAACTTCTGTAATAGCTATGGAATTCAGCATCAATTTACTGTTCCCTACCATCCGCAACAAAATGGTAGAGTAGAAAGATTTAACGGCGTAATCATCAACTCTGCTAAAACAATGATGAAAGATGCAAAGTTAAGTCACCAATTTTGGCAAGACGCTGTTTCTACCTCAAAACTACATCTACAATAGAATTCCACATAAAGGAACAAATAATAAAATATCATAAGAAATATTAACAAAAAACAAAGTTAACTACTCTAATATAAGAGTTTTTGGTTGTAAGGTCTTCTATTACATTCCAAAAACTCTTCGTTCTAAACTTGAAAATAATGCTTCCCTTGACATCTTTCTTGGATATAATGACAACCCAACAGCATACAAAATATTGGACATTTCAAACAACAAAATTATAATTTCAAGAAATGTAGAGTTTTTCGAATTTACTTCTGGCAATTCATCACTATCTCATTGCTATAATGATATTACAAATTTTACATCCAATTATAAAATCAGAAGGAGTAATTATGAAAACAACTATTATAATGATAATACTTACAACAGTAACACTAATGATAACATCAGCTACAATTACAACAATATATATCCAATAAAAATACCAAATATCAACAATAGAAATAAAAGATCAATATACCATAAAATTAACAACAAAAATGAAATAATTAATAACAATATAGGAAATGAAAATATAAACATTAATAAAGATAAAAACAGAAACAATTACACAAACAACACTGACACCACTATTAACAATAATAATAAAAATAATAATAATAATAATAACAATAATAGCAATAATAGTAATAATAATAGCAGCACCAATAACAACAACAATATCAACAACAATAATAATATTATTAAGAATAGTACCAATAACCTTCCAAATGGTATAAATGAAAACAATCAGCTTGACATAAATAATATTTCAAACAATACATTATTAAAACAATGAAATAAAAAATAATTTTAGAAAAAGAAAAATTAATGAAAGTCAAAACCATATAAACAAAATACATAAAAAACAAAGTATAGATAATACGTTACGTGAACCAACAAGCTTCGATGATATAAATAACTTAAAAGACAAAGAAGAATGGTTAAAATCAGTAAAAGATGAATTGGAAAATATGAAAAACTTAAATGTTTATAAAACTATTAACTCAATACCAGAAAATGCAAATATAATATCTTCAAGATGGATCTTTAAATACAAGAAAAATGCACAAGGCCAAATTACAAAAAGAAAATCCAGGCTGGTAGTCAAGGGATTTACCCAACAGTTTGGTATCGATTATAAAGATACATACATTCTCACCCACTCTCAAACAAGATTCAATCAGTATTCACTGATATAGCGGTACAAAATGATTTCAAAATCGAGCAAATAGACATTAATGCAGCTTATCTAAATGCCGATCTAAGAAAAGATTTATATATGAAACCACCAAAGGGACATGAAGATTATAACAAAAGATATTGGAAACTAATAAAAGCAATTTATGGACTTAAACAAAGTGGTGCAGAATGGAATGAAGAATTAAATAACCATTTAACAAAAATCGGATATTAAAGATTATCAAGCGAACCATGTTTATATATTAAAAGAAATAAAGAAAATAAAATAATAAGTATATTGGCAATGTACGTAGATGACATAATGTTAGCTGGAACAAAAAGTTCAATAGAAGACAAAAAGAAACTAATAAAAAACAATTTTAAAATTAAATATATTGGTAAAGTAGATTTTATAATTGGAATAAAATTTATAAACTATAAACATGGTTACTTTTTAAATCAATCTAGATATTTGAAAGAAATATTAGAAAAATTCAATATGTCCAATGTTTCACCAAATAGAAATATGACTCCAGTAGAGAACAAGGAACTAAGAAAAATAAAATTTAATGAAAAAAATATAGAAATGCCATAGGGAACTTATTATATCTTAGTATATATACCAGGCCGGATATAATATATGCCGTATCCAAAGCTGCAAGAAAATCTAAAGAACCAAATCTAGAAGACTGGAATAATGTAGTAAAAATATTCAGATATTTGAAAGATACATTAGAATATGGATTAAATTTCACGAGAGACCAATATATTATGGCATTCGTTGACGCAGATTACGCTTAGGATTTAATAACTAGAAGATCAACTACCGTATTTATTTATAACAATTGGTGGTACACCAACAAGCTGGTGTTCCAAGTTACAACATTGCGTTTCAACATCCACAGATGAATCAGAATACTACAGTCTTATTGAATGTAGTAAAACATTGTATATGGTATTTAAATATGTTGAAGGAATTGAAGCATAGTATTAAATACATTGAAATAAACATAGATAAAAAAGATGCAATATACAACGCTAAAAATCAATCTATCAATCCAAAAATAAAACATATGGATATTAGAGTGCATTATATTAGAGAATTAATAAAAAATAATAAAATTAAATTAAAATATAATAAGTCAAGAATTTAACTTTGCTTACGGATTTACAAAATACTTAAACAACACAGCAATGGAAAAATTTAGAAATTCAATATTAACTAAGATATCCAATATACAAAATTAATCATTTTTATTCTATCACAAAGTATATTATTCAAATATAACAGTTACTGAGAGTTATATTTGAGGAGGAATATTATAAGATAAATTATTTACTAAATGATTATTTGAATTTAACTTATCCAATCACATTAAATAAATATGTTAACATTAGATATAAAAAGATAAATTATGTATTTTGTATTATTGTAATACTTAATCTTCTATTATTTATATTTTTTATAATTAAATAAAATATTTTACATTATAATAATGATATTCATAATGATAATGACTATAGTAATGACAGTGATAATGAAAGCAGTGACTCCGAAGAATACAATTTTGAAAAAATAAATATTAATGACCCTAATTCTGTTTTGAAAAATTTAGAAATTAGTAAAGTAAACCAGTCATCAAATCAAGAAGCAGATTATAGTAAGAACGCTTACTTAACGTTTGCACAGAAATAGCTTCATATTCTCGGAAATAGGAACGAACTTTTCCAGATTTTACATTCCCGTACAATTTTATATTTAAATTTTTAATGAACTTATCCAGTGGTAATATTTTTATTTTTCAAAGTAAAATATTTTATGCTACGATATAAGGAATAAGAAAAGGTATCAATACGACTATTATAATATTGAATATTTCCTTCATTATGAAATAATGATTTTGCCATTGCCAAATAAGTATAGAATTTAGTACTTTTATCATCATATGACGAATCGTTTGATGATGACCCATTACAATGTAAGTAGTCTGGAGTAAAGTAGCTATCGATCATTCTATCGACCATGGATAATATTTTATTATGACTTTCGGAACGACGAACTATAATAGAATGTAATGTTTCTTCAGGAAAGGCATCCGGAATAATAATATTAATATCTTTAGGTAAAATTTTCACCAATCACCACCGATAGGATTATATTTTTAATTTCATCCAAGGAAAGCGAAGGATTCAAATGATGAAGAATATACACCAATGATATACTTTGTCTTTCATGCGACTTAATTCCTTTTATACGTAACTCTTGGAAAAATAATGAATAATAAACTCTAATATCTAATAAGGTATATCTTTTCATATTGCTTAATTTTTTTTTCTCGACTTTTATTTGAAAATCTATAATGTATATCAATATTAGTGTATTCATTGTTTAAATCCACATAATTTTCATTCCATAAATTATGGTAATCTAATTTAACCTTTTCACTTTTTCTTTTACTTATTGTAGATTGCTTTAACATAATCTTTTTTTGAATATACAATATATTTATAATCGGTAAACATCTCCAGAGATTGAAATTTTCCTTTTTCATTACATTCCTTATACTCAATACGATCCTCCTTATAAACAAAAATAGGAGTACAAAATATCTCTTGTGAAATAATTACTTTTTCAATCCCATCTACAACGAAATACTCCATCGATTGGTGCTGGTATTTTAATTTCATAATCATCATGAATAAAGGATATATAGTAAGTTTTTTTCTCTACCATCAAATAATCATACTCTACTTCTGGAATAGAAATAGTCAAAGGATTTAATTTAGGTAGCTTTTTTTTCTAAAAATACTTTAATATCAAACAACTTTTTTTTATAAATATTTAATATTATTAATTTTGATTTATTTAAAATAATATACATTATTTAAAGAGAAAGTAACACAAAAAGTAAAACTAAAGAAATTAATAAAACATTATTACTTTTAATGATAACAGCACTTGAAACATGATGTAATTGACATTTTTCTAATTCTAATTCAAAAAGTAATTTTTAGCTACGGTTAATTCATCATAAGAGTAACTTCAAGTAGTAGTTGATAGACTTTCATAGGCTGCCATTTGGTCTAAGTCATAATTTTTATATATGTTAATGGCTGATTCCGTACAAAGTTTAGACTTACATGTATCATTTAAAATATTAGAATTACCTTCTCGTCTAATTGAAGTCAAAGCAAAAGGACATAAATTTCCATTTTCATCCGTTTGACATGACATTTGGTAAGATAATTTCAAAGATTTTATTAATGATGATTGAAACATCTCAACAAAATTGGAGTTTTCTCTTCATATAGAATAAAATTCTAATGGATTATTATAAAATTTTTGACATTTATCACTGTTAATTTTAGAGCATATATTTTTTGTAATTATTTATAGTAAGTTCACTAATACAATCTTTATATTCCGACTTTTCTTGTTCCTCAATACATTCTTTACTTATAGAACATATCATTATAAGATTTTGCTCCTTGATAAAGAGTAGCTACATTAGCTAATCCATTTTTATTTTCAAAATTTTCTAATGTAACAATATGGATTATATTTTGATACAGCATTCATAGCTTCATAAAACTTTAAACTTGAATAATCACGAATAGACTGAATATCATTTGGAATAAATTCATTATTAAATTTTCCAAAATTTTGTTTCGATATCACTAATATCTTCTGAATTTCTACTAGCTGGAGAAAGATATCTTGTATGAATATATCTTGATTTATAAGATTTTTTTTTTAATAATGTGGTACTAATACCATCATTAGCTTTATCTACAATTTCTGTCATATATTTGACTTTGGTGGAAAATACTTTTCCATCTTTACATATATTATTCAAGTCTGAAAGAGTAACTTCTTTAATAACAGATTTACCTCATGTATATGTTGTTCCAAAAATCATCTTTATCATAGATATCAGTTATTCTTTGCAACTTCTTTTATAGCTACAATTGTAATTTTTTATTAATAATATAGTTATAACGCTGAAGTATGCTATTGTCTAATTCAACTGGTTTAATTGGTTCACTAATACTAAGCTTATCACTATATATTTCATCAATGATGAATGGCTACAGCAACTAAATTATTGTAATCACTTGTCAATGAAATAAAATCAGTAATGTAACGTTCATGTCCAATATCTGATGTAAATGAATTAATTTTTTTTTTACTTTCTTGTTTTATAAATATATCTAAATTATGAACTACAGTATAAATTCTATGAGAAAGTCTTTCATTTTCTGGATCACTATTAATAATTTCAAGTTTTAATCCATTAAAAATATATTCTTTATCTTTTATTGAAATATCTTTATTTTTAAATGTATTTATCATAGTATCTGGATTCTCAAAATCAATATTTTCTAATCCTGGAACGGATAAAAAGTTTTCTGATGGTTTAACGTTTTCATCAATTGGCAAACCTTGCTTAGAAGTTACGGAATTATATAATTTATGAACTACTTCACTATTGAGACTTGGTTCACCATTTTTTTCTAATTCTATATCATTTACTTCTTTAATTTCATTTAGCTCGTTTCGTATTTTTATCAATTCATCTTTGAAGCTATCATCATCCAAAGCTTCGATGCCATTATATAATTTTTCCACAGCCTCATCAATTGTTTCAGATTCTAAAATTGTCATAGGATTAATTTCCGAAGAAAAATTATCTTCATTAGTATTAATACCAACACCATAAATAAGATTATCTTTATTTTTATTTATAATAGAATTTAATTTTTTAACTGAGTCTAATAATTTATATTTATAAAGATAGGATTGAGAATCCTTATTATAACTATTTATATAAATTAATTCATAACCGTTTTCATCAACAATATATCCATATTTATTTTCATGTAGATTATAAACTTTATAAAAATAAGATTCCATTGTATTTATGGATTCTTCATTAACCTTAAATTTATTTTTTTTATTTAGATATTCCGAATTAGAAGGTTGTTCTTTAAATCCATTAATAGCATTAACGAAAAATAAAATAAAATAAAATAAAAAGTAGAATATTAAATAAGAAAGTACAGATTGAATAAAATAGAATAAAATAAAATAAGAAGTAGAATATTAAATAAGAAAGTACAGATTGAATAAAATAGAATAAAATAAAATAAGAAGTAGAATATTAAATAAGAAAGTACAGATTGAATAAAATAATACAAAATAAAATAAAAAGTAGAGTATTAAATAAGAAAGTACAGATTGAATAAAATAAAATAAAATAAAAAGTAGAATATTAAATAAGAAAGTACAGATTGAATAAAATAGAATAAAATAAAATAAGAAGTAGAATATTAAATAAGAAAGTACAGATTGAATAAAATAAAATAAAATAAAAAGTAGAATATTAAATAAGAAAGTACAGATTGAATAAAATAGAATAAAATAAAATAAGAAGTAGAATATTAAATAAGAAAATACAAATTGAATAAAATAGAATAAAATAAAATAAAAAGTAGAATATTAAATAAGAAAGTACAGATTGAATAAAATAAAATAAAAAGTAGAATATTAAACAAGAAAGTACAGATTGAATAAAATAAAATAAAATAAAAAGTAGAATATTAAATAAGAAAGTACAGATTGAATAAAATAAAATAAAATAAAATAAAATAAAAAGTAGAATATTAAATAAGAAAGAACAGATTGAATAAAATAAAATAAATTAAAATAAATATTTGAATTATAATAAAAATACAAGTACTAATAAAATAAAATAAAAAAAAATAAATATGTGAATTATAATAAATTGCAAGTATCAATCGAAACAAAATAAAATAATATAAAATAAATAAATATGCAGTGAAATAATAATATATAATGTGATAAAATAAAATAAATAAGATATTGATATAAAATTAATATTTTTTTTTTTTTTTTTTTTTATTATTTTATAATAAAAATTATTTTTTAGTTTAATGTGGTTATGAAATATAGTAACTATTATAAAGTAAAAAAAAAAAAATTATATTAATATAAAGTAAATACCATTATTCTTAAAAACAATATTTATCATATACATTATATTATTATTTATAAAAGTTTTAAGTTTTTATTTTTTTATTATTATTATTATTATTATTTTTTTTTTTTTTTTATTTTTTTTTTTTTTTTTTTACTATTATATATATATATATTCAACAATATATTTTTATGCTATAATTAAAAATAATAATTAATAATAATTCATATAATATATTATAATATTTTACCAATTCTAAATCTGGGAAAGCATTAATTAATGGAGTATCACTTCTGCTGTAATATTAGGATCAGCTCCATTTTCAATAAGATACTTTACCATTTCATAATCTTTATTTTGACAGGCAGTCATTAAAATAGGTTCCCCTACATCCGACTTAGTATTAATATCAGCACCATTTTCAATTAAATAGGTAACTAATTCACTATTTCCCTCTTTATAAGACATTTGGATTAATGTTTTATTTCCTTCATCAATTAAATTTGCCGTTTTATATTTGTTTATAAGATATTTAATAATTTCTGTATTACCTGATCTAACATAGGATTCAAATGGAGAACAAAAATCTTTAGGATTAAAATAAGTACTATAGTCAATTAAATATTTACTTTTTAAATAGTTAATTTGATTATTTTTTTAAATTCGTATAAATATTTGCACCATATTCAATTAAATATTTATAAAAATCATTTTTTTTTCTTTTTCATCATATTGATTAGTAATAGCAATTCTATTATTATAAAATTCAACACCATGATCAATTAAATATTTAATTTCATTCATACAATCAATATCATGATAATCATTATTACTAATTAATATCATTAATCCTGATTTTCCTTCATAATTATCTTTTATATTAATATTAGCCCCATGTTCTGTTAAAAATTTTATTGCTTCTATATTATTATTTTCACATTCAGTAGCAAAAATTTTATTGCTTCCATATTATTATTTTCACATTCAGTAGCAAAAATTTTATTGCTTCCATATTATTATTTTCACATTCAGTAGCAAAAATTTTATTGCTTCCATATTATTATTTTCACATTCAGTAGCAAAAATTTTATTGCTTCTATATTATTATTTTCACATTCAGTAGCAAAAAGAGGTCTATCTACCATTATAATCATTTGGTTCATATTTATCAAAATTTATTCCTTGTTCTACTAATAAATTTAATGTTTCATAATTTTCTTCATAGAAACATGAACTTAATATTTCTTCAATATTAAAATATCTATTATATATATTTCCTTCTACATTAAATTTTTTTTAAATATTCAATAATTTCTGTATTTTCTGTTTTTTTTTAATAAATTTTGATACATTATTACAATACATTTTAACATTATTATTTAATAAAAATTTAATTTCTTTATCATTATTTTCATTCACTAAATCATATAAATAATTAAAAGGTACTTTCACTACTCCATCTACAGTAAAATCTTTGCAAAACTTTTTAAACTTTCTAATGCTTATACTGGTTTTATTTTTTGAAGTTTGTACTAATAACATAATAAGTTTATTGATACGATTATGATATTCTTTTATTGCAACCTTTAAATATTTATTAAAACTTTCTCTATTCACATTAGTATCATGACAAACTATTTGAATATTATTTATAAATTCTTCATTAAATTCATCTTCACTTGAAGCAATATATAATTTTTCTAAAAAATAGTTAAAATTCACATTATTATTATATAAAAGTTTAAAAATATTTTAATGTTTAACAATCTTTTATTATAAATATATATTAATAAATTTTCACCACGACTATTACAAAAATTAATATCAGACCCACGTTTCTTTAAATAATTAAATATTTTAATAAAATTTTCATTAAAAATAATTTTTTTTTTTTTTTTTTTTTTTTTTTAGTTTCATTTGTTTTAGTTGTATTAGAGGTATTGATACTATTATTATCATTTGTTGTATCTGTAGTATTATTAAGCCGTTGTTTTGGAATGGTATTTTCAAATGCTATAAATAATGGTACTTCATGTTGTTTTGTTTCATAATTTAAACTTGTTTTATATTTTTGACATTTTTCACTAATAAATTCAATTAAAGGTAATGGACAATTATTTTGAATTGCATAGACTAATAAGTCAAAATCTGTAGTAATTAAATCATCAATTTTTAATGTATTTTTATTAAGTTCTAAAAATGATTTAAAATTGTTTAATACATCTTTTCTATCTTCTGAATTTAAAAGTTTTTTTTTTTTTTTTACCCCAGTAATATTATTATTTTCTTTTTTGAACATTGTATATTTTTATTATATTATTTATTTAAAAAACATTGTATATTTTTATTATATTATTTATTTAAATATTCAAATTAAATTAAAGTTGTGAATATAAATAATATTTAATATAATTAAAAATAAAAAATAAATATATATTTTTAAAAGTATTTTATATTTTTAAAATGAAAAATATTATATTTGTAATAACTATAAAAAATATAATTAATACTTATATACAAAATTATTCACAATGAAATTTAATTTAACTTACTTATATGCTTTCGTACTTATGATATTAGCATGTTTTACTTATGCTGATTCATGTAGAGTAGATGTAGCCGCTAACTTTTACAAATAGGTTGAATGTCACAATAAAAAGATTAAAAAGATTAAATATCCTGGTACGGAAGGTTTGGCGTGATAATTATGTTTTCTATTGTAAGTGTGATGTTTACGTATAAATAAAATAAACAAAAACTAAAGTAAAATACATAATGTATAATTAAAATATTATATATTATCTACACAAATACAATATTAAATATTATATTTATTTAATATAATTAATATAAACATAGTTTTTAAAACTATTTATATTTTTATTTTTTATAATATATTATAAACTATATTTAAATCATTGTTTTAAATAAATTTATTACTATTTAAACAATAAACATAATAAAAATACAAAATATAAATATTAAATAAAATAAACAATGTAAATAATTATTTTTAATGAATTATATTTCATAATTAAAATATAATTAAAAATATATTATTCTTTAAAATTTTATTTATATTTATTTATTATATTTATTTAATTAAAATGAATTAAGTAAAAATAATTAATCAATAATAAAAATGAAAATATTTAATTATTTATATTTGTTATCTAATTTATCTAAAAAAAAAAAAAAAAAAAAAAAAAAAAAAAAAAAAAAAAAAAAAAAAAAAAGAAAAAAGCCTTATTTTAAACTACGAATATAAAAATTCAATTATTTTAAACTGCTAAATATATAAAAATAATAATTTTTTAAATAATTATTATAATTTGTAGCATTAAAGTCGAAAAGTACTAAATTTTATGTACTTTTATATTTAATTAATTATAAAATTAATATACGTCACACGTCACAAATTAAAGTATTGCATTTTTGAATTTCGCAATTTGACGTATTTTTAAATAATATGCAACTAATAATTAATATTTATTTTTAAAAATTAATAATATTTATTGATTAATAATTATATTTAATTACATAAAAATATCTTTTAATATTTTTTTTAAATGTTATAATCGTTCAAAATATTAAAAAATAAAAAAAAAAAATATTTAAAAAACAAATGATTTGATTTTAATAATAAAAATATTTAATCATAAAAAATGACATTTATTATAAAACTAATGATATTAATAATATTTAACAAAAAATATCTTCTTAGTTAAATATTATTTAATATATTTAGGAAAATAAATTGAATTATTAAATTAAGAAAGAGTTAATTTTTTCTTTCTTTTTTTAAAATATATGTCTTTAATATTAGTTTAAAATAGTTTAAAAAAAAATTAAAAAATTTAAAAGATTAAGAATTTTAATAATTTTCTTAGAATATCATATTAATAATATATAATATTTTTATTATATAATAAATATATATTATCTATATATATATTTTTACTAAATTCTGGTCTTTTTATTAATATCATTATTATTATTTTCGTTATAATTATTTCTTTTTTTTGTTTTCATTTAAAGATTTTCAATTCTTTTTCTTTTTCTTCTAATTTTTATTTTTTTCTTCTAATTCTTTTTCTAATTCTTTATTTTTTTCTTTAATTCTTTTTCTTTTTCTTTTGATTCTTTTTCTTTTTCTTTTATTTCTTTTATTTCTTTTTCTTTTTCTTCTATTCTTTTTTTATCTTCTTCCCTTTCTTTTTTATTTTCTTCTAATTCTTTCTTTTTTCTTCTAATTCTTTATTTTTTCATCTAATAATGATAGTAAACCTGTATGATCTTCAACCTCACTAACATATTTAATTATATTTTCTCCTTTAAGATTCACACAAATTTCTAATGCTTTTCTAATTGGTCCAACCTTTATTAAAAGCCTAAGCAATTCATCTGATATGTCATTTTTTATATAAACAACTACTTTTTTTATTTTATCGTTTTCGTTTTGATTTTTATCAACATTTTCTTGATTTTGACTATCATTTTT
>JACVTC010000535.1:0-20157 GCA_016946835.1 Neocallimastix lanati (nom. inval.) | reverse complement strand
AATAAAAATGGATTAAACAAATAAAATCTGAAAAGTGTATATTTAAATATTCAAAGAATAATAAAACCAAATGCATCATAGGTTTATATGTAGACGATATGATCATAACTGGTGAAGACAAAGAATACAAAATATAATTACAAAAATTAAAGAAAAATTTAAAATATCAAATTGTGGACCAGCCGAATTCATACTTGGCATAAAAATTGAAAAACAAAAGAATAAATATATTATATCACAAAATAGTTTTATAAATAATATATTAGACAAATTTAATATAAAAGAAATGAGAAAAAGAAAAACACCATGCACAGGAGACACACTATCTCTGAAAATAATAAACCTTTCAATAAAACAATCTACAAGAGTGCTATAGGTTCCTTAATATATCTATCAAAATGCACAGGCCAGATATCGCATTCTCCGTGAACAAGGCTGCCAGAAAATCAGAAAAACCCACAATATCAGACTGGAATAAAATAACAAATATTTTCAGATATATAAATAGTACTAAAGATTATAAAATTGTATATGATGGACAAGGGGAAATAATAGCATACACTGATGCCGATTTTGGAGGTGATCTAAATGACAGGAAATCTACGTCTGGTGGAATAATACTTATGGGAAACAGTCCCATATGCTGGATTTCTAAAAAAACAAACATGTGTAGCTACGTCTACAGCAGAAGCAGAATACATTAGCACATCCGAAAATATTAAAAAAATTCTATGGATCAGAAATATTTTAAAAGAATTAATAAATTATAATAAAACAATTACCATTTTCACAGATAATTTAGCAAGTAAAATAACTATTGAAAATGGTGAAATCAATACAAAGTTAAAACACATAGATATTAGATTTCATTTTAATAGAGATAATATAGTAAAAAGGAAAGTAAAATTAGAATACAAAGATACAAAAGAAATGTTAGCTGACGCTCTCACTAAAGATGTTAATGGTACAAAAATGAGTATATTTGCAAATAAGATTTTTAATATTAAAAAATCTAATTTGAGGGGGAGTGTTAACGTATGTTAATTTTATTAATATAAAGTTATAGTCTAGCTTAAGTTTAATAAAATATTAAATTAAATTATATTAAATATATTGTAATTACAAATTAAAATATAAATTAGTATGTATCTAGAACAAGCCACAATTAAATATAAAAACATGTAATTTTATCTGTACTTTAAATCTTTGTTAACCATTTATATAACACTTGCGTTATATATCTAATTATTAATAAATAAATATTAAATAATAATAGATTAAGAGTCTCAGTACTCTATAATAAATTACAAAGCTTTAAATTTAAAAATCGATTTTAACAAAGTATTAAGATGGCCTATCAATTTAACTTAGCTAAGGACCAACGTCTTCGTGGTGTATCCAATTTTGCCACATGGAATTTCCTTATCATGACTGCAGCTAGGAGATATGGAATGGAAGAATTCATTGAAGAAGATGTTATCTCTCACCTGAAGGATAATAACTATAGACTTAATCCTAATGAAGAATCTAAGACGGTAAAAGCTATCCTGAAGATTATTGAGGAATTACAATTAAATCGTGGAGAAAATGTAAACTACAATGAAGTGTTTACTCAAAACCGAAATAGAATCATTGCTAAAGCAGAAGAGAAAGACTCTCAGTTAATGCTTATGGTGATTCAAAACGTTGAAGAAAAAATATTAAGGGAAGTTAGTAGAATGAAGAAAACATTCACAATTATGGAAAAACTAACTTCAAAATACGGTGATAAGAATAATGACACTGAATACTGGCTCAAGAAATTGCGAAAACTTAAGGCAAATGACCGCAGCCAAATAATGAAGATGGCTGATAGCGTAAATGAAATATTCGGTGAAATGGAAGATGCCGGAGTAAATTTGACTGAAAGGGAAAAATTAAAGTACATGTTCAATATTTTACCAAATGACTTTAAAAACATTATAGATGTAACTTTAGAAACTACCGCCAGACAATTATATGAAAGTATAAAAGATAGAATTTCAGCTAGATCATATCTAGAAAATTGGGAAAATACAATGGATGAACATGATGATCATGATGATCCAATGGATATAGATCTAATTGAAAAACGTTATAAAAATAAAAACTATCATAAAGGAAAAGGTTTTGTTAAGAAAATAAACAGAAACAATAACAAAACTAACAAAAATTTATATTGTCATATTTGTGAGATAAGAGGACATCTCACAAAAGATTGTAAATACAATATGAAAGCAAGAGAAAACAAAAAAGAAGGGAGGCAACAATCACTCTACCAGAAAAACCATAAAAATGAAGAAAAAGAATTAAAATCATTTGGTTTAGTGGAAAAAATAACTTCTAAATATGAAGAAAGTGACAGCGAAAGAGATGATAATTTTGAAGACATCAGACCATTATGTGAACCACATATTAATGATGCTTTGCTAATTGAATCAATAAATGAACCATATAATATAGATAATGATGAAAAATCTGTAAACATAATTGAAAGAAATATAGAAAGTAACGAAACAGTTGAATGGTATTATGATAGTGGGAGCTTACGAAACATGTAACTAATGATAAAAAACCTTTTGAAAGATTATAAAGAAGATTTTGTACAACTAAGATGTGCAAACAATACTACTTTAGACTTTGAAGGATATGGTAGTTGTGAATTTACCATAAACAACTACCATATAAAATTAAACAAAGTGTTATATTCAAAAAAGGCACATAAAAACTTGATAAGTGCCATCGAATTCGCAAAAATAGGTATAACATCCGTTATTGAGCCAATAAGTCAAGAAAAAGTAAAATTGACTATATCTGACTGTGATAAAAATGTTATCGGAACGTTTCTATCAACTGATTTTAATCAATTTAAAATAAACACAAAAAGTATAATAAATAATCAAAATATTTTATCATTAGATGATTTAGGGCAAAACAGTCTAGAAATATGGCACAGAAGAATGGGCCATCAATATATAAGAAATATTTCTAAAACATTTAGAACTACACGAGATCAAGATCCCAAAATGTAAAGAATGTAAAGTAGTAAAAATGAAGCATTCCCCACATAATGGGAACAATCCTAAATCAAACAAGATACTTGAAGTTATACACTCTGACATTTCGGGGCCATATAACCAGTTCTATTAATGACAAAAAATATTTTATAACTTTCTTGGACGAATATTCGTGGAAAGTTTGGCTCTTCACTTTAAAATCTAAAGCTGAAGCGCCAGACATTATAATCGATTTTCTAAAATACCTTAACAATCAATTTGATAATTATAAAGTTAAAATATTTAAAACAGATGGTGGTAAAGAATATAAAAATAAGAAAATAAGAAGATACTGTAAAGATAATGGAATTGAAAAATCATTCTCTCCACCATATTGTCCAGAAAATAATGGAAAAGCCGAAAGGATAAATCAAACAATAAAAAACACAGCTAAAACTTTATTATTTTGGGCAAAATTATCTGAAAATTTCTGGGAATATGCAGTAAGACATGCGGCTTATTTGTATAATATGATTCCTCATGAAGGAAATAATAATTTAATACCTGATGAAGTCATATCAGGAAAAAGTATTTCTTTAAAACACTTAAGAACTTTTGGATGTAAATGTTATTATATTGATAATATGGAAAACAAATCCAATTTCACTCCAAAAGCAAAGGAAGGAATATTTCTTGGTTTCAGCAAGAAAAATTACTCATATAGGATTATGGACATAAAAAACAAAAGAATACACCATGTCAGAGAAGTAGAATGTTTAGAGGAATGTCCAGCAAACTATATATATGAGAAAGAAGGATTTGTGGACCCATATTTCTCTTTTACAAAAATTGATAATAATATAGTAAATAATAATAATAATGAAAATAATCATATTATAAATGAAAATATAATTAATAATATAGAAAACATAAATAATGTTCTAAACAATGAAAATAATAATTTAAATGAAAACAATAATAATATTGATTTAAATAACATTATTGTAAACGATAATTTAAACAATATGAACATGGATAACGAGGATAATAAAATAGAAGCAGAAAATAATTTACATGATAATAACACGAAAATAATTATTAATATTTTAGATAATATGAATAATAATAAAAATATAGATAAAGGTAAAGAAAATATGGTTTATAATATTAACAACGACGATATAATTAATTTAAACAATAAAATAACAAAATTAAAACCATAACCTTAGAAAAGGACACAAAAACAAATAAACTATTGGATTTTAATAAAACAAATAACACACATAACAATAAACACAATATTACTTTAGAACAAAATAATTTATACGCAAAAAATAATATTAATTCAAATGTAATTTCTGAAGTAAATAATGAAATTTCAACTAATGTAAAACATAGTAACAATAATATAGTTCGTTTAAATAAAAATTATAATAAACAAAATACTAACACAGTACTAGAAAACCAAAATATACTTCAAAAGGTCAATAACAATTCTTTAAATAATAATAATAATGATTTTATATTTACCAATATCCATGTAAACAATAAAAATAATTTGAATCATTCATTAAAAAACGTGGTAAATAATTCTTACATTGAAAAAGGTGAATGCAGTTATTCTTATAAAAATAAACATAATTGGGCAGAAAAAGGAAAAGATGCTGAAAATCCTTCAATTACCCATAAGGAATATAGTAAAAAAATCCTGTAAAAATGATATCGTTTTACCGACTCTGATTAATACTGTTAACTCAAATATAAATGATTCCAAGCCAACCGAAAATTCCCCTGCCAGTACTCCTGTAAAAACGCTTAAAAGAAAATATTGATATTTCTAAATTTAAAAATGAAAAAAAAATTTTAATAATAAAAAATTATTCAAAAAATGAAGAAAATTTTAATTTACAACCATTGGATAATGGTAAAATAATTAAATCTTATAATTTAAATTCAGACCCAATAATGACGAAGAATAATAATATTATGAATAATAATTCCACTAAATTAAAATCTTTTAATACATCACGTGAATCTACAACATTTATTAATAAAGATAATAAGTTACATAAAATTAATGATAACAGTAATAAATCTATGAAACTTAAAAATTTTTCAAAAATTAATCAAAAATTATTAATAAAATTTTTTTTCAAAATGTCAATAATAAAAATATAATTAATGATAATAATAAAATCAATACATCTGTAACAAATGATACTTTTGATAAAACATTTAAACTTTCCCTTAATAAATCTTTATATAATGAAGATTCTGTCACTAAAAATATTAAAGATGACAATTTTAATAATAATATTATTGCTACTAATGAAAATTTACTAGATAATGTTGTTGATGATAATCTATCAATTAACAATTATAATTGTTCAAATTTAGATGAAAATGATGTTATTCCTATTGGCGATAAAACTCCCCAGGATTCTTATTCTATTAACCATGATTTAGGTTCTGATACTAATTACATTAATAATAATATTATTTCCATTATTTCTGACCAAGATGTAAATATGACTGATAATATGACAGGGATTAACAATCAGTCCGTACTCAAACGTCCTTTAAGTCCTGAAACTTTCTTTAATATTACTAATGATATCTCTCGGCCTAAATATGATGTTTCCAATAATGAAAAAATGGTTTTTACAATTTACTCTGATACACCTAATAGTTTTAATGAAGCTATTAATTGTCCTAATAAAAATTACTGGTATAAAGCTATACAAGATGAACTTAATAATTTATACAATAATAATGTTATGTCCATCGTTAATTACATTCCTAAAAACAAAAATCTTATTTCGACAAAATGGGTTTTTGCTACCAAAAAAGACTCTAATAATAATATTGTTAGATTTAAAGCTCGCCTAGTTGCTAGAGGTTTTAAACAACGTAGAGGTATTGATTATGAACTTACTTATTCTCCTACCTTAAACATTGATGGATTAAAGCTTATTATCGCTTTAGCAGCTAAGTTTAATTGGAATATCTACCAATTAGATATTAAAGCTGCGTATCTCAACGCTCCATTAGATACTGATATTTACACTACTATTCCACTAGGTGATACTAACTTTGGGCGGGGATTCTGGAAACTCAATAAAGCACTATACGGATTAAAACAATCCGGTAGGCAATGGAACCAAACGATTACAAAATTTTTAAATAAAAATGGATTTAAACAAATAAAATCTGAAAAGTGTATATTTAAATATTCAAAGAATAATAAAACCAAATGCATCATAGGTTTATATGTAGACGATATGATCATAACTGGTGAAGACAAAGAAATACAAAATATAATTACAAAAATTAAAGAAAAATTTAAAATATCAAATTGTGGACCAGCCGAATTCATACTTGGCATAAAAATTGAAAAACAAAAGAATAAATATATTATATCACAAAATAGTTTTATAAATAATATATTAGACAAATTTAATATAAAAGAAATGAGAAAAAGAAAAACACCATGCACAGGAGACAACACTATCTCTGAAAATAATAAACCTTTCAATAAAACAATCTACAAGAGTGCTATAGGTTCCTTAATATATCTATCAAAATGCACAAGGCCAGATATCGCATTCTCCGTGAACAAGGCTGCCAGAAAATCAGAAAAACCCACAATATCAGACTGGAATAAAATAACAAATATTTTCAGATATATAAATAGTACTAAAGATTATAAAATTGTATATGATGGACAAGGGGAAATAATAGCATACACTGATGCCGATTTTGGAGGTGATCTAAATGACAGGAAATCTACGTCTGGTGGAATAATACTTATGGGAAACAGTCCCATATGCTGGATTTCTAAAAAAACAAACATGTGTAGCTACGTCTACAGCAGAAGCAGAATACATTAGCACATCCGAAAATATTAAAAAAATTCTATGGATCAGAAATATTTTAAAAGAATTAATAAATTATAATAAAACAATTACCATTTTCACAGATAATTTAGCAAGTAAAATAACTATTGAAAATGGTGAAATCAATACAAAGTTAAAACACATAGATATTAGATTTCATTTTAATAGAGATAATATAGTAAAAAGGAAAGTAAAATTAGAATACAAAGATACAAAAGAAATGTTAGCTGACGCTCTCACTAAAGATGTTAATGGTACAAAAATGAGTATATTTGCAAATAAGATTTTTAATATTAAAAAATCTAATTTGAGGGGGAGTGTTAACGTATGTTAATTTTATTAATATAAAGTTATAGTCTAGCTTAAGTTTAATAAAATATTAAATTAAATTATATTAAATATATTGTAATTACAAATTAAAATATAAATTAGTATGTATCTAGAACAAGCCACAATTAAATATAAAAACATGTAATTTTATCTGTACTTTAAATCTTTGTTAACCATTTATATAACACTTGCGTTATATATCTAATTATTAATAAATAAATATTAAATAATAATAGATTAAGAGTCTCAGTACTCTATAATAAATTACAAAGCTTTAAATTTAAAATCGATTTTAACAAAGTATTAAGATGGCCTATCAATTTAACTTAGCTAAGGACCAACGTCTTCGTGGTGTATCCAATTTTGCCACATGGAATTTCCTTATCATGACTGCAGCTAGGAGATATGGAATGGAAGAATTCATTGAAGAAGATGTTATCTCTCACCTGAAGGATAATAACTATAGACTTAATCCTAATGAAGAATCTAAGACGGTAAAAGCTATCCTGAAGATTATTGAGGAATTACAATTAAATCGTGGAGAAAATGTAAACTACAATGAAGTGTTTACTCAAAACCGAAATAGAATCATTGCTAAAGCAGAAGAGAAAGACTCTCAGTTAATGCTTATGGTGATTCAAAACGTTGAAGAAAAAATATTAAGGGAAGTTAGTAGAATGAAGAAAACATTCACAATTATGGAAAAAACTAACTTCAAAATACGGTGATAAGAATAATGACACTGAATACTGGCTCAAGAAATTGCGAAAACTTAAGGCAAATGACCGCAGCCAAATAATGAAGATGGCTGATAGCGTAAATGAAATATTCGGTGAAATGGAAGATGCCGGAGTAAATTTGACCTGAAAGGGAAAAATTAAAGTACATGTTCAATATTTTACCAAATGACTTTAAAAACATTATAGATGTAACTTTAGAAACTACCGCCAGACAATTATATGAAAGTATAAAAGATAGAATTTCAGCTAGATCATATCTAGAAAATTGGGAAAATACAATGGATGAACATGATGATCATGATGATCCAATGGATATAGATCTAATTGAAAAACGTTATAAAAATAAAAACTATCATAAAGGAAAAGGTTTTGTTAAGAAAATAAACAGAAACAATAACAAAACTAACAAAAATTTATATTGTCATATTTGTGAGATAAGAGGACATCTCACAAAAGATTGTAAATACAATATGAAAGCAAGAGAAAACAAAAAAGAAGGGAGGCAACAATCACTCTACCAGAAAAAACCATAAAAATGAAGAAAAAGAATTAAAATCATTTGGTTTAGTGGAAAAAATAACTTCTAAATATGAAGAAAGTGACAGCGAAAGAGATGATAATTTTGAAGACATCAGACCATTATGTGAACCACATATTAATGATGCTTTGCTAATTGAATCAATAAATGAACCATATAATATAGATAATGATGAAAAATCTGTAAACATAATTGAAAGAAATATAGAAAGTAACGAAACAGTTGAATGGTATTATGATAGTGGAGCTTACGAACATGTAACTAATGATAAAAACCTTTTGAAAGATTATAAAGAAGATTTTGTACAACTAAGATGTGCAAACAATACTACTTTAGACTTTGAAGGATATGGTAGTTGTGAATTTACCATAAACAACTACCATATAAAATTAAACAAAGTGTTATATTCAAAAAAGGCACATAAAAACTTGATAAGTGCCATCGAATTCGCAAAAATAGGTATAACATCCGTTATTGAGCCAATAAGTCAAGAAAAAGTAAAATTGACTATATCTGACTGTGATAAAAATGTTATCGGAACGTTTCTATCAACTGATTTTAATCAATTTAAAATAAACACAAAAAGTATAATAAATAATCAAAATATTTTATCATTAGATGATTTAGGGCAAAACAGTCTAGAAATATGGCACAGAAGAATGGGCCATCAATATATAAGAAATATTTCTAAACATTTAGAACTACACGAGATCAAGATCCCAAAATGTAAAGAATGTAAAGTAGTAAAAATGAAGCATTCCCCACATAATGGGAACAATCCTAAATCAAACAAGATACTTGAAGTTATACACTCTGACATTTCGGGGCCATATAACAGTTCTATTAATGACAAAAAATATTTTATAACTTTCTTGGACGAATATTCGTGGAAAGTTTGGCTCTTCACTTTAAAATCTAAAGCTGAAGCGCCAGACATTATAATCGATTTTCTAAAATACCTTAACAATCAATTTGATAATTATAAAGTTAAAATATTTAAAACAGATGGTGGTAAAGAATATAAAAATAAGAAAATAAGAAGATACTGTAAAGATAATGGAATTGAAAAATCATTCTCTCCACCATATTGTCCAGAAAATAATGGAAAAGCCGAAAGGATAAATCAAACAATAAAAAACACAGCTAAAACTTTATTATTTTGGGCAAAATTATCTGAAAATTTCTGGGAATATGCAGTAAGACATGCGGCTTATTTGTATAATATGATTCCTCATGAAGGAAATAATAATTTAATACCTGATGAAGTCATATCAGGAAAAAGTATTTCTTTAAAACACTTAAGAACTTTTGGATGTAAATGTTATTATATTGATAATATGGAAAACAAATCCAATTTCACTCCAAAAGCAAAGGAAGGAATATTTCTTGGTTTCAGCAAGAAAAATTACTCATATAGGATTATGGACATAAAAAACAAAAGAATACACCATGTCAGAGAAGTAGAATGTTTAGAGGAATGTCCAGCAAACTATATATATGAGAAAGAAGGATTTGTGGACCCATATTTCTCTTTTACAAAAATTGATAATAATATAGTAAATAATAATAATAATGAAAATAATCATATTATAAATGAAAATATAATTAATAATATAGAAAACATAAATAATGTTCTAAACAATGAAAATAATAATTTAAATGAAAACAATAATAATATTGATTTAAATAACATTATTGTAAACGATAATTTAAACAATATGAACATGGATAACGAGGATAATAAAATAGAAGCAGAAAATAATTTACATGATAATAACACGAAAATAATTATTAATATTTTAGATAATATGAATAATAATAAAAATATAGATAAAGGTAAAGAAAATATGGTTTATAATATTAACAACGACGATATAATTAATTTAAACAATAAAAATAACAAAATTAAAACCATAACCTTAGAAAAGGACACAAAAACAAATAAACTATTGGATTTTAATAAAACAAATAACACACATAACAATAAACACAATATTACTTTAGAACAAAATAATTTATACGCAAAAAATAATATTAATTCAAATGTAATTTCTGAAGTAAATAATGAAATTTCAACTAATGTAAAACATAGTAACAATAATATAGTTCGTTTAAATAAAAATTATAATAAACAAAATACTAACACAGTACTAGAAAACCAAAATATACTTCAAAAGGTCAATAACAATTCTTTAAATAATAATAATAATGATTTTATATTTACCAATATCCATGTAAACAATAAAAATAATTTGAATCATTCATTAAAAAACGTGGTAAATAATTCTTACATTGAAAAAGGTGAATGCAGTTATTCTTATAAAAATAAACATAATTGGGCAGAAAAAGGAAAAGATGCTGAAAATCCTTCAATTACCCATAAGGAATATAGTAAAAAATCCTGTAAAAATGATATCGTTTTACCGACTCTGATTAATACTGTTAACTCAAATATAAATGATTCCAAGCCAACCGAAAATTCCCCTGCCAGTACTCCTGTAAAAACGCTTAAAGAAAATATTGATATTTCTAAATTTAAAAATGAAAAAAAATTTTAATAATAAAAATTATTCAAAAAATGAAGAAAATTTTAATTTACAACCATTGGATAATGGTAAAATAATTAAATCTTATAATTTAAATTCAGACCCAATAATGACGAAGAATAATAATATTATGAATAATAATTCCACTAAATTAAAATCTTTTAATACATCACGTGAATCTACAACATTTATTAATAAAGATAATAAGTTACATAAAATTAATGATAACAGTAATAAATCTATGAAACTTAAAAATTTTTCAAAAATTAATCAAAAATTTATTAATAAAATTTTTTTTCAAAATGTCAATAATAAAAATATAATTAATGATAATAATAAAATCAATACATCTGTAACAAATGATACTTTTGATAAAACATTTAAACTTTCCCTTAATAAATCTTTATATAATGAAGATTCTGTCACTAAAAATATTAAAGATGACAATTTTAATAATAATATTATTGCTACTAATGAAAATTTACTAGATAATGTTGTTGATGATAATCTATCAATTAACAATTATAATTGTTCAAATTTAGATGAAAATGATGTTATTCCTATTGGCGATAAAACTCCCCAGGATTCTTATTCTATTAACCATGATTTAGGTTCTGATACTAATTACATTAATAATAATATTATTTCCATTATTTCTGACCAAGATGTAAATATGACTGATAATATGACAGGGATTAACAATCAGTCCGTACTCAAACGTCCTTTAAGTCCTGAAACTTTCTTTAATATTACTAATGATATCTCTCGGCCTAAATATGATGTTTCCAATAATGAAAAAATGGTTTTTACAATTTACTCTGATACACCTAATAGTTTTAATGAAGCTATTAATTGTCCTAATAAAAATTACTGGTATAAAGCTATACAAGATGAACTTAATAATTTATACAATAATAATGTTATGTCCATCGTTAATTACATTCCTAAAAAACAAAAATCTTATTTCGACAAAATGGGTTTTTGCTACCAAAAAAGACTCTAATAATAATATTGTTAGATTTAAAGCTCGCCTAGTTGCTAGAGGTTTTAAACAACGTAGAGGTATTGATTATGAACTTACTTATTCTCCTACCTTAAACATTGATGGATTAAAGCTTATTATCGCTTTAGCAGCTAAGTTTAATTGGAATATCTACCAATTAGATATTAAAGCTGCGTATCTCAACGCTCCATTAGATACTGATATTTACACTACTATTCCACTAGGTGATACTAACTTTGGGCGGGGATTCTGGAAACTCAATAAAGCACTATACGGATTAAAACAATCCGGTAGGCAATGGAACCAAACGATTACAAAATTTTTAAATAAAAATGGATTTTAAACAAATAAATCTGAAAAGTGTATATTTAAATATTCAAAGAATAATAAAACCAAATGCATCATAGGTTTATATGTAGACGATATGATCATAACTGGTGAAGACAAAGAAATACAAAATATAATTACAAAAATTAAAGAAAAATTTAAAATATCAAATTGTGGACCAGCCGAATTCATACTTGGCATAAAATTGAAAAACAAAAGAATAAATATATTATATCACAAAATAGTTTTATAAATAATATATTAGACAAATTTAATATAAAAGAAATGAGAAAAAAGAAAAACACCATGCACAGGAGACAACACTATCTCTGAAAATAATAAACCCTTTCAATAAAACAATCTACAAGAGTGCTATAGGTTCCTTAATATATCTATCAAAATGCACAAGGCCAGATATCGCATTCTCCGTGAACAAGGCTGCCAGAAAATCAGAAAAACCCACAATATCAGACTGGAATAAAATAACAAATATTTTCAGATATATAAATAGTACTAAAGATTATAAAATTGTATATGATGGACAAGGGGAAATAATAGCATACACTGATGCCGATTTTGGAGGTGATCTAAATGACAGGAAATCTACGTCTGGTGGAATAATACTTATGGGAAACAGTCCCATATGCTGGATTTCTAAAAAACAAACATGTGTAGGCTACGTCTACAGCAGAAGCAGAATACATTAGCACATCCGAAAATATTAAAAAAATTCTATGGATCAGAAATATTTTAAAAGAATTAATAATATTATAATAAAACAATTACCATTTTCACAGATAATTTAGCAAGTAAAATAACTATTGAAAATGGTGAAATCAATACAAGTTAAAACACATAGATATTAGATTTCATTTTAATAGAGATAATATAGTAAAAAGGAAAGTAAAATTAGAATACAAAGATACAAAAGAAATGTTAGCTGACGCTCTCACTAAAGATGTTAATGGTACAAAAATGAGTATATTTGCAAATAAGATTTTTAATATTAAAAAATCTAATTTGAGGGGGAGTGTTAACGTATGTTAATTTTATTAATATAAAGTTATAGTCTAGCTTAAGTTTAATAAAATATTAAATTAAATTATATTAAATATATTGTAATTACAAATTAAAATATAAATTAGTATGTATCTAGAACAAGCCACAATTAAATATAAAACATGTAATTTTATCTGTACTTTAAATCTTTGTTAACCATTTATATAACACTTGCGTTATATATCTAATTATTAATAAATAAATATTAAATAATAATAGATTAAGAGTCTCAGTACTCTATAATAAATTACAAAGCTTTAAATTTAAAAATCGATTTTAACAAGTATTAAGATGGCCTATCAATTTAACTTAGCTAAGGACCAACGTCTTCGTGGTGTATCCAATTTTGCCACATGGAATTTCCTTATCATGACTGCAGCTAGGAGATATGGAATGGAAGAATTCATTGAAGAAGATGTTATCTCTCACCTGAAGGATAATAACTATAGACTTAATCCTAATGAAGAATCTAAGACGGTAAAAGCTATCCTGAAGATTATTGAGGAATTACAATTAAATCGTGGAGAAAATGTAAACTACAATGAAGTGTTTTACTCAAACCGAAATAGAATCATTGCTAAAGCAGAAGAGAAAGACTCTCAGTTAATGCTTATGGTGATTCAAAACGTTGAAGAAAAAATATTAAGGGAAGTTAGTAGAATGAAGAAAACATTCACAATTATGGAAAAACTAACTTCAAAATACGGTGATAAGAATAATGACACTGAATACTGGCTCAAGAAAATTGCGAAAACTTAAGGCAAATGACCGCAGCCAAATAATGAAGATGGCTGATAGCGTAAATGAAATATGCGGTGAAATGGAAGATGCCGGAGTAAATTTGACTGAAAGGGAAAAATTAAAGTACATGTTCAATAATTTTACCAAATGACTTTAAAAACATTATAGATGTAACTTTAGAAACTACCGCCAGACAATTATATGAAAGTATAAAAGATAGAATTTCAGCTAGATCATATCTAGAAAATTGGGAAAATACAATGGATGAACATGATGATCATGATGATCCAATGGATATAGATCTAATTGAAAAACGTTATAAAAATAAAAACTATCATAAAGGAAAAGGTTTTGTTAAGAAAATAAACAGAAACAATAACAAAACTAACAAAAATTTATATTGTCATATTTGTGAGATAAGAGGACATCTCACAAAAGATTGTAAATACAATATGAAAGCAGAGAAAACAAAAAAGAAGGGAGGCAACAATCACTCTACCAGAAAAACCATAAAAATGAAGAAAAAGAATTAAAATCATTTGGTTTAGTGGAAAAAATAACTTCTAAATATGAAGAAAGTGACAGCGAAAGAGATGATAATTTTGAAGACATCAGACCATTATGTGAACCACATATTAATGATGCTTTGCTAATTGAATCAATAAATGAACCATATAATATAGATAATGATGAAAAATCTGTAAACATAATTGAAAGAAATATAGAAAGTAACGAAACAGTTGAATGGTATTATGATAGTGGAGCTTACGAACATGTAACTAATGATAAAAACCTTTTGAAAGATTATAAAGAAGATTTTGTACAACTAAGATGTGCAAAAAATACTACTTTAGACTTTGAAGGATATGGTAGTTGTGAATTTACCATAAACAACTACCATATAAAATTAAACAAAGTGTTATATTCAAAAAAGGCACATAAAAACTTGATAAGTGCCATCGAATTCGCAAAAATAGGTATAACATCCGTTATTGAGCCAATAAGTCAAGAAAAAGTAAAATTGACTATATCTGACTGTGATAAAAATGTTATCGGAACGTTTCTATCAACTGATTTTAATCAATTTAAAATAAACACAAAAAGTATAATAAATAATCAAAATATTTATCATTAGATGATTTAGGGCAAAACAGTCTAGAAATATGGCACAGAAGAATGGGCCATCAATATATAAGAAATATTTCTAAACATTTAGAACTACACGAGATCAAGATCCCAAAATGTAAAGAATGTAAAGTAGTAAAAATGAAGCATTCCCCACATAATGGGAACAATCCTAAATCAAACAAGATACTTGAAGTTATACACTCTGACATTTCGGGGCCATATAACAGTTCTATTAATGACAAAAAATATTTTATAACTTTCTTGGACGAATATTCGTGGAAAGTTTGGCTCTTCACTTTAAAATCTAAAGCTGAAGCGCCAGACATTATAATCGATTTTCTAAAATACCTTAACAATCAATTTGATAATTATAAAGTTAAAATATTTAAAACAGATGGTGGTAAAGAATATAAAAATAAGAAAATAAGAAGATACTGTAAAGATAATGGAATTGAAAAATCATTCTCTCCACCATATTGTCCAGAAAATAATGGAAAAGCCGAAAGGATAAATCAAACAATAAAAAACACAGCTAAAACTTTATTATTTTGGGCAAAATTATCTGAAAATTTCTGGGAATATGCAGTAAGACATGCGGCTTATTTGTATAATATGATTCCTCATGAAGGAAATAATAATTTAATACCTGATGAAGTCATATCAGGAAAAAGTATTTCTTTAAAACACTTAAGAACTTTTGGATGTAAATGTTATATTGATAATATGGAAAACAAATCCAATTTCACTCCAAAAGCAAAGGAAGGAATATTTCTTGGTTTCAGCAAGAAAAATTACTCATATAGGATTATGGACATAAAAAACAAAAGAATACACCATGTCAGAGAAGTAGAATGTTTAGAGGAATGTCCAGCAAACTATATATATGAGAAAGAAGGATTTGTGGACCCATATTTCTCTTTTACAAAAATTGATAATAATATAGTAAATAATAATAATAATGAAAATAATCATATTTAAATGAAAATTAATTAATAATATAGAAACATAAATAATGTTCTAAACAATGAAAATAATAATTTAAATGAAAACAATAATAATATTGATTTAAATAACATTATTGTAAACGATAATTTAAACAATATGAACATGGATAACGAGGATAATAAAATAGAAGCAGAAAATAATTTACATGATAATAACACGAAAATAATATTAATATTTTAGATAATATGAATAATAATAAAAATATAGATAAAGGTAAAGAAAATATGGTTTATAATATTAACAACGACGATATAATTAATTTAAACAATAAAAATAACAAAATTAAAACCATAACCTTAGAAAAGGACACAAAAACAAATAAACTATTGGATTTTAATAAAACAAATAACACACATAACAATAAACACAATATTACTTTAGAACAAAATAATTTATACGCAAAAATAATATTAATTCAAATGTAATTTCTGAAGTAAATAATGAAATTTCAACTAATGTAAAAATAGTAACAATAATATAGTTCGTTTAAATAAAAATTATAATAAACAAAATACTAACACAGTACTAGAAAACAAAATATACTTCAAAAGGTCAATAACAATTCTTTAAATAATAATAATAATGATTTTATATTTACCAATATCCATGTAAACAATAAAAATAATTTGAATCATTCATTAAAAAACGTGGTAAATAATTCTTACATTGAAAAAGGTGAATGCAGTTATTCTTATAAAAATAAACATAATTGGGCAGAAAAAGGAAAAGATGCTGAAAATCCTTCAATACCCATAAGGAATATAGTAAAAAATCCTGTAAAAATGATATCGTTTTACCGACTCTGATTAATACTGTTAACTCAAATATAAATGATTCCAAGCCAACCGAAAATTCCCCTGCCAGTACTCCTGTAAAAACGCTTAAAGAAAATATTGATATTTCTAAATTTAAAAATGAAAAAAAATTTTAATAATAAAATTATTCAAAAAATGAAGAAAATTTTAATTTACAACCATTGGATAATGGTAAAATAATTAAATCTTATAATTTAAATTCAGACCCAATAATGACGAAGAATAATAATATTATGAATATAATTCCACTAAATTAAAATCTTTTAATACATCACGTGAATCTACAACATTATTAATAAAGATAATAAGTTACAAAAATTAATGATAACAGTAATAAATCTATGAAACTTAAAAATTTTTCAAAAATTAATCAAAAATTTATTAATAAAATTTTTTTTCAAAATGTCAATAATAAAAATATAATTAATGATAATAAATAAAATCAAACATCTGTAACAAATGATACTTTTGATAAAACATTTAAACTTTCCCTTAATAAATCTTTATATAATGAAGATTCTGTCACTAAAAATATTAAAGATGACAATTTTAATAATAATATTATTGCTACTAATGAAAATTTACTAGATAATGTTGTTGATGATAATCTATCAATTAACAATTATAATTGTTCAAATTTAGATGAAAATGATGTTATTCCTATTGGCGATAAAACTCCCCAGGATTCTTATTCTATTAACCATGATTTAGGTTCTGATACTAATTACATTAATAATAATATTATTTCCATTATTTCTGACCAAGATGTAAATATGACTGATAATATGACAGGGATTAACAATCAGTCCGTACTCAAACGTCCTTTAAGTCTGAAACTTTCTTTAATATTACTAATGATATCTCTCGGCCTAAATATGATGTTTCCAATAATGAAAAAATGGTTTTTACAATTTACTCTGATACACCTAATAGTTTTAATGAAGCTATTAATTGTCCTAATAAAAATTACTGGTATAAAGCTATACAAGATGAACTTAATAATTTATACAATAATAATGTTATGTCCATCGTTAATTACATTCCTAAAAACAAAAATCTTATTTCGACAAAATGGGTTTTTGCTACCAAAAAAGACTCTAATAATAATATTGTTAGATTTAAAGCTCGCCTAGTTGCTAGAGGTTTTAAACAACGTAGAGGTATTGATTATGAACTTACTTATTCTCCTACCTTAAACATTGATGGATTAAAGCTTATTATCGCTTTAGCAGCTAAGTTTAATTGGAATATCTACCAATTAGATATTAAAGCTGCGTATCTCAACGCTCCATTAGATACTGATATTTACACTACTATTCCACTAGGTGATACTAACTTTGGGCGGGGATTCTGGAAACTCAATAAAGCACTATACGGATTAAAACAATCCGGTAGGCAATGGAACCAAACGATTACAAAATTTTTAAATAAAAATGGATTTAAACAAATAAAATCTGAAAAGTGTATATTTAAATATTCAAAGAATAATAAAACAAATGCATCATAGGTTTATATGTAGGACGATATGATCATAACTGGTGAAGACAAAGAAATACAAAATATAATTACAAAAATAAAGAAAAATTTAAAATATCAAATTGTGGACCAGCCGAATTCATACTTGGCATAAAAATTGAAAAACAAAAGAATAAATATATTATATCACAAAATAGTTTTTATAAATAATATATTAGACAAATTTAATATAAAAGAAATGAGAAAAAGAAAAACACCATGCACAGGAGACAACACTATCTCTGAAAATAATAAACCTTTCAATAAAACAATCTACAAGAGTGCTATAGGTTCCTTAATATATCTATCAAAATGCACAAGGCCAGATATCGCATTCTCCGTGAACAAGGCTGCCAGAAAATCAGAAAAACCACAATATCAGACTGGAATAAAATAACAAATATTTTCAGATATATAAATAGTACTAAAGATTATAAAATGTATATGATGGACAAGGGGAAATAATAGCATACACTGATGCCGATTTTGGAGGTGATCTAAATGACAGGAAATCTACGTCTGGTGGAATAATACTTATGGGAAACAGTCCCATATGCTGGATTTCTAAAAAAACAAACATGTGTAGCTACGTCTACAGCAGAAGCAGAATACATTAGCACATCCGAAAATATTAAAAAAATTCTATGGATCAGAAATATTTTAAAAGAATTAATAAATTATAATAAAACAATTACCATTTTCACAGATAATTTAGCAAGTAAAATAACTATTGAAAATGGTGAAATCAATACAAAGTTAAAACACATAGATATTAGATTTCATTTTAATAGAGATAATATAGTAAAAAGGAAAGTAAAATTAGAATACAAAGATACAAAAGAAATGTTAGCTGACGCTCTCACTAAAGATGTTAATGGTACAAAAATGAGTATATTTGCAAATAAGATTTTTAATATTAAAAAATCTAATTTGAGGGGGGTGTTAACGTATGTTAATTTTATTAATATAAAGTTATAGTCTAGCTTAAGTTTAATAAAATATTAAATTAAATTATATTAAATATATTGTAATTACAAATTAAAATATAAATTAGTATGTATCTAGAACAAGCCACAATTAAATATAAAAACATGTAATTTTATCTGTACTTTAAATCTTTGTTAACCATTTATATAACACTTGCGTTATATATCTAATTATTAATAAATAAATATTAAATAATAATAGATTAAGAGTCTCAGTACTCTATAATAAATTACAAAGCTTTAAATTTAAAAATCGATTTTAACAAGTATTAAGATGGCCTATCAATTTAAACTTAGCTAAGGACCAACGTCTTCGTGGTGTATCCAATTTTGCCACATGGAATTTCCTTATCATGACTGCAGCTAGGAGATATGGAATGGAAGAATTCATTGAAGAAGATGTTATCTCTCACCTGAAGGATAATAACTATAGACTTAATCCTAATGAAGAATCTAAGACGTAAAAGCTATCCTGAAGATTATTGAGGAATTACAATTAAATCGTGGAGAAAAT
>JACVTC010000534.1:0-20208 GCA_016946835.1 Neocallimastix lanati (nom. inval.) | reverse complement strand
TAATAATAATAATAATAATAATAATAATAATAATAATAAATAATAATAATAATAATAATAATAATAATAATAATAATAATAATAATAATAATAATAATAATAATAATAATAATAATAATAATAATAATAATATAATAATAATAATAATAATAATAATAATAATAATAATAATATAATAATAATAATATAATGATAATTATAATGATTATTAGTACTATTAACTTTATTATATAAATTTTAAATTTTCTAAAACAAATTATAATACACATTATATATTTTGGTGATCAACGTTGTTTAAAATTTTAAATATTTTTTTTCTAATCTATTTAAAAGTTAATCTCTTTTTTATGTAATAGAATAGAACTTTTTTTTTTTTTTTTATGTTTTATTTTATATATTTACATATACATATATGTATATATTAATTTTATTGGTTCTTCCTTTATAAAAATGATTTATTAATAATTAATAGTAATTTTATATTAAAAAATATTCATATATATGTATTAATATGATATTTATAATAACCTAAGTAACTGCGTTAATATATATATACTTGTATTATACATTTAATATCAACACAACGTATACGTATTAAAATAAGACTTGTATGATAGCATAGAGTTTATAAATATATCAATATATATACTAGTATAACTTTAAAATAAAAAAATAAAAATAAAAATAAAAATTAACTTCAAATAATATATTTATATATATTATACAACCCATTCCATAATTCATTAAAATTGAAGAAATTGTAATAAATATGTAATAGCTATTACAAAAACTTTAATAATAATATTATATTATTTTAGATTCTTTACATCCTACATGAAATTATAAAAATTTTATATTATATTGTAACAACAATAAGACAAAAAAAAAAAAAAAAAAAAAAAAAAGATATTATATATATATTTATTTTTTTTTTTTTTTTTTTTATTTTTTAAAAAATTATTAATTAAATGATTTTTTTCATTCAATAATTTGTATTGGATGAAAGGTTATACTTGAGTTTAAAAAGAAGGGTTTTATTTTTAAATATAGTAAATTTAATTATCATTAATAATACTCTTTAAAAATTTTTAAGGATTCTAAACCAATTAAATGTATAATCTTACAATGATGTTAATAATCTTAAAAATGATTATTTATATAAAAAAACTTATTTTTATACAAACATATAATATTTATAATATTGCATTGATGTTAATAGTCTAAAAAATCATTTATATAAAAACTTAACTTGTATACACATATATAATATTTAATATTTTTAAATATAATCATTTAATTTTAATAAAAATTAATAATAATTTTCATAAATTTGTTAAATAAAAATAATTATGTTAATATTAATAATTTTCCGTTACTCTCTACAATCTTTTTGTAATTATTAAAATAATTTGGCGAAATAGAAAATTAAATGTACTTTTCATTACATAATTATAAATATATATATATATATATTTATTATTACTACAAATATATTATTTCATTTTTTTTTTTTTTTTTTTTTTTTTAAAAAAAATTTTGGAATATATTTATAATTTTAATATTTTAAAATCTATATTCAATTTATATATACATATTGTTAAGATATCTTGATAATTATAATTTAACATATATATTAATATACATATTTTTTATTTTTATGTTTTTTTTTTTTTTTAAATATTGTTAAAAAGATTATATATATTTTTTAATATAAAAATAGATTAATGAAAAAAACAATGTAATTCTTAATATATTTAAAGTAATTTAATAAATTATATAGATTAACAATATAAAAGTGCGATTAGGTTTTTTTTCTTTTTTTTTTTTTAAGTATATATTCTGATTGATTATAATATGAAAAATATGAAATAAAATTTTCTATAATTAAAAATAAAAACTCTAAAGCTTAGTTATTTATTTTTATTTTTTATTTTTTATTTTTTTTTTTAATAAATATTATTTAATAAAGTTTATTCCTAATCTAAAAAAAAAAAAAAAAAAAAATTAATTTTTTTTCTAATAATGAAAAAAAAAAAAAATGTATTATACATTAAAAATAAAACATGGAGATAACGGCAATTCTTTTAAATCTTAATTATATATAATTATCATTATGCATTCATACAAAAAGAAATATTTATTAAATAAAATTAAAAAAAAAAATAAAAAAATAAAAATAAAAATAAAAATAATAATAACAATAACAACACATGGAGAAAAAACATATAATAAAAATAAAAAAATAAAAAAAAAAAAATTTTTTTTTATTCTAAAGTTTATTATTATATATTTCTTATATTAAATCAAACTCTTTAATTTTAATCTTTTCTTTTTTGATTATTTTGATAATTATTAAAATATATGTTTAATATTTATTCTTATTTTTAATATTTAAAATAATAATATTGATTTAAAAAAGTTTAACATATTAATAAATTATATAATAACATATAATAAATGAGTTCATAAAATTAATATTTTTTAAAAATAATTATTAAAACTTTTTTATTTATTTTTTTTGTATTATATATGTAAAAAAAAAAAAAATAATAATAATATTAAAAAAATTAAAATTACTTTTAAAAATATGATAAAAGGAAGAAATTTTTTCCTTATTTTCTTTTAAATTTTTTATTAGAAATAAATAAATATTCATTTATTATTATGTGAAAAGAACAAAGCAAAACAACATATAATATAAAGTCACAAATAATAATAATAATAATAATAATAATAATAAATAATATCCACTTAAATTAATATAAAAAAAAAAGAAAGATAAAAAAAAATACTTATATCCAATTTAAAATTTATAATTTTTTAATATCAAATAAATAAATAAATAAATAAACATGAAGACAAAATTATTTTTATTTTTAGTCCTTTTGACAAAGGTATTATCAATGGCTATCCCAAATGAAGATACCGTTGAAATAGAATCAACTATAACACCTGCAACTGCAACTAGAGCAGGTTCAAGTACCCCAGGTATGGTGGTATACTTGCCAAACTATACTCTTGGTAGTACTATTGAATTGGAAAAGTTTGATTTTACTTATATTGATGTAGTAATTTATTGTTTCTTCCGTTTAGATAGTGAAGGTAATGCTTATTCTATCAATGAATCTGTTGACTTTAAACATCAAACTATGGAAAAATTAAATACTACTATTAAAAAAAAATATCCAAAACTTCGTACAATTCTAAGTTTTGGTGGTGATTCTGGTTCTAAAAACCTTGGTACTGTTCTTAGTACAGATGAAAGAATTAAAGCTGCTTCCAAAAGTATTGCTAATACTATGAAAAAATATGGCTTTGATGGTATTGATATTGATTGGGAATGTAAGTTAAAATTAATTTAATTATAAAATAATTAATTTTAAAATAATAATAATTAATTTATAAAAAAATAATAATAATAATAAATAATTATTATTTTAATATTTACATTCTTATTAAAACTATAATTATTTTGAAATTAATAATAATAATGATAATAATTATAATTTTTTTTTTTTTTTATTTAAAAAAAATTCTTAACTATTTAAATAAATTATTAGTCCCAAAAACAGAAGTTGAATGTGAAAATTTATATAAATTTATTAAAAAGATAAGAAGTTACATTGGTGATACTAAATTATTAACTTTATCTTCTTCAGCTACTGCTTCTAAATATAAGGGTCATTTAGGTAGTTATGTTAAATATGTTGACTGGTTCAATGTTGTAAGTTTAGTTATTAATTTTGTCGTTGCTATTATTAATATAATTTATTAATATTACAAAATTACTTTCTATTATTACTTACTATTGTATATAATTATGAAAATATTAAATATATATATATATATATTTAGATGACTTATAATTATGCTGGTGAATGGAATAAAGTTAGTGGTCACAATGATCCACTTTACACTTTTACTGATGACTTAAACAAACAAAAATCTGTTGATACCACCGTTAGTGACTATGAAGCTGAAGGTGTTCCAGATTCAAAAATTGTTATTGGTGCTTCCTTCAGTGGTAAGATATGGAAGGTTAATTCTTCAGACAAAAATGGTCTTAACCAAGCAGGTTCTTTTGTTGGACCAATTAACTACAAAAACATAAGAACTGAAAATATTCTTTCTTCAGCTAGGACTCCAGTTTCACCATGGGTTCGTACTTGGTACAATGATGTCAAATCTCCAACTTTATATAACAAAATAACCAAACAATACATTACATATTGTGATACCGATGCTGTATGTGAACGTGCAGCTTATGCTAAAAAGAGAAAATTAGGTGGATTAATGGTTTGGGAACTTGGACAAGATTATAATAGAGAACTTATTAATTCAGCTATTTATTGTTTTATAAAATATTAAAAATTGAACAAAATAAATTTCTTTTTTTTTTTTTTTTTTTGAAAATAATGTATATAATAATTAACACAAGAAAAAAAAAAAATTTTTTTTGTCAAAATGTAACCTCACTGTAAAAAAAAAAAAAAAAAAAAATATATATATAAATTTATTTATATATATATGTACATACAAAAATAATGTAATATAATGTAATATAATAAAAAAAAAATTGTATAGAAATATTATTTAAATTGAATAAATTATTTAAATATTAAATCAAATATGATAATTTTAATAAATGATGATTAAGGAAAATTTTAAGCAAAACTTATAAAAGAAGAAAATCAAGAGATGTAAAATATATATATATTTCACATCTCTTGATTTTCTTCAAATGGATATATATATATATATATCCATTTAAAAAAATTTTATTTTTATTTGAAACAAAAAAAATTTTTTCTTCCTAATATAAACATATAAATTCAAAAAAAAAAAAATTTTTTTTTTCTTAATAAAAACATACAAATTTCAAAAAAAAAAAAAAAATTTTTTTTTCTTAATAAAAACATACAAATTTCAAAAAAAAAAAAATTTTTTTTTTCTTAATAAAATCATACAAATTTCAAAAAATAATTTCTTAATAAAAATATATTAATTTCAAAAGAAAAAAAAATTTTTTTTTTTGTTTTAATATATTTTTTAAATAATATGTATAATATTAATTATATATATATATATATAATTGCTTTTAATAAAATAAAAAATAAAATAAAATTATAAAAAAAATAAGGGGCGTTCCGGATTTGAACCGAAGACCTATTGATCTGCAGTCAATTGCTCTACCGCTGAGCTAACACCCCAAAGAACAAAGACGTCAGCTGCAGGGTTTGAACCTGCGCGGGCAGAGCCCACCAGATTTCAAGTCTGACTCCTTAACCACTCGGACAAACTGACCTCCTTTAATTTTTTTGTTAAGGTTTTAGAGAATTAAATAAAAATAAAGTAAGGAAACACAAATTTTATTTATTTATTTATTATTTTTATTTATAAATTTATTTGATTTTATTTGATTTTATTCGATGATATTTAAAAATTAGTAGCAAAATTTACAACTATTTATACTTTTTTTTCAAGGCATAAAAGTTGTTCTTGCCACTAAATTACATTTTATTATTATTTTTCTTTTTATATATAAAAACTATTAAATTTAAATTGATTTTTATAATCAATTATATAAAATTTAATTATAACAATATAAATAAAATACATTTATAATATTAATAAAACTTTTTTTTTTTTTTTTTTTTTTTTTTTTTTTTTTTTTTTTTTTTTTTTTTTCTAATCTATCTAAAATATTACTAATAAGAATTTATTTAATTGGCTAAAATTTTTATTACAATCTGTTAAAATATTCAAATAAAAATAAAAATACTATTCTAATATAAAGGTTTTTAATAAAATAAAATATTTTTCAATATAAAATAAAACATTTCGATATAAAATTTTATAATAAAAGTTAAAATATAATATATAAATTTTTAATTATCAATATATAAAAATATTATTAATACAAATTTTCATTATTAATATAAAAATAAAAAAATAAGATTTATTATTAATATTGTTAATATAAGTTTTAAATATATAAAAATATTACTATTAATATAAGATTTAATATAAAAATTATAAAGTTTAATATAATTTTTGATCTAATTTTTAATCTTTGAATTTAAAAATTTATTAAAGTACAAAAATAATAATGTACACATAATGTATTAGAAATAAATCGTAGATTTAATTAAGAATGCATTATTTAGTACATTCTTATCAAGATGCCCCGACGAAGACTCAAGCTTCTCTGTAAGCGGAGTTAAACTTTACTAAATTTTTAAAATGAACATTCCTATCGAGTTGTTTCCCAGTTTTCTGATCGATTAAGGTTGCCGTGTTGAATTGAATTTTTAAAATTTTAAATGGTCCATTGTAATATGGTTCTAGCTTAGTGCGGCTAAAGTTTCTAACAAGAACAAGATCACCAGCTTTTAATTCTTTTCCTTTTTTCATACTTATTTGTTCTTCTCGTCTTGTTGCCCAATACTTGTTAGCATTCTTCACATTTTCGCATGCTTCTCTAGTCCATTGATAATGACGAACAAATTTTTCCATTAAAATTTCATCATACGATTTACCTGCATTTTCAATTGTTCTTATGGCTATATCATAAGGCTGTTGGTCTTCTCTTCCATATACTAATTCAAAACTAGAATGTCCGGTAGCTGTGTTTTTGGTAGTTCGAAGTGCCCATAAAGCAGAAGGTAAAACTTCATCCCAATCTTGATTTTTCCTTCCTAATAAACGAAGTAATTTTCCAATTTCTTTATTTCGGTTTTCAGTGAGACCATTGGATTCAGGGTGATAGGTAGCTATGAATTTTACATAAACATCATAAAGATCAAGAAAGATTTTAGTCATATCAGAAGTGAATTGGACTCCATTATCTGTAGTAATAACTTGAGGCACACCATGTCTTGCAAAAACGTTTATTAAAAATTTAATTATATCAGAGGAAGTTATGTTTTCAGTGGGTTCGGCTTCAACCCATTTGGTAAAGTAATCAACAGTTACTATAATATATTGATTATTATTTCTTGTTTTTGGTAACGGTCCTATAATATCTAATCCTAAATGCACAAAGGGACCCTCCACTTTAGTTGGATGGATTTCGGTTGGTTCTGGATATGGTTGAGGACGATTTAACTGGCATTTTTCACAATTACTAACAATTCTTTTGATATCTTTAATCATATGATTCCAATAAAAGTTTTTCTTAAGTCTTTGATATGTTTTGTAATATCCTTCGTGGCCAATATTATGAGCTTCTAAAATTAATTTAAACCTTTCATTTTCGTCCGTTATTAATTTTCTATAATTTCCATTGTCGATAAAATAATCTTCACCATCAATAACAGTAAACTTTTCATTAATAAATTCCTTTATAACTTTAGATAATAATTCTTCATTATTTCCATTAGTAATTTTTGTTAATAATATCTTTCTCTCTTCCTTACTTTTCATTCTTGAAAGAGCATCAGCTAACACATTCTTTTTGCCTGATTCATATTTTATATTAATTCCGAGCATACTAGCGGTTAGACACCATCTTGTTTGCCTTGCATTCAAAGGTTCTTTATTCTTAAATAAACCAACTAATGGTTTATGATCTGTGTAAATAGTTGTAGGTAATGGATTTCCTTCAATATAAGATTTAAATTTAGTCATACAGTAAAACAAAGCGGTTCCTTCTAAATCGGTAATACCATAATTCTTTTCAGCTTTCTTTAAACTTCTACTTATAAAGTGTATTGGATGCTCCTTACCGGTTTCTTCTTCTTTTTGTAAAAGAACTCCACCAATTCCATTATACGAAGCATCAGTTCTAATGATAAAAGGTTTGTCAAATGACGGAAATTTTAGAATAGGTGCATTGATTAATTTTTCTTTTAGGAGTTCAAAGCTTTCTTGTTGTTCTTTATTCCATTCATATTTGGTATTCTTTTTCAATAATTTACATAAAGGTGAGGTAATTTGAGCATATTTAGGAATAAAATCACGATAATATCCCACTGCTCCTAAAAATGATCTTAATTCATGAAGTGATGAAGGGGCTTCCCACTTCTTAATAGCTGTTATCTTACTTTCCATGGGACTTAATCCTTTAGTAGTAAGTTTGTGACCTAATACATCAACTTCAGTTTGAAGAAAATGGCACTTTTCAATATTAATTTTTAACTTGTTTTCTTTAAATACTTCTAATACTTGTTTAATATGAATTAAATGTTCTTCGATACTTTTTGAATAGATCAAAACATCATCAATAAATACATAAACAAATTCACCAATAAAAGGGAATAAAATTTTATTCATTTCTCTTTGGAAGGTTGAGGGAGCTCCAGTAAGTCCAAAAGGCATAACCTTAAATTGATAATTTCCAAACTTAGTAGTGAAAGTGGTTACTTCAACGCTTTCTTCATCCATTAAGATTTGGTGAAAACCAGAAAATAAATCAAGAGTTGTAAATATTTTAGCTCCTCCGAGACTATCAAAAATTTCATCTATATATGGAACTGAATAAGAATCTTTTTCTGTCATATCATTGACTTTTCGGTAGTCAATGCACAAGCGCCACTTTCCATTGTGTTTTAGAATGAGTACTACTGGAGATGACCATTCTGAACAGGATGGTTCTATCAATCCTTTCTTAATAAGCTTTGTAAGTTCTTCTTTTAAGATATCTGATTTTAATTTAGTTAACCTATAACTTCTTAATTTTACTGGCTTTGCATTTGCTTTCAAACGGATCTTATGTGGTGAAAGTTTAGAAGGAGTTAGTTCTTCTGTTGAAGTGGCAACTATGTCAATCATTTCTTTGAGAATTTTAATAATTTGTTCTTTATAATCTTTATTTAAGGTACTTAAAAATTCATCACTCTCAATAAATTCCATTGGAGTTAATTCCTTTATAATTTCCTTTTCATTATTCGTTTCTTCAACTTTTCTAATAGTGCAGATTATACTTTCTTCATCATAATATTGATTATTTATTTTAGCTATTTCTTCGTATTCACTTTCTGACAAAAGTTTACATAGACTGTTTAAGGTTGGATGAATAAATAAACAATGATCGATTTGAGTTTTAAAGTTTATTAACATATCATAAAATGAGTCTTCTTTCTCAATAATTCTAAAGTCCGCATTAAATTCATAATTATTAATTTTTACTGGTAATCGAACAATAATTCCTTCCGAGTATTCTTCATCTTGTGTTGCTAGTTGGATTCTTCCACGACTTTTTCCAACTGTTTCATATTCACCAGGTAATTTATCAAAATACTGCTTAGTAACGATGCTTAGGTTACTACAAGAATCAATTAAAAGTTTTCCTAGTACTCCGTCAACACTTGCATCAACCATTGCTAAGTCTTCTTCGGCTACTTCATTACTTTTACTTATGTAGCTATGATCATAGTTATTTACTAATAAAGTTCGTGCTATTACATTGTCTACAGTCCCAATTATTTTAGACTTTTCTAACTTTAAACCTTGAGTTAATTGTGAACGAATTTTCGGACATGCATTCAAGAGTTGACCTATCGTAATACTGGATTTAAGATTATTTAAATCATCCATAATATTGTAAGGTTCTTTATTATTCATCATTTTAATATTCCTTTTTACTAACTGAGTATTTCCATTATTAGTTTCTTTAGTTTTTGTTGAAATTAATTTTTCCAAAGTATTAGTTTTATTTTGTTGATTATCTTTATTCATTTCTAGATCTTCTATTTCATTATCGATTACGAGTATATCTTCAGATTCAACTTTTTCCTTTCCTTTTGATGAATAATTGTTGTTTTCTTCTTTACTTTCTCTTACTCTTGTTATTTTTCTTAATTCCTTTTCTTTTTGTTTTTCTTTGTTAATATTTGGTTGAGTTAAAATTGAAGGAAGTATTTGATTTTTATAAACTTTATTTGGTTTATTATGTAGCTCATTTTCTTTCTTCTTTCTTAAAGCAGGAGTTGCGAAAGGACGTGGATTATCTTTTAAACTTTTATGTACTTTCTTGGAATTATTTTCTTCTTTTTCGCTGTTATTATCATTCATTTTTCTTTTTATAGCATTTATAATGATATCATCCTCACTTTCAGTTGTGTCACTAAAATCAGATTCTTCAGATTCTTCATTAAAGGAATTATTATCAATTGGAGTATTCTTAGTAAAAGTATTATTTTGTAAATTATTTAATGAAGCTATTGTTTTGTCATTGGGAGTGCTTCTGCTCCCATTTAGAAGTTTAAAGACTTTTTGGAATATATTTCTTTTTTATTTTTTTCCATAATCTTATTTAATTGAGGGCAATAGTATGAGTAATGACCTTCTTCCTTACAGAAGAAGCAAGTTTTAACAGATAAATTTCTCATTTTCTGGGTTGATTCTTCTATAATATCTTGAGGTTTCAGTTTATTATTTGTTTGACTTGTTTGGAAAGTTTCGTTTCTTCTTTTAGGATAAAGTCTTGAAGTAGTACTGTTTTGATTATTTTGATTATGTTGGGAATTATTAACATTATAGGTATTAATATTATTGTTCCTTACAGAAAGTCTATCTACTTTCTCGGCAATTTTGAAAGCTTTATCCATACTTATATCATCTTTAAGGGATAATTTCTTCCAGGCTTCATAATTATTTTGAATAGAATCAATATAATCTAGTACACCAATGCGCTTTCTTCTCTTTTTATCAAGTTTAGTGTACAAAGTTCTATATCTTACATTAAAGTCTTTAATCTTTTCGTTTCTTTTAATTCGCATTGCACGAAGTTCTTTAAGAAGTAAATTTTGGTCTTCTTTAATACCGTAAAAATTTTCAAGACTTGAAATAATTTTTTCAAGGGAAGGAAATTTAATATCATCATCAACATTTTCTTCTTCATCATCATCTTCTTCTTCATCTGATGAATCATCACTTTCATCATCACTATCTTCTCCCAAATCTTCAATAACGCGTTGTACTTCACCAGAGCTGGTAAGTAAACAAGCATTAAATATTGTTTCCGGATCTGTGATACCTTGTATCTTGATCCAAAGTTTTAATTCAGTAGCCCAGGACTTTATATCTAAATTGTCCTTGCTAAGCTTCACTATGTCTCGTAATTCTTTCTTTAATTCTTTAAAACTTAAAGTACTTTTAGTAGACATTTCGTTTTTAGTTAATAATTTTTTTATTGTAAATTAACGAGGTTATTAAATACGAATAAATTTGAAAGTCCAACTTTAAAAATATAATTTAACAAGTAATTTAATATCGAATCAAATTTTAAAACAATATATCTTAGTAATTTTTGAAAATAATAATTTTATTTGCTTTCTTTAGTAAGTATAAGCTCGAAATCCTTATCGACAACTTAGTAGAAATTATAAAGCACGAGGTTCTTTTCGACTACTTTTTTAAGAATAATTTTAAGTTCGAAATCTTTATCGACAACTTAATAGAATAATTTTAAGTTCGAAATCTTTATCGACAACTTAATAGAATATTTTTCAAGCTCGAAATCTTTATCGACCACTTGAATTTTGTAATTTAGTATATTTGTAGTAATAAATTTAGAAGCAAAGTTTTATTTATTATTTTCACCTTTCAAAAATTTTTCTTTTTAAACGATAAATATTGTATTGTTATAGCTAATAAAATTATTAATTAATTATAATTATTAAATACAAAAAAATAATCTTTATTGTCGTACAATCTGATAGTACACACTGTCTGACGTGCAGCTTACCTAATGGTGTCATGCCACGCGTGTGCCACGATTACTATATTCAATATAAAATATAGCAGTTCAGAGCCCACTAGCCCAATTACTATGTAGGATAAACTTAATCCGATAATCTATGTACGGAATAAAAAAATTTTAAAAGTATTCAATAATATTTTTATTAACTAATAAAAATTAACTAAAAACACAATATTTTCAAAGTAAATTAAGATTCTATTACAGGAATTATATAACAAATAAAGTACCAGTAATAAAAAAAAATAAAAAAAATTTAAATGGCGAAGTTAGCCAAAGTCTGATACTTTATATAATAAAGTGCCTTATAACTAGCACAAAGAAAAGTAAAAAAAAATATATATAAAAAAAACAATCTTACGCCTTCGGTGACGTAAGCTCCTTATTCGCCAGTGCTTGGAAAGTACCCGCACCTTCGTGTGTTGAAACGTTGAAGGCTGAACTATTATTACCGGGTCGGTAACCAAATACCTTCGTCTACTTTCCAATTAATCTCCAAATTAACTACTATTCAATAACCTACTATGAATAGAGTTAATTTGTTGCTATCTGAGAATACACTGTGTATGAGCTCTATCCGCTCCTTGTTATAATTTTACAAAATTTGTTTTTTTAGAATCTTAATTTTACTTATTTAAAAAAAATTTTTTTTTTTTTATATATATATATCAAACAAGCGCCATAGGTTAATCAAAGGATTAACGACTTACTTGTTTATCAATATAAAATAAAAAAAAAATTAAAAAAAAAAATCTATGTTATTTACTATTATTTCTATTTAATTCCCCGATATCTCCACCATATAAATGTTAAGGTTTTAGAGAATTAAATAAAAATAAAGTAAGGAAACACAAATTTTATTTATTTATTTATTATTTTTATTTATAAATTTATTTGATTTTATTTGATTTTATTCGATGATATTTAAAAATTAGTAGCAAAATTTACAACTATTTATACTTTTTTTTCAAGGCATAAAAGTTGTTCTTGCCACTAAATTACATTTTATTATTATTTTTCTTTTTATATATAAAAACTATTAAATTTAAATTGATTTTTATAATCAATTATATAAAATTTAATTATAACAATATAAATAAAATACATTTATAATATTAATAAAACTTTTTTTTTTTTTTTTTTTTTTTTTTTTTTTTTTTTTTTTTTTTTTTTTTCTAATCTATCTAAAATATTACTAATAAGAATTTATTTAATTGGCTAAAATTTTTATTACAATCTGTTAAAATATTCAAATAAAAATAAAAATACTATTCTAATATAAAGGTTTTTAATAAAATAAAATATTTTTCAATATAAAATAAAACATTTCGATATAAAATTTTATAATAAAAGTTAAAATATAATATATAAATTTTTAATTATCAATATATAAAAATATTATTAATACAAATTTTCATTATTAATATAAAAATAAAAAAATAAGATTTATTATTAATATTGTTAATATAAGTTTTAAATATATAAAAATATTACTATTAATATAAGATTTAATATAAAAATTATAAAGTTTAATATAATTTTTGATCTAATTTTTAATCTTTGAATTTAAAAATTTATTAAAGTACAAAAATAATAATGTACACATAATGTATTAGAAATAAATCGTAGATTTAATTAAGAATGCATTATTTAGTACATTCTTATCATTTTGTATGTAAGAAATTGATATAAATTTTTATAATTTATTTCTATTTCTTATTATGTTGAAATTATAACTGAATTGAAATCTCAATTTCAGTTATTTACATTTCAATAGTTAACAAATATTATTTATTTAATTATAAATAATATATATATTTAAATAATTAATAATTAATATAAATTCTTATTTAATATTTAAGGAATTATCTTAGGCCTAATAATTCTGAGAATATTAGTAAATAAGATTTATATTAATAATTTCAATTATCTACATATGACGTCACATGTATTTATTTATATTATGTTTATATATATGTTTACATCATATATATTAACTACTATTTTTAATTATTCAAATTAATTATATAATTATAAATTAAATTTATTTAGTTATATTAAATATTTTAAACATATCGATATTGTTATTATCTTAATATTTTACTAATATTCATATTACTATATTATTAATATCTTATAATTAAATATTATTATTATGTAACTTACAAAGTATAAAAGAAAGATGTAAAAATCTATCTTTTATGTTCTTTGTAAGGTTATTGTACTTACAATAATTATATACTAATAATTCAATAAATAAAAATTTTCATAAATCCTTCAAAGAAATTATTATTTAAAATATTCTTAGATATTAAGTGTTTAAATAACCTAACTATTTATCTTATATTATTTTTATATTATTATTAATTAATTATTGTTGGATTATTAATATATAATTCAACATATTAACCTAGTAACGTTATTAATCATAAAACTATTTTATATCTTAATTTTAACATATTAATTAATAATTATTTCATAATTATTATTCTTTAAAAAAATTTATTTCATTTAAAAACAATTATACCAATTAATGTATTAATTGTTATATGAAAAAATGTATTTAATATAACTTCTGTATTATTTCATAGAAAAAATGTATTTAATAAAATTTCTGCATTATTTTATCCTTCTCTTTTTTATCCTTTTTCTTTTTAATTCTTTTAGTTATTAAAATCGGTTATTAAAGTTTTTCCGATTAATTATAATTGGTTTTATTTAATAACACGATGATCAATAAGTATAGATTATTGATCAAAAATCTTTCCAGTTTTTTCTTCTAATCTTTTTCTGGAAAGAATCATTGTTAAGATTAGAAAAATACATTTATTTTTGTAAAAATATAAATAGCTGTTGATTTTCGTCTTTAGAAAATCAAGAGTTATTATTTTAAGAAAAATATAATAATAATAAAAGACATTAATATTTCAATTAATATAAAATAGTTATTTTAAAATTTGTCAAAAAAAATAATAAAATATTTAATAATAAAATAGATTAATAAAGTTCTTTTGATAAAAACATATTTTATTTCTCTTTCATTTAAGGTCTATTATATTTTCTTATAATAAGCTCTAATTTTAAAGATAAGTATTAAATTTTTATTTTTATTTTAATTTTTATTTTAATTTTTTTTTAATCTTAATAGTTTAGTTAATATTAATTATAAATAATAATCTCTATAATTTATAGAAATTATTACATTGTATGGTAAAGAATGACTATAAATTACTTATTTTGTTATGTTTAGACATAACTTAACCATAATTAAGTTTATATTCTTTACTAATGGAACTTTCTTATATTCTTCCCTGAATTAAATTAAAAATTTTGTTATATAATATTATAAATTAATTAAAATTATTATAATATTAATTAAAATTTTTATAAAAATATTTTTTATAAAATCATTACTGAATCTTAATTAAATTAATATTAAAATACATATAAACTCTTCAAAAATTTATATTAACAAATTCTTTATTGAATCTATATTAAAATTATTTTATATTTTTATTATATTTTTATCAAATTAATTATTATTAACTTTCAATAACATTATAAATTAATATTAATTTTTATTAAACTTAAAATAAATTATCATTAAATAATTTATTATCTTTTACAAAATTCAATTAATATTTTTGTAAACTTTTAATTAAAAATTTTATTAAAAACTTTTTAATTATTTACTCCAGATATTATTTAATTAAAATCTTTATAATATCTTTTTAAATAATAATTTTTTTTTATTTATTTATGGAATTTATATTAAACATATTATTAATAATTTTATTTAACATTTAATTAAGAATGAATTAATAATTCTTTTAATTAAATACTTAAATTCTTTTTCATTTCCAAGATATTAAACTTTAAAAATGAAATCGAATATAAATATCTGAAGAAAATAACTTCTTCTAAAGATATAAATAAAATAACACAAAATAATAATAATAAAAATAATAATAATAATAATAAAAATAATAATAATAATAATAATAATAATAAAAATAATAATGATAATAAAATAAAAATAGTAATAATATTAGTAATAGTATAAGTAATAGTACTAATATTAATATTAGGAATAGTAATAATTTAGCTAATAAAATTTAATTAGTTTAATAAATAATCTAATTACTTTAAAAATTAAATAAATATATAAATTATAAAATTGTTATTGTGTAAATAAATATTTTAAATCTTTATCTTTTGTGTATATAAAAAAAAAAAATTTGTTTTTCCCAATGAACCATAACATGTAAGAATCTATAATTATTTTTAACAAAATAATTATATTTTCTTAGTTAGGTTATAATTAATATAACTTTTATTTAACTCATATTTCATTTATACAATTAATTATAATTAATAATTTATTTAATTATATAATAAAATTTTATTTAGTTTAATATTAAAAATTTATTTAATCAAATAATTTTTATACATTTAAAATAATATTAAATTTATTTAATTATTCACTTAATTATTAAATTTATTAGTTTTAGTTTTCTCTCACTTATTAAATCATAAACTAAAACACTATCCTGTATTTTATCATGTATTCTGTATTCTATCATGTATTCTGTATTGTATTAATCATGTATTTTATTATTAATGTATTGTTTTATATTTTTTATGTAAAGTTCTATAAAATAGAACTAAATAGATTAAATTTTAAATTTTATGATCGAAATAATTTTCATTATTTTATTCTTTTATTTTCGATCATTATATTAGATTAAGTAATCGGTTAATTAAGGTTTTTCCAATTACTTCTTAAAAGTAATCGGTTTTACTTAATTAACACGATGATCGATATGGATAGAATATCGATCAAAAAACTTATCTAGGTTTTTCTTCTAGTCTTTTCCTAGATAAGAGATTTGTTAAGATTTGAACCCCTTTTGATTTTAACCTTATTTTGACAAAAAAGTATAAATAAGGCTCTTGAGTTCTCTTTGAGAAATCAAGAGTTATTATTATAACAATTATAATATAATAATAATAACAATAAGTTTTAACATTTAAAATTTTTAATAAATAATAAAACAAATTATTTTAATAAAACAAATTTTATAATTAAAACTTTTCCTTATCAATTTTAGTGTTTCGTCTATTATAATTCGTTATAATAAACTCGATAATTAGAAAGAACCATAGGTAAGTATGATTCTTTTCTAAACCTTTAATATTAGCAGTTAGAGCTAATATTAATGATTAATAATTTAATTATAATTTTTAAATTAAATTATTACATTTTTTGTTACGATACAAATAATAAATAAAAAATAAATAAAAAATTAAATAAACTATTAAGATTAATTAATAAATAAATAAGAATAAATACTAAAGTATTAAAATATATAATAAGGAAATTAAATAATGCATAAATAATTAAATTATTTAAAATAATGTATTAATTGTATTTATTTAATATTGTAATAGTAAACAATTAGATATTTTATTATAATTAATTAAAATTATATTTATTATTATTTTATATTTTTATTATAAAAATTTTTATTATACTTTATTATATTTTTATTATTATCTTATATTAAATATTATATTAAAATTATATTTTATTATATTTTATTATTATAAAATAATTATATTTTTGTTATTATATTTTTATTATATTTTATATTTTTATTTTTATTTTTTACTCCAATCAAATAAATGTTTTAATGATATAAAAAGAACAAAGTAAAACAATACTTTAGTTCTTCCTCTTCTTTCAACTTTATTTTTATATTTTTCTTTTAATTTTTCGAGAATGAAATAGTAAATATTTAGTATTAGTATTAATAAATAATTAAATAAATAATTATATAAAATTAAATTGTTCTCTAGTTAAATTGATTAGTTTTGTTTTTGTGTTTTATTATAGTTAAAGATAAAAATAATTTTGGTTAGTTTAAATATTTAGTTTGTTTTGGTAATTTAGTTTTAATTTAGAGATAAATTTTATTAAAATATTTATTTAGGTTATTTATATTAGAATAGTTAAAATAATATTTATTTTGTTAGTGAAAAATTAAATTTTTAATTATTAGAATATATTATTTTTTTTTTAATAATCTTCAATTCTGTACCATTTTTGTTACGGTACAATTAAATAAAGAAAAATTAAACTATTTAAAGAAAATATTTGTTAAAAAGTAAACAGATTGAATTTAACGAGGAATCAGGTTGATATATCTATATAATATAACTATATAGATATAAGTAAATTACTAAAATAAAAGAGTTATAAAGTTAAATTTGTTAATTTAACACTTAATTAAAACTAATAATTGGTTTGATATGATAAAAATTTTTATTTATTAATAAAAATATATAGTTATATTATAATAGGTTAACTATAACCTTACAAAGAACAAAAAGATAAATTTGAATTTTCTTTTTATACTTTGTAGGTTTGAGAATATTGATAATAATAATATTTAGTATAAGAATATGTTTAATATAAATAAATTATATTTTTTAATCTAATATATTAGCTAATATATATAATATAATATTAAATTTAAATATTTAATATAGTAATTAATAATTAATAATTAATTAAATCAATATAACATAAATTAATACATAAACATTAATTTATGAATCAAGGATGACATGACCAAATGATTCATGTTAATAAATATTTTATTTATTAATAATATTTAAGTTTAATATGATATCATTAGAATCAGTAGGCCTAAGCTGGTCCTAAGATGATCAAATAACTTATAATATTATAAAATAAATAAAATTTAAAGAATAATTAATGAATTATAAGTTTTTATTAATTATTTTGTTTTTAATAATTTTAATTGAAATTAATTGAAATTGAAATTTAATTCAGTTGTAATTTCAACAATATTAAAGTAAAAAATATCATTAACAATTATAAATAAATAATAAAAAATTGAATATTAAAATATTAGTTATAGAATATTATAAAGTTAAATAAAAATAATTAGATGTATTAAAAAATCATGTATTAATTATATTATTTAATATTGTAAAATTTTTATATAATATTTTAATAATTTAGAAAATTTAAGTTTATTATATTTTTATTACTATATTTTTATTATTAAATTTTTATTATTAAATTTTTATTATTAAATTTTTATTATTAATTTTTTTTATTTTTATTTTTAATCCAATCAAATAAATATTTTATTAGTATAAAAAAGAACAAAGTAACACAATACTTTTGTTCTCTCCCTTTTTTTCTTACGACTTTATTATTATATTATTTTTTTAATATTTTCTAAAAGTTAAATAATAAATTAAATAGTTTAAAATAAATTAAAATTTATTAAATAGTTTTTTCTAAATTTAATGTTTTAAAAGTGTTTAATTAATAGTTTTTTGTGTTTAGTGTATAATATTAAGATAAGTATAGTATAAAATTAGTTTAGTAATAGATTAGTTGTATTAAACATTTTATAGAAATAGTAATAGATTTAGAGAAATTGTTTAGTTTAGATTAGAATAGTTTAGATTAAGATATTAGTTTAAGTTATTTTAACTTAGTTTAGATTCTTTTAGATTAGGATAGTTTAGACTAAAATTAGAGTAGTTTATTAATTAATTTAGGTTTAGAATTAGAGAATAATATTTTAAATTTTTCCTTATTATTAGAATATATTATTTTATTAATAAAATCTTCAGATCTTGTACCATTTTTAATACGTGACGTATAGAAATATTATACTTTAATGAAATATTATAGTTAAATTTTATATAAAAATATTATTGGTCAATTAATAATTTATAATTATATATATTTTTAATAAATTATTTATTTAATAAGGGGATTCCTTGATTTATAATAAAATAATAAAAGAAATGTAGAATCCAAAAATTAGTTAGAATAGAGATATAATTAATAATAATTAAATATATAAATATACTGATGAAATGTATATTTAAAAACTAGTGATGAATAGTTTATAATTGTAATAATATTAAATAATAGTATTAAGAATTTATAATTATATTTAATATAACATAATGTATAGTAATTATATAATAAAATAAATAAAGAAGGAATAATAAAACAAATAATAAATAAAATATTTTAGTATAAAATTATATTATTTTCGTGTCATTATTATATATTTATTAGAATATATTATTTTGTTATCATTCCCTACTGTCATTCCTAAATAAAAATAAAATATTTAGATACTGGTATTTTATAAATATCGCGTATCATTTTTGATAAGAATGTACTAAATAATGCATTCTTAATTAAATCTACGATTTATTTTGTTAAAATTAAGATATAAAATAGTTTTATGATTAATAACGTTACTAGGTTAATATGTTGAATTATATATTAATAATCCAACAATAATTAATTAATAATAATATAATTAAAATAATATAAGATAAATAGTTAAGTTATTTAAACACTTAATATCTAAGAATATTTTAAATAATAATTTCTTTGAAGGATTTAATGAAAATATTTATTTATTGAATTATTAGTATATAAT
>JACVTC010000533.1:0-20233 GCA_016946835.1 Neocallimastix lanati (nom. inval.) | reverse complement strand
TTTTATTCAATAATTTGAACCTTTTTTTTTTTATTTTTTTTTTGATTTTATTTTTATTTTTTCATGTATTATTTATATTTTTTTTATTGTATTTCATTAATTGTATTTTATATTTTTTTTTTTTTTTTATTTTATTATTTTATTATTTTTTTTAATTTTTGTTGTTATTATTTTTTTTATATATTTTTTCAATTTTTTTTTTTTTTTTTTTTCTTTTTTTCTTTTTTTTTTTTTTTTATTATTTTTTTTTTTTTATTTTTTTTTTTTTTTTTTTTTTTTTTTTTTTTTTTATTTTTTTTATTTTTTATATTTTTTATATATTTATATGTATTTTATATTTTTTTATTTATATTTTTATGTTTTATATTTATTTTTTTTTTTTTTTTTATTTTTTTTTTTTTGTTGGATGGATTTTTGTTTTTTTTTTTTTTTTTATTATACTTACTTATTTTACAAACTTCTATTATTATATCTTATATTTTAATTATTATTATAAAAAATAAATAATATAAACTTTTATTTAAAATTTTAATTTATAATGTGAAAAGTTCCCATTCCTTAATAATTTCTTTTTTTTTTTTTTTAATTAAAAATAAATAGATTTAAAATGAAAAAATTATATAATAATATTAAAAAATTAAAAATATTTAAATATAAATAAAAAAAATTTAAAATAAAAAATAAAAAATACATTTTATTTTTTCTGAAAAATTTTAAATTTTATTTAAATTTTATTTAAAGTTTTTTTTTTTTTTTTTTTTTTTTTTTAGTTATTTAAATAAATAAATAAATAAATAAATAAATAAATAAATAAATAAATAAATAAATAAATAAATAAATAAATAAATAAATAAATAAAAACTAGTTAAATCAATAATAAATAAATATGTATACTAATTAATATTTAAATAAATTTTAATTAATAAATAAATATTATTTAAATAAATGATTATATAACAATTTCATATATTATCAATATAATGTTATTATATTTAATCTAATTCATGTGATTAAAGAAAAAAAAATGCTGTCTTCTTTTTCTGTTCATTTCATGTTAAGTAAAAACGTTTTAATGTATACATTATACATACATTACATATAATATTAATACATTTTTATAATAATTAAAAAAAAAAACTATTTTTTTAAAAACTTCATTATTTAATTTTATTTTATTTTATTTTTAAATTTTATATAAAAAAGCTTATCATAAAAGAATAAAAAAAAAATAGCCTTACGGATTCTTAATTTAATAAGTATTTTATACATCATGTTAAAAAAGTTTATTTATTTTTATATAAGTGTTGATGCTTTTATCTAAAAATGATATAAATTATAATTAATAGTAAGAGATTATAATTCAAAGGAATGTTATTCTTTATTAATATATATAAATATAATTAATTCTAGTTTTTATTAATATTAATTAAGAAAGTACAAATTTTCTTCTTTATAGTACAAAAATTTATTCATGATCAGAAATATAAAAATAAAATAAATGTATTAGATGAACCATTCTAATCATGATATGGACAACTAATAAAGTATGGCTATTATATATAAATATTTCAAATTTATATATTTATAATCATAACTTTATTAAATAATTATAATTAATTACAAAAGAAATTTATTAATAATAATAATAATAATAATAATAATAAAAAAAAAAAAAAAAAAAAGAATAATGGATTAATTATTAATAAATTTAATTAATAATTAATTATTAAATATTTAATAAGGATAATTAAATATTTTCATAAAAATTTGTTACTAAAGAAAATATTTTTTTATCAATAAAAAAGCAAAATTAAAAAAAAATAGCAACAACAACAACAAAAAAAAAAAAAAAAGAGAATAAAAAGGAATGAAAACACTGATTTCATATTAGAAGTAATAATCTTTAGCTATAATTTCCACACTCAAATATTCAAATTTGTTATATAATATTAATACTAGATAATGAAATTATACATTAATGCATAATTTCATTATCTAACAATAAAAATTATTAAAATAAATTATTATTTAATAAAGCTTATTTTTTTTATTTTATATTTAAAATAAAGTGTTACTTTTTATAAAAGAAAAGTATACTGTCAAAAAATAATTAAACTTTTTATAATATAGAATGTATACAAATTGTATACAATATTAATGTGGAATAATTATTAATCAAATAATATGAAAATCACTATTCAATTATTTATTATATATTATTTAATATTTATTATTTAATTATTTATTATTCAATTATTTAATTATTTATTATTTAATTATTTATTATTCAATTATTTAATTATTTATTATTTATTAATAAATACTCTTTTTATTATTTATTATTTATTAATAAATATTCTTTTTATTATTTATTATTTATTATTATTATTTATTATTATTTTTTATTTATTATTATTTATTATTTATTATTTATTATTTAATATTTATTATTTAATATTTATTATTTAATATTTATTATTTATTATTCAGTTATTTAATTATTTATTATTTACTATTCAATTATTTATTATTTAATCAATTATTTATTATTTAATTATTTATTAATTATTATATATTATTTTAATAAATACTCTTTATTATTATTTATTATTTATTTACTTTATTATGTATCATAATCATTAATATTAAATATAGTTTATAATAAATAATAATAAAAATAATACTAAATACATATATTTAACATAATTATTTCAATGCTTATTAAAAATTTTTTTATTATATTTTACTCAGAACTTTTCTTTATGAATAAAGATAACTAAATACGAATAGTTTCTTTATTTACTTATTGTTCATCCTTTTTTTTTTATTTTATTATTATTTTATTTATTTTTTTTTATCTAATTCTTGACTTTTTTTAATTAAAAAAAAGAAAGAAAAAACAATATAAATTATATATATATAAATATAATATTTTATTGAAAAGATAATATATTTTATTTTATCATTAAAAAAAAAAAACATAAAACTAAATTCAAGCAATAAATAAAATAAAGTAAAGGAAAAATAATATATAATAAATAAAAGATAAAAAAAAAATAACAATTTATTTTAATGAAAAGATTAATTACAATATATATATAAATAACGAAAAACTCTTTTTTTTTTTAATCTATTAATCAATGATGAATTAAACATTTAGTAATTATTTAATATATTTAAAAACTCAAAAAATTCAATATAAAAAAAAAAAAAAAAAAAAAAAACAATACAATTATTATAAATATTCCAATAAACAATATAAATTTATAAAAAATCATTTTAAGATAAAATAGAATAAATAATTGATAATAATAATAATAATAATAATAATAATAATAATAATAATAAAAATAATAATAATAAAAATAAAAATAAAAAAAAAAAAAAAAAAAAAAAAATAAAGAGAAATAATTTGGAATATATTTATTAATAATATTTAAAGGTAAAGAGATATTCATTTATATATAATATACTTTTTATTTAATTTATAAAGAAGAAATACTAAAATTATTTTATTGAATGAGCTTAATGATAAAATACTTTTATTTTTATTATGGAGATACAATATAGCATAATAAAAATTTTTATTTTTGAAACATAAGCGGACTATGTTATTAAACATTTAAGAAAAAAATAAAAAATTTACCTTGAAAAGAAATTAAATATATAATTTTTAAATTTGAATAATTGGAATAATAAAGTGTTAATGAATGTGCTTATGAATATCAATTATTTTAATTTAAACATATAAATACATTGTATTTTCAATAAATTTAAATTTAAGCATTTTAATAATATAATAAAGTAAATATTAATAGGAATAATAATAACAAAGACAACCCTAATAATAATAATAATAATAATAATGATAATTATAAAAATAACAACAGTAACAACAAACAGTAATTATACTAATAAAAGATAAATTTATTATAATTTTGTTCACAATACAAAATATCTAAACTTACTTTAAATATTATTATATAACAATAAAATAATATTATTAAAAAGTGTTATTTTTTATTTTTTATTTTTTTTTTTTTTTTTAACCCTTATTATTTAATATATAATAAAAATTAAATAATATTTATTTATATATATATTTATTATTAATTTATATTTTACAGTTTCTCTTTTTGTTTTATTGAATAATTACAATACGAATACTAATAAAATTAATAGTAAGGAAGTTCTCTATTTTTTCAATTAATAATTGATAATATCAGTAGTCATGACAGAAACTGAAAATATTGAAGAGCAATCTTCATTAATTGAATTAGTTAATGTAAATTCCAAATTTACTTTAGAAAAAGTTTATTTAAATAATTTACATGCGTTAAAAAGAGTAAAATTAAAAATATTTCCAAATATCCAATTTTTAGTAAAACTTCGTTTCAAATTTAAGTAATCAAATTACTTTTCAATTAAATAATGAAAATTTAGAAAATGAAATATGAATTTTTGAATAGTGTATTGAATGATCAGAGTAATAATACAACTGAACCTTATAATACAAATATTTCCCTTTTTTCTCCAATAAATAGTTATTCTGATAATGAAATTGTGGGACATAATTTTGAATTAAAAATAAAAGAAAGTACATATTCGACATCACTTTTAAATAATATGAATCATACCACTGCAAATGCTGTATATAATCAACAGTTTAATCAATTATTTAATTATGTGGGACAAATAGATGAAGTTCAAATAGAACCTGGTCAAACAGTACCTGTAATTGTCGAATTTTTACCAGAAAATAAAGAAAAAATTAACATGCAAGATATAGAAGCTGTTAATAGTGATCGAAATGATACATTTTTTAAATTCTTATAATGATGAAGATGCTAATTATAATTTCTTTGAAATAAATGGTTTGTTATTCTTCATTGCTTACCGTTTAGATACCATATTACAAAAGCAACAACAAGTTGATTTACCTATAACTATTACAGATAAAAGTAAAGAATCAAATTCAGATAATCAAGAAAATATAATAAATAATTCAATAATAAGTAAAGAAGATTTAGATGATCCTAATAAAAATAATATGATTTTAGAAGAAATAAATAATATAACATCCAATATACCCTCAGATCAGCAAATAACATTAAAATTTAGATCAAAAGTTTGTAAATCTGTATTGTGGATTGATATAGGAGAAACAGGTATATCATTTGATGATTGTGTATTAGGAGGAACATATTTTAAAGATTTCACTCTATGGAATAGGTCAGAAATTGATTTATATTGGATTATGAGTATCACTGATACCCTTGGTAATAGTCATGTCAATTGGCTCAAATTTTTTAATTATGATACCGGTGAAGAATTAGATTGTAAGCCATTATCTGCTTTTGCACATTTAAGAATACGTGTTCAATTTTGTCCTCAAGAGATAGGGGAATTTTCTTATGATTTTCAAATAGAAAATGCTAATGATATGAGTAATATAGAAGAAACAAAAATTACTTCTGTGGTAAGAGCCGTTAAACGTGAAGAATCTCTGGTAGTTAGTAGTGGAAATATACTTGATTTGGTGATTGCTGTGCAGGAGTTTGGACAAGACAGCAGCTTATTTTACGTAATGTTTCGGATGTTCCATTAGATATTACATTTCAAGGTGTGGATGCCGAAGTCCAATTTAAAATAAAGATAGATGATTTGAACGGTGAAAATAAGGATAATAATAATAATTTGGTAAGACCATTTCCACTGACTGCAAGAGAAGATTCATTCCTTAGTAGTAGTCGTTCAATACATAGTGATATAAACAAACTCGCTAGTTTTAGTAATGAAATACCAAATTCACCGATGTCTTCTACAATGGTTTCACCATCTACGACCACTACAAATTTTATGGATGGCGTGAGTACAAGTTCTTTTAATGTTACTACTTTAGGACTATATAATAACCAAAATATGAATGAATATTCTGTTCAAAACAGTGAAGTCAACTCAAGGGTTTCTTCTCCCAATATGGATAATAATGTAAATTCTACCTTAAACAATACCTCTGTTGTAAGAAATGATAAAGAAGTCAGTCCGATGTCTTAGATTATATAAAATGGACTGAAAAAATAATGAAGAAAGACGTTCTACCCTTCAATCCACTTATGATAATGAACCTCAAACTGAATTTGATGAAGGAGAGAAAAGTAATGATTACATACAAACGGAAGAAATAATTTTAAATCCAAGAAATGAAAAAACTGTATTAGTTTACTATCGTCCAGAACAAAAGGAATTAACAGCAAATTATAATGCTGGTCGATTAACCAAACAAACTTTCAAAATTATACTTCATTACTCATCCTCCTTAATGCAACAAAAGGAAAAAAAGAAAATTACTTGTAGAGCAAGAAGTTGTACTTCATTTATTGAAGTTCAACCTAAAGTGGTAAACTTTGGTGATACTAATGTCGGAACATTAAGATCCCTTCCAATAAAAATTTATAATCGTTCCGAACTGTCGGCTAAAGTGGAACTTCGTTTCATATCAAAAGTATTAAATTGTATACGAGGACCCTATGAAATACCCCCTCGTCAATCCTTGGAAGTGAAAATAGATATATACCCCAGAAAGGTAAATCCAGATTATCGTAAACAAATTACTGTCGTAAATCATTTAAATAAAAATAATAATCAAACTATTGAAGTGCAATCTACAAATATCGATAAACATGGTGTTACTTTTCATTCATTATTCTATAGAATAATTACTTCCAACTCGACTAATTTTATTGATCTTGGTGATGTTATTTTGAATTCACCGGTTATTCGAACCTTTAGTATTATCAATATTTCTAAAAAACCTTTAATACTTTTACTGACAGCTTCCCTTAAAGAAATTGGTATCTATACGGAGAATACCGAAAAATTGAAAAATACCAATCAAAAACCAGAATCCGTTATCACCACAGAACGAAGAAAAAAAATGTTAGAAAGTATGGCTGATAAAAGAAGATTGTATGCTCAGTGGAAATCAAAATCTCATCGAATTATTCAAAATCATATAAACGATAATGCTACCTTTAAAAGAAGGTTTAGTGAAGAATCATCCCTTTTATCTAGAACGGATTATCTTGATTTAGCTACCTTACCAAATACATTTAATTCGAATAATAGTAATTCTAATGGAATAAGTAATGTATTGAGTAGTTCGCTTAATAGTACAAGTTCCTCTTTAATTCATGTGAATGAGATGATGAATTCTAAGGATTATAGCAATACCGGAAATGATAATGAAAATAATGGACCAGGTAAATTAAATAAAAATAGTAAATCATCAGGAAGGAAAAAGCATCATCATCAAAAACATAAACATTCACGACAGTGTTCTTCGACCTCTTCTGCTTCGTCAACAAAAAGTTTAAGTATTACCTCCTTGGAATCTTTAGAGAGGGATGTTTTGCGAAAGAGAAGAAGCAGAACTATGTCAAAATCAAAATCAAGATCGAGATCAGGGTCCAGAAATAAAACAACTGGTGTTAGTGAGTCTATATCTTTTTCAAAATTAGTAGATGCTAAATTGTCTTCAAAGAATAAATATTTAGTATCAAATCAACCTCACAAAAAACCAAAAAAAATAAGGAAGAATCACAACAAACTCAGAGAATTTGATGATTTTTCAGTGGTTGCTAGTAAAAAAAGGAAATAAAATTTTGGAAAAAAATAATTCCTTTAAAGATTTTAATGATAGTGGCAGTGAATTTGAACGATTTATTGAAAAGGCAAATAGTTCTCATAAATTCAGAAGAAATACATCCTCATTAAATAGTAAGTTAATTAATTAATAGATATTAATTACAAATTTATTTTAAATAATTTTTTTTTTTTTCAAATAATATATATATATTATAATATATAATATTTTCAATTATACATATATATTTATTTAATTTATTAATATTTTATTTTTTAAATTTTTTTTTTTTTTTTTTTTTTTTACCTTTATGATATTTATTAATAAATAATTTAATATATTTATTATTAATCCCTAATACTAATACTAATATTAACACTAATACTAATACCAATACCAAAACCAATACAAACACAAATAAAAATATTAAAATTGATACTTATAAATTATAATAATAATTTTTAAAAACAACAACAACAACAACAACAATAATAATAATATTACTACTAATATTATAATAATAATACTAATAAAAATCACTACTACTACTAATAATAAAAATAATAATAATCTTTTTTTTTTTTTTTATATTTAATTTTTATATTATTAATATATTTATTAGTAAATTCAAAAATAGATGATAATAAAGATCGTTATTCAAGTAATGAAAATAATGAAATATCAGGTACAGAACAATATGGAATTCATAATAATTCATTAAAACGTTATAATGACTTTGAAGATGAAGTGGATAATATAAAAATGATTTTAAGCGGTTTAATCAGTGCTTTTGAATCAAATAACAATAATTTAAACCCAGTACTACCAAAGTCATCCATGGAAGAAGATTATGTTCGTTCACGAATGATATTAAGAAATGAATTAGATTATATCATGAATTCCAATTATTTATGTCCAATTTCAAAAATTGAAATTCCACCACAATCCGAAAAAAGAATAATATTAATTTATATGCCATCAAGTCAAAATAAACCATTTATTCAACGTAAGCCAAGAAAACAAGATGCTAAAATATTTATAAAAATTAGTAGATTTTGATAGAGATATACCAAGACCTCAATTTGAAACCTTATTAAAATCAGATATCAAAAATATACCGGTTAGAGAATTGATGATAAGATTTTCTTTATGTCGTTCTGTAATGGATTTAGGTCAGAAAAATATAAACTTTGGTATGTTATCTAAGGGTGATTCTAAAACAAAAACAATTATTATACATAATCGATCAGAAGCTAGTCTTCTCTATAATATTAAAAAATCAGGATCCATTGCTTCCAGTGATTTAGTATTCAGTAAAGGTAAAATGGGTATTGTAAGTGGTTATAGTACTAGAGAAGTTACCTTTGTATTTGAACCAAGTTTACCAGGTCAATTTCATGAAAAGTTAGTTATAGAAAATATAAATGATCGTGAAAATAACCAAATATTGTCAGTTAAAGCAAATATTAGAAAGACTTCCAATTTTTCAGTGGAAACATCAAAGTTAGATTTTGGAAATTGTGTTATCGATGAATTGTGTCTTAATACTCAAAATGTCATTATTAAAAGTACATGTACAAAGCAGAAACGTTATTTGGAAATATTTTATAATGAACCAGAAGAAGTTAAATTTAGTAAATATAAATTAGAATTTGAATTTGAAGATGAAGATGAACTCTATGAAAACTGATCGATTGGATGGTAATGAAAAGGTTAAAAGACATAAACCTGTAATACTTACAAAGGAAATAGAAGAAGAAATAGAACATCTTGAACAAAAATTGAAGATTGCTCAAAGAAAAGGAAGAAGTGAAAAAATTAAGAAAATGCAAATGAAGATTGAACAATTAAAGAGTGGTATAAAGGAAGAAAAATAAATTTGATGAAAAATTAGAAACTGAAATAGTTGATAAAAAACTCAAATCTAATTCATCAAAAACAGAGAATGAAAATAATAATGATAATGATAATGATAATGATGATAACAATAACAATAACAATAATAATGATAATAATAATAAAAATAATAATAATAATAATAATAATAATAATAATAATAGTGATACCAATACTACTACTACTACTACTACTATTACAAATAATAATAATAATAATAATGATAATGTTACCAATAATACTAGTAATGCCATAACAACCGCTACTGTTAATTATAATAGAAATTCAATTCATATGAGAGGTTCTATTATTTCTTCCACTTCTTCAAATTCCACAAAATATAAAAGAACGGCAACCTCCTTCATATTCCCAATTGAACCCCAAGAAATAAAAAATATTACTATAAAAATTTATCCAAAATTAAAATTAGAATTAAATGGTCGAATAGATGTTATTCCTAAAGGAACTGTAAAAGAAATATTTGGTAATTTCATGATTATAGAACATCGTAATACAGATACCTTAAAAAAATTACCATTTACAGCCAATCTTTATTTCGATAAAAGTCATTATTTAAATGAAGTATTGAAAAAAGATCTTGAAAAAATTAATCATCCTTTAGATACTGATAATGTATTACAAAATGTTGATAATATTGATAGTAATACTATTAATAGAAAAAATGATACTAATGATACAAACAATGATATTAATAATCATACCAATAATATTATTACTACCAATACTACTACTACCATCAATAATAATAATAACAAAGATGGCAATAATAACAATAACAACCATAATAATGAAGATGCAAGTGTCTTGGAGAGTAATCTTAATGTATTAAATGAAAGCTTTATTAATAGTGGATCCATTACGAATATGGTTGGTGATAGTAAGGAACAAAAATCAACTGCATTAATAGAAAACAATAATGTTAGTAGTAATAGTCAGGTTTTTGGAAACATTGTTGCAGAACCAGAATCACTTGAAGAAATTGTGAATAATTTAATTGTAGAGGTTACTTCCATTGACTTGGGCAAGATAGAAATTAATGATGAGAAGGATTGTTATTTCACATTAACTAATAACTCGGATAAAACAATCAAATATAATATATCACAAGGAAATTGTGATCTTCTTCTCAGTGAGAGTGTAAAAGATAAAGAATTAATCAATAGTGATTCTAATAAGGAAGCTATCTTTGAAATTGATTCCGTTTCTGGTGAAATTAAGGGTAATGAATCAATAAGAATTGATCTTACTTTGATTTCGTTTAAACATGGAAGAAATGAATCAACCATTTATGTAAAAAGAAGATAATGAAAAAAGTCAAAAAATAGAAATAACTTTCCAGTATTATTCTCGAAATGAATCATATTTAGTTTTTCCTGATTTAGATGAGAATGCTTTATTCGATATGAAAAATTGTTTTGTTGATTACACAAAGAAATATAGCAAGGTAACTCCATTCCATGTTAAAAATATTTATGAAAAGGATCTCTACGTGAATTGTACCTCAAATTTATCACAACAATGTTTAATATTTACCAATGAAAATTTAGAACAACCTGCTCAAAATGTTTTAATTAAAAAGGATGAAACTATTGTTGTATATATTGCCTTACAACCAAATCTTGGTATTAATCGTCTTATTAATAAACCAAACGAAGATAATAATGATAATGACATTGAAGATTCTTTTGGTTTATGTCGAACGTTAATTGGTGGTTTACGTTTTTCTATTAGTATAAAAAGAAAATGAAAATGATGAAGAATTATTCCAACTTTTAACTCAAACGGTTAAATTTACTACGTATATTGGTCAGTCGTTATTCATGCTATCGGAATCTTTAATAAACTTTGGTATTACTCGAAAAGTGAATGAAGAATTTATAAGTAGTTTTTCAATTACAAATTTAGTTCCTACCCTTCCCTTGGAATATATTATTGAATGCTCCAGTAACAATATTATTTTGAATGAAAAAAAAAGGCGTTATCGAAGCGATCACTCCAACGAAATCCGAAGAATCAAAATTAACTCTAAATGAGAAAAAGAAAATTAAATTTAAATTCCGTCACAAAGGTTATGGTTTTATTAATGAATATATTACCGTCAAAAATATTAATAATGCCTTACAGGTATCTAAAATTAATTTGAGATTATTTGTTGATAAAAATGTTCTTAAGGTTAATAGAGTTAATAATCTTTCCATATCTTCAATGAAAGGAATCAATGATTTAAATAATCCTGTAAGGAAAAAGTCACAATCTTTACCTCAATTGTTATCTTTTATCCCAGAAAATAATAAAAATATTAATATTACTACTACTACTACTACTACTACTACTACTACTACTAATAATAATAATAATAATAATAATAATGATAATAAAAGTGATAATAGTAATAATACTACAGGAAATCAAGTACAAAGTAAAAGCTTTCAAACCATTCAATGGAATGAAGTATATGTTAATATTAAGAAAAATGAGGAAGGGACATACTATCCATTTATACAAAAAAAATAAAGATTTTAAGGATAGTGAGTCTCAATATGAATATCCCATTGAAATTGAAAATACCTCATCCTATGAAATGGTGATTATTCCACGTTCTGATCTTGATTTAGATACAAGATGGAGTATCATGGGTAAAGATGTAACCATGGGAAATAGTCCTGTCACTCCAATAGAGGATAATTTAAAAGAAAATAATATTTGGAATGTCTGTGGTTTAGAAGTAAGGATAAAGCCAAATCAAAAATTTATCCTTTATGTGTCGGTCCCTCGACCCACACGTTTATGCTCCACTGAAGAAATAAATGTTTTAAATGATGGTAAAAGTATTGATTTGAATGGGGCACTACTACTTTACGATAAAAATCAACAATTGGATGTCATGGCATTTAACCTTACGGCATTTTACTGTATGTCCATAAGTCATATCAATGAAACAGAAATTGATGTTGGAAAAATTGGTAATGCCAATTTATGGCAAGATGTACCATTATCCTTTGAAATTAAGAATGATTCTATCGCTCCACTTTGTTATGAATTAGATTTACCTGGCTTTATAGAATTTATACCTAAAGAAAATAGTACAAATAGCAACAACAACAACAACAATAATAATAAAAATAATAACGATAATAATAATAATAATAATAATAATAATAATAATAATATATAATAATAATAATAATAATAATAATAATAATAATAATAATAATAATAATAACGATAATAATAATAATAATAATAACGATAATAACGATAATAATAATAATAACGATAATAACGATAATAATAATAATAATAATAATAACGATAATAACGATAATAATAATAATAATAATAATAACGATAATAACGATAATAATAATAATTATAATTATAATTATACTAATTTAGTTATTCCAGGGTATGGCACTGAAACAATTGAAATGAAAATAAAGCCTCATGATATTAAAAATTATGAAGTTGGTTATAAGACATTCTATATTAAAGTTATTAATAAATATAATCCTGAGAATGAAATGTCCGTTAAAGTAGATGCAGAATTAACAGAATATGAACTTCACTTTGAACGTTTGAATAAAGGTGAACTCTTTCTTCCACCATTATATCATCCTTACAATGCAGAAGCTTTACCTTGTGATAACTGGTTTACTATTTTAAACTCAAGTGATCATGAAGTTAAATTTGAAATGGGTGTTTTGTTAGATCATGAGATATCCAAGTATGTCAATGTTGAAGTTCTTTCTCGATTTTCAAATTCTCCTGTTGTAGGAACCGTAACCCTTGCTGCTCATAATTCAATCGAAATTAAAGTTCGAGCCTATTCACGTGAAGATTCTAGACTTGATAATGAAAAATGTAAAGATCTTATCAATGTGGATGGTATTTCCTTTGGTAATTTATGGATTATTACTCATCAAACTTTAAAATCATTCCCATATCAATCCGCTTTAATGTCCTCTCTCTCGGAAACAGATTTAACCTCTTTGGGCATGAAAGAAAAATTAAGAGATGAGGTTATCATCGATGATAGTAATATGTATATTGAAAGTAATAAGAATCTCATTTTTAACTTGAAAACTATCATTGAACAAAATAAAGATATCTTAAATGATCCAAATAATCGACAAATTATCGAAGGAGTTCCGTTAAAGGGAAAAATAATTGAGGGACAAACCTTTTCTATTTCAAATAATCGTATTGAATTCGGAAGTCTGGTTTATTCTGATAGTGGAAATTCTGATCATGAGAATAGTGGCGATGAAGATGCGGTTTCAACGACCATTCAAAATATAAAGAAAAAAGTGATGAAATTAAAGAAAATGGATATTCAACGTGAAACTTTTGTTATTACCAATTTGTCTAAAGTTTTCCCACTAAAATTTAGGATTGAAGTCGAGTATCCTATTGAACTTATGTCAAGAAAAGATATCATAAGACTTTCCCCTCTTGATGAAAATATGGGTTGGTATCATTGAACCTAATGGTAAATTACCTATCACTGTAGAAATGCTCAATTCTAATATTCAAGGGGTTTCAGAGGATGTCAAGATTCATATTTATGACGATAATTCCCTAACGAAAACCCCTATTAATGTTTACATTGGAATCATCGAAGAAAGTAGTAATGTTATTGTTCCAGAGGAAGCTAATGATTTAATTGATATTTGAAGATGAGGAATATATTGAAATTAGTCAACAGCCACCTGAGGAAGGATCAGGATTTAAGCATAAAAAGATTAAGAGTATCTCTGAAGATATGAATGAAAAGAAAATGCTTGGCAATGAATCCAATAATGATAATGTGGCTGCTACCGGTAACATTAATGAAGAGGTTGAGGAAATAGAGGATAGTATGGATAATAAGAGCTCAGTGAATACTAATTTATATACTAATGAGGATGATCTAGGTACCAATACTAACAATACTAACCTTGACGAAGAAGATGATACTTGGCTTTCTGATATTATTTCAGTCTCTTCCGTTCAATCCATTGGTGATCGTTCTGCTATTAGTACATCATTATCCAATAATCCTTATGGTAATATAAATCTTCTAAATAGGAATGATGATGAATCAGTACGTAAGTATAATTCTCATATGATGGTTAGAGGATGTCAAAAAATCACGGATGCCATTACCGGTAAAGAGGTAAACGTTTCTATCTTTTAAATTTTGGTCAACAAGATTTAGGTTCTACTAGAATTTGTAAGAAGATCACCCTTGAAAATATTTCGTTTGAACAAGTTTCATATAAAATCACAAGCTGTCTGTGATCATTTAAGATAAAAATTGGATATTTTTAAGTAGATATGAAGGTATTTTGGATTTTCCAAGAACTACTTCTGGTGCACCAGCCTCTGGAGTTAACAGTAATGGCGCTGTTCGTCGTGAATCTCATACCATCACTATTAATATAAATTCTGCCGTTCGTGGATATTATTCCACATATATCATCATTAGAAACCTATACAATCCTTTAGACTTTAAAATTATTAAGGTTCATGTTGAAATCGTCGCTAAACATAATCTTCAACGTATTATTAATCCATCTGCAACGCCTTCTTCCTTTCATATGTTCCAAAGTAATTCTTCATTAAATTTAGAAGAAAATAATTTAGGGCTTGTTCGAAGTAATCGCGTCTTTGATGTCTGACGTAAATGGTGTAGAAGCCGAAAGAACCTGTCTCCAATTAGAAAATCTTTTCTATGGACGAGAATCTACCGCTCGAAGTATTGTCATCTAGAATAGAGAAAATGTACCCTTAGAATTTACGATTAAAATCAAGTATGAATCAAAATAGTTTCCTTTGAAATTATTTTCTCGTTATCGAGAACCTCCGTAAAACTCTATTCGGTATTAACGATTCAACCATTAAGTAGTGTTCGTGTATACATTCGTTTCAGACCTGATCGTCCAGAAGATGCCCAGCAAAGAAAAATATAACGTTAGAAGAATCGAATGTAGCAGTGAAGGAGGAAGCTGAAATTTATATTAATTGCCGTTTAGTAAAGGATTATCAACTGACTATTCCGTTGAAAGCGATGATTCGTATGCCTCAAATATATATACCTATTAAAGAATTTGTATTTAAGGGTAAAATATCGAAAAAAAATACCAATAATTCGCCGATAAACTCAAGTAGAGCTAGGAAATGGTGCCAATCCATATTCCTTTATTGATGGTATGATCGCGACTTCTTCACCAGCCTTAAATCAAAATAAGAATGATGACGATCCATGGAATATTGCATTAAAACCAGTCTCTACCAATATTATTACTGTTTATAATGTTCTCGGGGATGATTTAGAATTAATTGTTATGAATGGACTTCTATCTATTTTGATGTTGAAATTGTCTCAATTAATGATAAATCTTCTTCCTCATCTATTATTAATTCAGTAAGTTCTTTTTCATCGGAGATGACAAATGCCACCAACGAAAAGGAAAGGAAAATCGTGAACTGCCGCATCCGATGAAGGAAATCAAGATCTTATTCATGATTTAAGTCGTATCAATGATTCTAATAAAAATAATTTTGCCATGTCTACAACTCCTACCGCCACCACCACCACCACCACAATCAATCCTAATCCTAATCCCAACCCTTCCACAAATAATCAAATGATTGTTTATATCATACCGGCAGGAGGTTTCTGCAACCTAAGAATTATTCCAAAGATAGATTCGCTTATGCGTGATATTAATTCCGTAAGAAGAGATAAATACTTACAGGAACATTTAACTATTTATAATCGAAAAAGGCCAACAGAAAAAGTATGGATTGTATTGAAATTAAGTTTTGGAAATATTATTGATTTCCAATCCTCTTCAGTTCAAAAATCATCCTACAAAGCTTTGGAATGTAGAATTATACGTCTATTGAGAGAAATTAATCGGTATGTTGAATCAATTAAATGTAGTACGAAAGAAGTAAACTCTGGTAGTAGTATTGCTAATCTATATTTCAAATATCATTATATTGTGGATCAATTAATTTATTATGGTACTCGAGAACATTCTGGAGATGAATCTTTCCATTTAGCTATTCTTGTCTTCACTGCAATCTTCTTTTATCCAACTTTTGGAGAATCTATTACCATAAATAATAGTAAATGGATTTCTACGTTTTCATTTCTTAAACTTTTTCCCTTACAATAGTAAGTATATTGATATTCTTCGTGGACTTTTTATGACATTAAAGAATTCAAATTCTACTGTAACTACACCTAGTGTCATTACTACCGCCGTCACTAATCTTAATATTCATTCTATCAATGGCCCCAATATAATAACCAACACCACTACAAATACCACTACCTCTTCCAATCCTATGAATTCGAATGGTACTCCTTCAGGCAATAACACCAATACGATAACATTAACATCTTAAAAAAAAAAAAAAAAAAAAAAAATTCTTTTTTTTTTTTTTTTTTTTTTTTTTTTTATTATTATTATATTATTATTTTTTTAACTTTTTATTTTTATTTCTATTTTTTTTTTTATTTTTAATAATTCTTTAAAAAAATTTTTATTTATTGGTCTATTTTGATTTTTAAAATACAAAAAAACATCATTAATTATCATTTTATTATTTTTCATCATATACATATAATATAATATTGATCATTAAATAATAAATAATTAAATAATAAATAATTAAATAATTTAATAATTAAATCATTAAATAATTAAATAATAATAAATAATTAAATAATTAAATAATTAAATAATAAATAATAAATAATTAAATAATAAATAATAATTAATAAATAATAAATAAATAAATATTAATAGTTAATCACTATATTTATTTATTTATTTCATTTAGAACGAAGGTACAATCTTGTTTTTGTTTTTAATAAATCATTTAAATTAATAATTTTTATATTTTATTATTTATATATCAATAAAAAAAATTTTTTTTTTTTATTTTTATATTATCTATATATTTATAAACCTATTAAAGTTAATTGCAAAAATAAAATAAAATAAAATAAAGAATATTATAAAAATAAAAATAAAAAAATAAATATATATATATATAAATAATTTTTATGTACATTCTTTTTTATATAAAATTAAAAAAAAAAAAAAAAAAAAAAAAAAGTAGAAATACTAATACTAAAAAATAATAACAATAATAATAATGAAATAAAAACAAAAAAAACAAAAAATATTAAATATATATTTTAATTTATTCTGTCTTTTTTTTTTTTTTTTTTTTAATTTTTTTATTTTTATTTTGTTTTGTTATAATTTTTATTTTTTATTTTATTTTTTTTTTTTTTTTATAAAACTGTTTTTTTCATTTCCATAATATTATTATATAGAATAATTTATTATGTCAAAATATGAATTTAAACTTATTAATATAAATTTCATATACTATATTTTCTTCAAGAATAAGATATAGTAAAGGTGTTAACATTAAGACACTAATGAAAGTGATTCTTTCTTTCTTTCTTTAGTTCTTGAATTTTTAAACCAAGAAAAAAAAAAAAAAATAATAATAATAATAAAATAAAAAAGCTTAAATATGATGACTTTTCTAACTTTATTATTCTCTGTATGATCGGTTTCAATTCTAAATCATTTGAAAACGGTACCCCCTGGTAGGTATAGCAATTTCGTTTTTAGATAACTCTTGTCAGTATATCATACAAGTATATAATATAAATATATACTCAATTGAATTGTATTTTATTATAAAGAAACAATAAAAAAAAAAAAATTCTTTTTCCCTATATGATATTTATTATTAATAAATAATTTTTAATACGATAATTAATAATTTATAATTCTAGTATTAATATCTATATTGATATTTATGCTTTATACTAAAAAAAAAAATAAAAATAAAATAAAATGAAATAAAATAAAATAAAATAAAATAAAAATAAAAATAAAAAAATTAATTATTAATATATATAAAAAAATAAAATAATATATATATATATATATATATATATATTTTTTTTTTTTTTTAACGGCAGCAAACTTTTTTCATTTTTATTAATTAAATAATTGAAAAAATACATGTAATAAAAAGAAAAAAAAGATAAAAAAAATAAACAAAACAAAAAAAAAACACAAAATAAAAATAAAATAAAAAAAAAATAATGGTATAAAACATTCTAGTTTCATTTAATTAATATCTGTAAGACTTGCCCAATGAAGTGGACTGTTTTTCCAGGTCCATGGAGGGTTGATGGAAAAGGAATAACCTATATCAGGTGTACTAATTACAGCTTTCTGTGATTCTGATGATAATCAATGGTTATCCTTTCTAAAGTGGCTTCTAGTACGAAGAGAGAAATCTGGAATACTGGAAGATTGTAGAAAGTGAACTTGACGTTCTATAATGTCTTAAACTGGATATGTAGTAACATTGGAGTTGTATAATTAATAATATCATGTAGTTTCTACATATTATCATTGTAATGAATCTTTTGTATTTTTTACTTTAGCATTATTTTGTATATGTTTTTTTCTATAGTATTATTTATACTCTCATGTAGCTATTGTAAAACGGAAATGTAGGAGATTGATTCACTCCAAAGCTTGTGTTTGAGACATTATTTAACGGATGGGAATCTTTTTATAGTTTTTCACAACTATTATTTCATTAACATTTAAATTTTATGTTTATATGATTATTTTACAGAAATTTTTACATAAAACAGGAATTTATAATTGAAAATCATTAATTAAAACTAGTCAACACAAAAAGAAAGAAAAACAAACAAGTTTTAGCAAACAATATACACGAAAGAGAAGACAACAGCAATAAATTTTTATTCTTTTTTAATTTTTTAATTTTTTACTAATTTTATTTTTTTATTTTTATATTACACTTACTTTTTATTAATATAGATAAGTTTTTTATTTTATTATATCAACTATACGAAGAGGTCTGCGACTTTATGGTCCTGACCATGATAAATTTGTTTTAATTTTCATTCATGATCTTGAATCTTGGACTGAAAGTAGACTATGGGAATTTTTAAGCAAAAAGATATCAAATTGTAATGAAGTTGTTCATGGAATCGTTAAAAAACACTATATTAATATGGAAAACTACTTCATCCTAAGAGTTAACTATAATAATTATACGGATTATTTGAAGGTTATTTATTTGATTACTAAGCACTTACCTGTTAAAAGAATAAAATGGAAGATTACTTCAAGGATACGCACATTTAGCAATGTTAATCATAATAGAACCAGGTATTATTCTGAACCCTCAATCCCCATCTCTGAAAGCCTCCTGTATGCTAACCCTTTCTCGAATACTAAATATTTCAACCTCTGTATTAACTGGAACATAAATGGTTGGAATTCTGAAAAACGTGACGGACTTACCAATTTTAATTCAATCTTTAATCCTATTTGTATTTGTCTTCAAGAAGTCGGTAATAGTTCATTCCTTAACTCATTTTCTAACTCATATCCATTCCTTAATCATTATAAAACAGTACTGAGACGTGCGGACAAAAAAATCCCTGGTATGAGGGGCCTTTATATAGGTGTGCACTCCTCCTGCCAATTCACTAATGATGATTTTGAATATAGATATATACTCTCAGTAAATATATTCTCTTTTTGGGGTGTCAGATGTTCTTTAGGGAACATTTACATCCCTAGCAAAAAACACAAAGACTCT
>JACVTC010000532.1:0-20243 GCA_016946835.1 Neocallimastix lanati (nom. inval.) | reverse complement strand
TAAAAATTATTATAAAATAAAAATGATCCCAAAAATACATAAATAAAGACTTATTTTTATTTAAGATATTTAGATTATTACATGTTTCAAAGAATAGCTAAAAAGAAAAAATAAAAATAATAATCACAATGAAGTTAGGGCTCATCAACTCCAAATGATAATAAGGACAATGGATCGATCACCACTTATGACGATGATGAGTCAAATGATAAAAAGATCATCATTAATAAAATAAGTCTTTGAAATCAAAAAATTTTAAATTGAATAAAGAAAATTTTTTAAATTGGATTAAGCCATTAAGAACATTTAATTACTAATGATTTGGACAATTTTATAAAAAAAGAAATTCAATTTTCAAAGATGACTAGAAGTAAAATAAAAACAAACAATGCTGTTGAATCTATCATAATTAATGGTATAGAAAAAGCAAATCAAAAATATTTATGAGGTTGCAAAAACCACTTATAGTATGATTGATAGATAAAAAGAAATTATCAATCTAGTCAAACACACTCAAATATTCTAGAATATAAAATTATTAATCTTAAACTTATAAGTAATGATTACATTCAAATATGTTAATAATTTAAACAATTTGTTTGAACAACTTAAAAAATGAATGTGATAAATTAAATAAATCTGATTTTTATGAAGACGGTATAGATAAAATTGGAATAAATTCACCACCAAATTATAATTATAATTATAAAAGTTAAGAAAATTTAATCAACTAATTAAATAAAAGACATGATTTCTTTGAAAGAGCTGAAATTTTAGGAACCAAAAATACCGCAATAAATGAACTTAAATGTCAATAATATATAAACAAAAACAAAAGAATTAATAACAAAAATTATAATAAAAATTTTAACTATAAAATTATAATGATTTTTTTGCCATATATGCAAAATTGAAGGTCATTCCTCTGACCATTGTAAATATAATCTTTTAATTAAGGAAAATTATAAATCGGATGAAAATAATAATAAAAATTATAAAATTATTAATGAAAATAAAAACTCATCTAAAGCATACAATAAAAAATAATTATCACTCTAGTAATATTTTTGATAATAATAAAAACGATAATAATAAAAATAATAATACCAACTCTTATGAAAAAAGTGATAATAATGAATATGAAATATATATTGAGTTAACCGGAAAATATTTCAATTATTCAAAATTGTAATAATAAAATGATTAAAAATAATACTAATTCCAAGAATTCGATTATTAATAGTATCACTAGTATCAATTTAACTATTAATATAAATAATATAAATAATATAAATAAAGTGAATAAGAAATGTTTTTTTTTTTTTTTTTTTTTTTTTTTTTGGAAAATATGATGAAAGATATAGATTAATATGTTTACTTACACGATATATTTATTACGGTAATTAAAAATGAAATCAATTATACTATAAATAAATGAAATAGTAAGTATACAATTTTTAAAGATTCTAATATGATTAAAATAATAGATATAATCATTTATAAGACATATGATAGTTATAAAATAAATCAAATTGACTATACTAATAAAATAATTAAAAAATATAATATAAATAAAACTAACCAACTACTTTTCTTGCATAGTGTTTTGACACTATGCAAGAAAAGTACAGAAAATGATAAAAATAATTCAAATCTCTTAAATATAAAAGAAATATACATTTTTTATTAGGGGCATTATTATATATTGCAGTAAAGTCAAGACCATATATAAAGTTTGATGTAAATAAAGCTTCAAAAATTTAAAAAAACCCAACTGAAAAAGATTATAATAATTTAACGAATATTGGGACATTCATAAGTTTTTCATTTGGTATTTTGAAACTTTCTTCTTGTTCTTTCTTCTATTGGTACTTAGTATCTTTTCTTAATAACTTATAGAGAGTCCAGTGAGTTGATACTTATTGATAAAATTTCGAAAATATTCAATGGCTCCTATGAAGGATCGCAATTCGTGAAGATAAGTAGATTCCATTTCTTGATATCATCTATTTTACTATCAAGTGGACTTTAACCTTTGACTAACACTTTGTGGCCAAGTACTTCTACTTCAATTTGCATAAGGACACACTTTTCAATATTAATATTAATCTTGAGTTTATTTTTCTTAAAAACATCAAAAACTTTTCTTATGTGCTCCAAAATTCCTCAACAGTTTTTGAACAAATTAGGATATCATCAATAAAGCTAAAAACAAATTCACCAATGTAAGGAAATAAGATTTTATTCATTTCCTATTGAAATATAGTAGGTGCACTAGTTAAACCGAAGGGCATTACTTCAAATCGGTAATTTCTAAATTTAGTGGTAAAACTTGTTACTTCAATGCTTTCTTCATCCATAAGTATTCAATGATATCCAGAGTAAAGATCCATAGTGGTAAATATTTTTTGCTCCATTATAAATAAATTTTATTAAAATTTTAATATGTACCTTTCCGAAAATGGTATAAAATTAATTCACTCAACTCCAAGTAACCCTCATCAAAATGGTCATTCAGAGAGAATCAACCAAGCTCTTGATAATTGAACAACCACTTTACTTAATTCTGCTAAATTATCACTTAATTTTTGGGATTCTGCTATCTTATGTACATGCCGTTTATACAATCTCAATCCTCATTAAGGTAATAATTCAAAAAAAAAAAAAAAAAAAAAAAAAAAAAAAAAAAAAAATAGAAAAAGCCTTTTCAACAAACCTATTAATATTTCCCACTTACATGTTTTTGGTTGCAGAGTATATTTTTGAGACAATCCAAAAAATAAATAAATTTAAAAATAATTCGAAACCTGGAATTTCTTGATTATGACTCAGATTCCACTGGATATAGTATTTTAGTTCTATCTTCTAATTGTAATATTTCAGCAAGAGATGTCTATTTTTTGGAAAATATTCCCGGAATTATTAATAATACCTAATTCTATTTTTCCTTAGAATTATTCAATTAAGGAGGAAAAAGACGGTAATGATCGACTAATAAATTTGAATAATTCTAACATTACTAATTATAAATTATTAATAACAATAATAAAAATATATTAAATAATAGCAACAATAACATTAATAAAAATAAATAAAAAACATAAAAGCTTAAATATAAGACAAAAGCTGGATATATTAATTGATAAAACTTCAAACAATAATTTAAGTAATTCTAATGATAATAATCATTGATTTAAATGAAGAAGACAATACAAATAATAACAAACAATGAACAATGAAGAAAAATAAAATATTATTAATAAATATAATAAATCCCAAAAAGTTAAGACGAAGATATTAAAAAAAAATTCAATAATATTTTTAAACAAAATGTAATCAGAATTATTAACAATATTCAAAATGATACTACTTTAATTGATACAAGATGGATATACACTTAAATTGCTTGTGATTTTAAGCAGAGAAAATGTATTAATTATGCCTCCACATTTTCACCAATAATTAAAGAAGATACTTTAAGGTTTACAAGCGTCATTGCATCACAATATAAATGAAACATATGACAAATAGATATAAAAGTAGCTTACTTAAATGATAAATTAGAAGAAGAAATATACTTGAATATACAAGGAGATAAAAATTTATCTTCACTAGTAAGTAAAATATCATTAACATAAAGACATATTATGATATTTTGTAAATAAACTTTGACCAATACTTAATTGTTTTAAGCCAATATATTTTATGTAACATGATTTTTTTATATCATTGCCTTCCAATCTGTATTAAGCTACATAAAGCTTTATCTAATATCCAATATTTTTCCTAGTTATAAGAAATTAAATATATATATAAACAATAAAATAAAAGAAAAATATAAAATTTCAAAAGACACAGAAACTAAGAAAGTTATAGACTTAAATATTTTTAAAACTGAAAGTACATTAAATTAATCAAGATTACAGTGAAAAATTAATAAAAATAAAATGAATAAAACAAAACCAATTAACAATCCATGTAAAAGAATTACTTTAGAAGAAAGAGAAATTTCAACACCAGTGAATGTAACAGATTATATCTATTATTGGTTCTTTATTATTTGTTTCAAAAAAAAAAAAAAAAAAAAAAAAAAAAAAAAAAAAAAATCAAAATAGTATCACATTATCAAATACAAAAGCAGAATATGTTACATTAGGAGAATGTGCCCAACATAGAATAAAATTAAAAAAAAATTTTGAAAGAAATTTTCGATAAAGAAATTAATTTAAAAATTAAAGTTAACAATAAATCTTTTAATATATCAAGTAAAATGAAAGCTCAAAAGGTAGATTTAAACACATGGATATCAATTATAAATTTCGTCCAAAAAAGATAAATTTAGAGTATGTATCTTCTGATACTATATTAGCTAATCTATATGTATAGTCAAGGGTAATGTTTAGTATTAGCAACATTATAATTACACACTATACATTGTAATTCATATATACGCCATAATAAGCATTACATTAATTATAAGATAGCTATTAAATAGTTATTTTCTCTTTCACACAATATATAATATTCATATAATTAAATATAAATATATAAAATCATTTATTTATTATTTATTATTTATTATTTATTATTTATTATTATTATTATTATTATTATTTATTATTTATTATTTATTATTTATTATTTATTATTTATTATTTATTATTTATTATTTATTATTTATTATTTATTATTTATTATTTATTATTTATTATTTATTATTTACTATTTATTATTTATTATTTACTATTTATTATTTATTATTTATTATTTATTATTTATTATTTATTATTTATTATTTATTATTTATTATTTATTATTTATTATTTATTATTTATTATTTATTATTTATTATTTATTATTTATTATTTATTATTTATTATTTATTATTAATTATTTATTATTTACTATTTATTATTTATTATTTTTTGGACTTTATAATTTTATTGGTTTTTTTAATGTGCTGGATTACAGTATCATTAATTGAATAATAATATCCAAAACTATTAACTAAAGTATTGTTACCTTGAAGAGATACCCCATAGATAGATGGTCCCATATAATTAGCTAATTCCTCAGGAGTTTTGAAACAACTAGTAACATTATCAGAAGTATAACATGGATCAATAATATTATAAATACTATTGTAGTTATATACTGTAAACTTTACAGCGCTAACTGCTTTTATTAATATTAAGATACTAGATAATAACATTAATAATTATTTTTATATTTGATTACAGATAATTACTATATATTTTTAGTAAAAGCTAAAATCTTAAACATTTCAATTATATACTTACATTTTAAATATCTTGCAATTTACTAATATATAATTGCAAGATAACAATTTATAAATTCATAATTGAACTCAATATATATTGTATATCTATTACAGGTTATGATAATTATATTAATACATAACCAATCTAAATTACATATAATAATTTGAGCTAGTAATATATAATAAGATATACACTACTTGATAGTATATAGTAACTATAAGGGTTAATTAGATGCTATAGGTAATAACTGTAGATTTAATGCCACATATATATAAAATTGCGCATTAGTGGCTGCTACAAACTACCGATAGCCCGATACCAATAGTATAACAATATGTGATATATGTATATCACTATATATATATATATATATGCCTACACATAACTATATATAACTATATATACCTATATGTATATAACTATATAGTATATGTATCCATATAGGTATATATACCTATATGTATATCACTATATATACCTATATATACCTATATATACCTATATGTATATCATTATATATATACACTATATATATATATAATAACTATGTCAAAGTAGCACATGGATGCATAATACTCATGTGTGTGTATAAATAACTAACATGCAAACAAAATTGAAATATGTAGATCAGCCACGATACGAAAAGAATCTATTAATACTAATACCACACCCACATTACATATATAGGTTGAATATTATCAGATCACTGCATTTAAGCATCCACTAACCAACAATCCAACAATATCAATCTAGCACATTTCATTGTTAACACATACGCATTAATTATAGCAACCAACTCTATATATACAGGTTTACCAATATTTGATATATAACTATATAAATAATTATATTTGATATATAACTATAAATAACTATATTTGATATATAACTATATATATAATTATATTTGATATATAACTATAAATAACTATATTTGATATATAACTATATCTGATATATATACAGGGGTAACTTTTTTTAATCACATCCATACCATAGCACGCAAATAAGCAGACATTGGTAATGAAATTGTTCATAATACATTGGGAGCTGAATAGCATTTCAGAAGACAATATTGTTATCTATGGGTTTGGTTATTCCGAAGACCACACACAGGTAAGATTAGCGATTACAGACTTTGTCCCTTATAAATATTCCAGAATGATCCATAAAGATTTCAGCTATAAGTCAGAACAGAAGTATGTCCTACGAGAATACGACAAAGGAATACAAAAACTCTATAAACATTATTTTACCAACGCTCAGGAATATAACCTGTTTATATTATTTATTATTTATTATTTATTATTTATTATTTATTATTTATTATTTATTATTTATTATTTATTATTTATTATTTATTATTTATTATTTATTATTTATTATTTATTATTTATTATTCAATTATTTATTATTTATTATTTAATTATTCAATTATTCAATTATTTATTCATTCATTAATATTTGTATATTTATATATATTTTTCTTTTTTTAAAATTTACATTTTTTATTTATATAATATCAAATTCAATTTTAAATTAAATTTTTTATATTTTTAATTATTGTTTTTATTTTAATTAAAAAACCTTAAATAACATTTACTTAAAACTGAAAAACTATCAAAAAAAAATATATATATATATAAATTTAAAATTATAAAATTAAAAACATTCGTAGGAACAATAATGAATTTTAATAGAATTGACTTAATACTATTTTCCATTTTTTCAATAATTTTTTTTTGAAAAAGTTTATTTTTAGTTTTTATATAAATATTTCTTTTATTTTTATTTAAGAAATCAAAAGCTATTTTAAAATTATATAATAAATAATAAATAATAATAATATTTATATTTATAAATTGAAATAATTAAATAATTAATAAAAATACATTGTAATAAAACATATTTTATAATTTTTTCCTTGAATTAGTTTGTTTTTATATTTACTGTTATGATAAATTCTTTATAATATCGAAATACTATCTTTACTTGAGAGAATTTAGTACAAGAATTTTAAATATCTTTATTAGAAAGAGACTTATTATAGCAATAAACACAACAAATATTTAGATCTTTATTTTTAGGAATAATAGTATAAAGATAGAATTTTTGCCTTCCAAACAAACAACCTGCCAAGGTTCGTTCGATTCTTAGTTATTGAAATTATAATTTAACTTTATTTTATGATATTAATTAAAAAATATATAAATATTTATATGTCTAAAAAAAAAAAGTAGAATTAACCTAATCTCATTTTATAATTGAAAATTTTTTTTTATAAGAACAAAGTTAAATTTTTACGTATTATTAAATAGCATGTTTAAAAATGAAATTTATTTATTTATAACATTATTTATTTAAATTTAATAGAATAATTATTAAAGTAAATTTATTTATTCATTTAAATAATATTATTGTTATTGGTTATTTAATATTACTAAATAAAGTATATTTATTATGTAAATCATAATTACTATATATTCATTTATTATAACTTTATTATATTTTTTTAGTGTTACGGTTTAAATTTTTGAGTATTAATTATATAAAAAAACCTTTTTTATTAATTTTAATGTCAACCTTATTTTTATATACATTTTATATATATGCTATTTATAATAAATTGTTTTTATATATTTTTAAAAATATTAATTTTATATTCTTTTATTCTTTTATAATGAAATATAAACAATGTAATACAATTTTTTTAATTTATTATATTAAATAATTTAATGATGATAATAAATAGTTAAAAAACTTTATTTTAAAATTATAAAAATGGCCATTTTGTTAAAAACTTTAAAAAATATATATATATATTAAAATTTTTTTAAATAAAAAAAATATCATAGTATTTATTTGTTGTTAATATTAATATACACAGAATAGATATATATTCTATAATATATTTAATATGTTATATTAAAATTAATTATATCCTATTGTAAAACTTATTTATATGTACTTATTTATTTTATGTATGACAAAATAATATTTACTATTAATACTATAATAATTAATATATAAAAAAGAAATAAATACTTATATATTATTGGATTCTTGCCGTATTTATAATTGATATTAATACTTTAATAAAATACAAAGATTAAACCAAATATATATCGTAATATATAAAATATATTTGTCTATCAATTTAAATATATAATAAAAATAAATGTTATTTCAAAATATTTAAATTATTTAAATAAAATTTATATTAATAATTGTTACTATTTATTATTTAATATATAACCAAATTAATAATAATATATTGTAAATTATATTTAAATCATTTTATTAAATAGTTATTTACTTTTTAAAAGTTACTTATATTATAATTATAAATAACTTATATATTAATAATATATTGACAATAATGAATTATATGTAATTTTAATTTTTTAAAAATTTTTTTTTAATGGGCTATTAGATTATTGTGTAATGATAATAATAGCAAATGATATCAGCAGAATGAAAAAAAAAAGATTTTTAGTATAATATCTAATAAGAATACTTATTAATTATAAAATAATTCAAATATTAAAACTTATGTAATAAAATTTTTTTATATTTAACTATATAGATATTTATATAAAATATAATATTTAATAAAATCAAAAAAATAATTAATGTAAAATTTTTATGTAACAGTTAAATCTATTATTAAAAATTAAATATTAAATTATAATTAATAATGAATAATAATTAATTATTAATTCATATTAAATATAATTATTAAAAATTAACTTTTTTTTTAAAAAAATATATATAATAGAGAATATTATTTATTATATTTATTATTATATTTTATCGTATAATTTATTATTTATTAAAATTTACTTTTAAATTTATAATTTTTTATTATTTGATTATTTTAATATTTTAATTTATTTCCTTTTTTTGTTTATTTTTTTTTATTTTTAATATTATTTATTCCTTTTTTATATTAATAATGAAAAATAAAAAAAATTTTTTTTTTCTCTTTTCCTTATATATTCATATATTTAAATTTTTATAATATATATATTATTTTTTTTATGTTAATTTATTTTTCTTGTATTATAATAAAATAATTTGTATTCTAATAAAATAATTCTAAATTTATTTTCATCCTTTTTTTTTTTTTTATTTTCTTCTTTTTATTCAAAAAAAAAAAAAAAAAAACAAGAAAAATAAAAAATATAAATAATATTAAGAATTAAAATATAAATAAAATTTAAAATAAAAAAATAACAAATAAAACAAAAATAAAAAGTAATAATAAATATAAAATAAAAAAAAAATTAAAAAAAAAAAAAAGAAATACAAACAAATAACAATTAATATAATATTATTAACATAATATTAAATCAAAATAACTATAATAGATTATATTTAATAGATTGTAATAAAAAAAATATAAAAATATAGTATTTCACGAATATTAAAACATAGAATATAAATCTTTTGAGATTGTTAACAAAACACTAATATATCCAAAAGAGAGTTTTTTAACGTTCTTTTTATTTTACAATAATTATTTACTTTTTTCATTGGTATTTTTCATTTACTCATAATAAAGTAAATAATTATTGTTTTATCAATAAATAAATAAAAAGAATACTAAAAAGTATTTCAAGACAATAAAATTATTTAATAATTCTATTTATAATTAGTATATATTATACTTAATATACCAATATTCTATATTTATTTTATAATAAAAGTATAACAAAAAAAAAATACATAATTCAATTTTCAAATATTAAAATAATACTATAAAGTTCAAGGAATATGTATTTGAAAAATTACTAAGCATAAAGAGAGAAAAAAAAAATTAAAATAATATCAAAGTATAATAAGTAATAACATAAGTAATAACAAAATAGATATACTTTAATATATACTTTTAATTTTTTTTTTATAACAAAAGAAAAAATTATTAAATAAAATTATAAATATAAATATAAATTATAGAAAAATATATAATATTTTTTTTTCTAACGATTTTCTTCTTCTTATTATTATTGAAATATTAATATCTTATGTTCATTATAAAATAAATTACCATTCCAAACAACATAAACATTAAAATTAATACTGAAATTTTAAGCTTAGCAAATTCCTTAAACTGTTTTTAAAAATATAATATTAGTAGAAAATTGAGAATAAAAGAATATTTATTTTTATTCTAATATAATACTATCAATCTAATATCATCTCTTTTTTTTTATATATTTTGTTATAACATAACTTTTATTATTTAAAATAATATTTAATTAATTTTTAATTTATTTTATTCCTAAAAATAATTTATTAAAAAAAAAAAGGAATGATAATACAATAAAAATTGTAATTTATATAGACACGATATATTAGAATAAAGCAAATTTTAATAATTAACTCAATAATTCAATATATACCAATAATTTTTTTGTTTAACGACAAAACAAGTTATAATTATTTATTAGAAACTAAAGAAAATAACATTTATGAATTTTAAATTATAAATAAAAAGTAATTAATATATAATAAAAATTATTTGAATAATTGTAATTTAAAACCTATAATAATATATAACTAATTTATTATTAATTTTTTTATAATAAAGTTTATTAAATAGAACAATTTTTTTATTTTAAAATGGAAAGTAACGTACAGACAAAAGTTTATAAATTAACGGATAGAATGGATAAATATCATTCTTATTCATCTTCGAAGTATTCATCATATACTCATTCATCAAATAATGAAAATAAATCAAAATCAAGAAATCCACCTCGTGGAGTTGAATCTTCATCTACTACTTATAAACACTATTTAAATAGTCATGACGTACCGCAAACATCTCAATCGCATAGAGATAATGATCATTATCATTCCTCTAATGTTACTTCAAATAATGTACATAATAAAAATGATACAAACAGTAATAACAATGCTGAATTGATAAATTCAATGTACAATCACTCTACAACTTTAATTGCTAATGCAACTGTATTTCCGAAGTCTAGAATTCAATCTATTTCTACTAAAGAATTTCTTAATATCAAATCATACTTTGAAAAACATATATTAAAAAATCCAAGGAGTATAGCAGAAAAACGTTCATCTCTTTTAATTAGTGATATATCAAACTTAGAAGGTCATACTAATACTTTTGTATTACCAAGATTAAAGGTAAATGTATTAGTGATAAAACTTCAAAATTTTTAAATTGAATATAATAAATAAATAATTGAAGAAATTGAAAAAATTATAAAACTAACAAAAAATAAATTAATATATATATAAAATTGATTCATTGTTTATTTGTATATATAATTTATATTATTTATTCAATAGATTGATGAATTTATTGATAGTAAACAAGTTTCAGAAAATGTATTAAATATTAGTATGAAATGGCCTCTTGAAAAATCTGGGTATATTTTAAGAAAAAATATATATACAAAGGAAAGTAATAATAACAATAATAATTCAAATCCCTCTGTAATGAATAAAATAAAGCATCCAAATTTTTTAAAAAAAGATAAATCATCTTCTCTCAAGGGTAAAGTTCAAGAACAAGCTATTGCTCCATCATCATCAAAATGGTTAATATTTTATGTTGAAATCCGTGGGCCTTATATTTTCTTTTATCAGTTAATTCGTAAAAAGCCAATTTCAACAACTAAACCAGTACATACGTTAAATCAAAGCGTTCAGTTATGAATAAAATGAGTATAGAAAATATAAGAAAGAATCTTGTTGAAAAACCATTAAGTAGAATATTGTCTATGTCTAAATCTAGTGCTTCTAGAAGACAAGCTAAAATGATTGAAGCTTCCCCATCATCGGCCTCTCAAACTGCAGATGATGATAATTTTATACCAACCTATCCAACTAGTTCAAATCAACATCATCATGCTAGTCTAATTTGTACTGTTAATGATATCAGTGGTCCATTAGAAATTCTTTCAGCTAAAAGGGTTCTTGTTCATTATATACCATTATATTATTCTATTGTTACACCTGTAATTACTGATAATAATCCAAATATTCTTGTATTGTCTACCATACAAGGCATTGATTTAAAAGAAGAAGAACCAAAATATTTGTTAGACCAAATGTTAATTGAGATTTCGAATATTGGTGTCAGTCATGTACATTCATTTATTGAAGAAACTTCTATTGTAGAAAATAAGAGTTTTAATCTTACATCATTAATGCAAACTGAAGTTCAAAACTGGCACAATTCATTAAAACAAGGTAGTTTTATACATAGTGATGATGATTTATTTGAAAGTATTAGTTTTGTTCCTGAGCACAAAAATATAACAGATCATTATGAATCAAGACGTAATACATCTCCTTATTAAATATATTGATTATTTTTATATTTTTATGATAATCATTATTTATTTTTAATTTGTTATTATTTAATTATTCAACTATTCAATTATTTATTATTTATTATTTATTATTTATTATTTATTATTTATTATTTATTATTATTATTTATTATTTATTATTTATTATTTATTATTTATTATTTATTATTTATTATTTATTATTTATTATTTATTATTTATTATTTATTATTTATTAATCCAATTTTTTTTATCTATTATTTATTATTTATTATTTATTATTATTGAATTATTATTATTCAATACAATTGACATAGATATTTTTATTTTTCGGTATTTTTTTATTATTATTATTATATTTTTTAATAATATCACTAATTAAGTAATCTTAATTATTAATAAATTCATATTTTTTTATTTTTCGTAGTTTTTTTTTTATTTAATCCTTATTCATCTTATTATTAATTAAAAATTAAGTAATGTATCAACATATTAATTATATATATCAATATATTATTTTAATTTATTAATATATAAACTAATATATTATAATATAATAGATATGTGATACAACTATTGCCTATATATTAGTTCATATATAATTCATATATATTGTTTTAATTACAATTTTATATTTAATTTCATATTACTAATTAATAATAAATGGTCATTTTAAATTATATATTTTGAATATATAAAAGTATATAAAAATAATATAAATAAGATAAATTATATATGGATAATAATATTTAATATTTACAGAAATTTATATTCAAACCTTAATATTACATTTTAATACATTAAATTGTTACTTCCATTTATTGTTATATATTGTAATATATTTAAATAAGTTATTTTCATTTATTATAATAAATTTAATATTATATTAATTATATATATTTGGAATAAAGTTGAAATGTGCTTAAACTTAATAATATATTAATACATATATTAAATAATATATTTAATACTAACTAATCAATTAATTATTATAAATAATATTGTAGTTTTTTTTAATTTTATGTATTGACATATATTGATGTATATTTTTTTATATATTTTATTTTATTTTATATATATATAATATATATTTAAATATATATATTATATATTTTATATAATTATTGATTCATATATTAATATATATTATTACATATATACCAATATAAATATTATATATTATATATTATATATTTTATAGATAATATTTTGTATGTACATAATAACTTTTATATGTAATTTATCTATTGGTAATGTCGAGAGTTTATCTACTTCTGAATTGTTTAACCAGCATACATTAAGAAATGGAATAGAATGGAATGAAATAAAAGAGGCTTTTAACCACACTTTCAAACCATCATCTATTATGCACTGTTAAGTTAAGTGTGAAGTCTTTAATTAAATAAATTTAAAAATATCTATTCAATTTAAGTGTTCTTCCATTTAAAAAAAAAAGTAGAAAGTAGAAAGTAAAAAGTAACAAGTAAAAAGTAAAAAGTAAAAAGTAAAAGGAATTGGAAAATGGAAATGAAAAGTTATAAAAAAAAAAAATAAATTAAAAATGGCTTTTAAATTTTACTAAAAATGAAAAAAAAAAAAAAAAGTATATAAATAAATAAATAATAAATATTAATAATAAATAATAAATAGATAATAATTAATTAATTAAATAAATTAATAATAAATTTAAATATAAATTATACAATATTTGTATTAATGTAGAAAAGAATGAATAACTGAATGTAGGAATGAATTTTGTAAATAATAATTAAATGATTTAATGTATGAAAAAAAAAAAGTGTAATAATGTATTTATTTATTTATTTATTATTTATTATTTATTTATTTATTATTTATTTATTTATTATTTATTTATTTATTATTTATTTATTTATTATTTATTTATTTATTATTTATTTATTTATTATTTATTTATTTATTTATTATTTATTTATTTATTATTTATTTATTTATTATTTATTTATTTATTTATTTAAATAGATGTTTATAAATTGTAATATTTTTTTATGAACAAAATAAGAAAATTTTATCACTAACTGACAAATATGAATTTCATTTACTGTTAATTATAACGAATAATTATTTTTTTTTAAAAGAATATTTCAACTTTCTAATAAAAGTGTCATTAAATAGCATCTTTTTATTAATACTAGAATTAGAAATATAAAAAAAAAAAAAAAAAACTTAATTTTTTTTATTTATACTTCCTGACATTATTAACAATTATTATTATTATTATTATTATTATAATATTATTATTATTATTATATATTTTAAAAAAAAAAAAAAAAAAAAAAAAATACTTACAATTAAATATAATAATATAAATTGACCAGAGTTGTTATGCAAATTTGAAAATAATTATTTATATATTCAAAATTTTATAAAAAAAAAAAAAAAAAAAAAAAAAAAAAAAAAAAAAAAAAAAAAAAAAAAGCCATTTTATAATCTGAAAAAAAAATGAAGACATATGTATAAATTTGCCTAAAGTCCTTTTCTAAAGCCTTAAATAAAATAAAATAGATATAATGGAAATTTTATGAGGAAAGATAAAATATATTTTTTATTATTAAATATAATAAAATAATTTTTTTTTTAGCTTTACTAATAATCTATAATAATATTATAATAATATATTATTTAAAAAGTTTATATATGTATAAATAAAATTTAATATAGTATGTAGGTGATAATTTAAAAGAGTTTAAAAAAAAGTGACTTAATTTATATATAAAGATTGGACCCTCTTCTCTGAAATATAAGGAAATAAATGAATAAAGAAACGAAGAATTTAAATAAAACAAACAATTTATCATAGAAACATATAAATATATATAAAATGATTTGAATGTTTTCAATGAGTTGACTTTTATAATAAAAGAACAAAAATAGTAAATAGTACAAATAATTAAAATATTGAAAAGTTAGTGTATTAAGATATTAATACTAATATTAATATTTTTTTTTTTTTTTTTTTTTTTTTTTTTTTGAATTAAACTAGTTATTTAATTACTTAATTATTATTTATTATTATTATTATTATTTATTATTTATTATTTATTATCTATTATTTATTATTTATTATTTATTATTTATTATTTATTATTTATTATTTATTATTTATTATTTATTATTTATTATGTATTATTTATTATTTATTATTTATTATTCAATTATTTATTTATTTATTATTTATTTATATACTTTATACTTTACTTCCTTATTAATACTTCATTATTTAATATATTTTATTTCTTATTTAATATTTAATGCTTTGAATTTATGATATTACAGAATAAAATGAAAGATACATTATCGTTGTCTTCATGAATGGTATATGCCAAAAAATAAAAATTAACGTAATCATTTTTAAGGAGCAATCCAAATTAAATAAATTTCATGGTTAGAAAAATGCCCTTTTAATTTACTTTAATTTAATAAAATTTTAATTCATATGATGAAACTGGCATTGTAAATCATTATAAATAGAATTTATGTAGTAAAATTTATTTATTAAATATTAGTAAAATTTATTTATTAAATATTTCATATTTATATAAAAAAAAAAAAAAAAAAAAAAAACTAAATGGAATAATACAATAATTAATTGTTAGTGAGAAAATGACATCTCCGTTTATTAAAGGTTATTGATACCAATAGATACCAATAGTAAATCTTATTGATATTATTATTACTATTATTATTTTAATTATTATTCAATTATTAATAAATTCTCTTTTCATTATGTTTTTATTAATTATATACTTAAAATCATTTATTTATTCATTCAAAATTTGATTATTTACTTATTTACTTATTTATTTATTATTTATTTGTTTGTTTATTTGTTTATTTATTTATTTATTTATTTATTTGTTTGTTTATTTATTTGTTTATTTATTTATTTGTTTGTTTATTTATTTATTTATTTATTCATTCATACAATTTAAAACATTTATCTCATTTCGTATATTGAATAAATTAACATTAAATGACATGATCATATATTTAAATATTAGTTTAATATATAAATAAATGATTTAAAAAAAAAAAAAATTATTAAAGATTATCATTATAATTTATTATACAGAAATTTTTATTATATACAAATATCCCCGACAATGATTGGTGGCATTAATTAATATTGAATATATTAATTAAAAAAGTTTTTTTTTTTAGATAAAAACTTTATTATAATTTTGTGTCACCTTCCTAATTAATAGAATTTGTTTAATTAATTCTGTTAATTAGAGTTAATCAAAAATTTCACGCTTTATTTTAATTAATTAAAAAAAAACCAATATTCATTTTCTGATTTAGGTACTTCATGAAAGAAATTACTTTTTTTTTTTAATATATAAAAAACTAAATAATAAAAAAACAATAATAATTAATGTATAGAAAACACATATTTAATTTTGAAAATAATAATAAAAAAATGATAAAAATAATTTTATTAAAAAATTATATCCTTTAAAAAATGTAATATTTAATATTTCTTTATGAAATAAAGAAAAAAGATTAGTATATATATTGATTTTTATGATATAATTATTTTAATTCATATTGAATTAAATATATTAAATATATATACATATGAAAAAAAGAAACATTTATAAATATAAAATAGATAACAAATTTCATATTTAAAATATAATTACATTCCTAAATTTACATAAAAAAAAAGTATTGATTATAAATTTTATTTATTAGTAATTAAATATATTTAATACTTAGATTTATATTAATTGATACTTTGTTTTTATATATAGTTAGAATAAATTTTTAAAATTATTTTATGCCTTTTGACATATGACATACATCAAAGATATATAATAAATGTTTAATTATAATCTAATCAAAATAATCCATCAAATTAATTAAATATAAAAATTAATTATATCTTGGTAAATTTATTATTACTAAATAAATTGCATTTCTTTTTACATTTAGATTTCCCAATAATGGCAATATCCTATTTAGCATATATGTATATATGTATATAATAATTAAAAATATTTATTTACTATATTAACCATAATTTTGTCATTATTACTCAGTCTTATTATTATTATCATTAAAATTATTATTAATAAAATATTTTTATAATAATATAATGCTTTTATAATTATTATTACAACAAACACCGACTTTTTATGGTTGTTGTTATTTTTTTTTTTTTTTTTTTTTTTTTTTGTTTGTTTATCAATATTTTCATTTAATTATATTATTAATACATTCTTTTTATCATTATTATTATAAATACATTCTTTTAATAATGTAATTTCATTATTGTCATTTCATTAATATTAAAATATATAATCTTTAATTATGATTAAAAATAAAATTTTATTATTATTATTATTATTATTATTATTATTATTATTATTATTATTATTGTTTATATGATATTTTTCCTATTACTAAACATATAGTCTTTTTATTATTATTAGTAATAGTATAAATATTATTTTATTATTATTACTGGTATTATTTTTAAATCGAGTTTATAATTTTTTTTAATATTAATATTAACAATAATATAAATACGATATAAAATGATATTATTTTTATCATTATTATTATTATTAAAAGTTCAATTATTTTATATGCAATTATATTATTTATTAATTGAATTACCTTTATCAAAAATAAAAATGATAAAAAATGAAAAAAAGAGTTTGTAAAAGGGATTCATTAAAAAAAATTTTATATAAAACTAGAATTTCTATTATGAAAAAATACATATGAAATTTGTATATTAATATTAAAAATCTAAAATAATTTATTAAAAATTTAGAAATATCTTTTTAAACTAAATATATATATATATATATATGTGAATGGATTCCATTCAAAAACAGTTAGTTTTAATTTTTAGAATATTAATTATTTAATTTTTTGATATAGTAACAGTAAGGGTAATTTATATTACTAGTAATTCAATTTTAGAAATTTCAAACGTTGTACTATTCTATTATACTATTAACAATAATTAACAATAATGTCCAAGAAGAATTAATTTTTTTTAAATTATTAGTAATTACAATATAAAACTTTAAGAACTATATATATATATATATTTATGAAAAAAAAAAAAGAAAAGATTTGAAAAAGGATTCAAAAAAGGAATTCATAAGAAATCAGAATTCTTATTTAGATTTATTAAAAATTCAAAATTATTTTATTAATCTTAACAATCAGTTTTTTCATACAATGTTTTCCTTTTAGGGCATAATACACTCCACTTCATGATAAATATGAAACTTTTAAATAACATATATCTGACTTTGATTTGATATTTCATGTCTTCTATTATTATTATATATATATAATTTTTTTTCTTTCAATTTCGTAATTATATATATATATTAATATTATTATGAATATTAATATAATCCTTTTTATTAATTTTTTTTTTTTTTTTTTTTTTTTTTTTTTTTTTTTTTTTTTTTTTTTTTTTTTTTTTTAGAAATCTTTTATTTTTCATATTATTATTAAAATTGAAATATTTTTGTTTTTATATGATTTCTCATGAACAATTAAAGAAAAATTAACATAAATTTCATCAACAGATTGAATGAATTGTTGCCTGAATTTTTCAAATCTAGAATAAAAGTATCAAATATGTAATGCCAGGTATATTGTTTATTTCACCTCAATAAGAGCAGCATGTTGGGCAATTTTCTGATAACCAATTTGTTTTTTAGTGTTAAGATTTCACATCAAATTTGAATCCGTATTTTATTCAAAGTCTATCAAGAAATATCCAAGAAAAAATTATGAATATTTTAGAGATTGACTTTGAATAATTTTTTTAAACTAAATTTAAACTTCTCGTATTTAATGGATTCGATGTTAGGATTACCTATATAATGAACAATTTCCAAATAAATCTTTTCGTATTTTCCCAAGGAATTTATTAATATGTTTGAATACGGTTAATCTACCTGTATTTTTCTTCTAGAAATAATGAAAAAATGTTGGAATACTTTGACTATATAAAAAACATATGATATAAGAAGGCTCTTTCCACTTTTTTAAAAACATTGAGTCAGGAATCATAAATAATTCCTTAGACATAATGTAAATAATAGTATTGAAGATCTTATTTTAAACTCAAAACTTCAAAACAAATCTTTGATTAAAATCTTTTTTTTTTTTTTTTTTTTTTTTTATTTGATCCTAGTAAATAATCAAATGAAAAGAAATGCTTTTAGTACATAGTAAAGAACTGAATAAAAGATAAGGAAAAATTATGATACGAATCTAAAAGTAGAGAGGTATATTTCTTTTGGTTAAAAATCCAAAGAAAGAGTATGCTGTATATATTATTTTACTCTTCATCCCAACAATAATTGATGCTATATCCAATGATTCTTCAAATGGTATTCCAAGATATGTATAATTTTTATGCTCTATAGAAAGTTCATGTCAAGCTTGAATGTAGGATTTTCATAATATCTTGATGCTAAAAAGTTTCATTGGTTTAACAATAGTTATTTACTGATTCCAAAGATATCACATTCATTTTTGATACCCCAATCATGAGCTTTATTAAAAAGATCTTTTTAAAAGAAGATTTTATATGGACCAACAAGACAAT
>JACVTC010000531.1:0-20296 GCA_016946835.1 Neocallimastix lanati (nom. inval.) | reverse complement strand
ATAGATGGTATAATGAATTCATAATAATTTTTTTTTATAAATTTAAATACTTAATATTCGTATATATAAAGTATAAATATTTTCCATTACTATTTTATTTAAAAAATATTTATTTTTATAAAATAAATTTGTAAAAATTTAAGAATACACAATATACGAATATAAAATAAATGTTTAATATTATGAATAAATAATATTTTTATTTTCTATTTTTTAATTAATAAATATGAAATATAGAAATATCAATTTATAATGTATGACTCATATATTATACTTTTATTTTATGATTATAAAAAAAATTTTTAATATTTTTGAGTTATAATAAAAAAATATAAATATATAAAATAATATACAATTTTTTATTTGGTTATTTTAAATTTTAAAAAATTAACATAAAATTTTCTTTAACATTTACAAATATATATATAAATATTTTTTTTTGGTTTTTGTTTTTTGGTTTTTAAAAAAAATATTTTTATTATTAAATTTATTATTAATTATTTTATAATTTTTGTACATGTTATTTATAAAATATTATTAATAAATTAAAAAAAATATATATATATACAAATATTTTCACTGTTTTTACCATTCAAAAGTAAACCAATTTCACCAGCAAGTTCTCTTGCTTTAATGAAACATTTTGAATTTTTAAATTTAGTATATTCATTGATTGGATGAGGAACTTCGACTACTGAAGATTTATTTCATTAATTGATTTACGTAAAGAAATGGCTTTAGAGCCAAATAATAAGAAAACCACAGAATGATGATTAGAGATATATTGTACTAAATTGTTAATGAACGGTTCCCATAGAAGGTATAATGAAAAGGAATAGTATCGACTACAGGACGGGTAAAACAAAAATTGCATAAAAATATTCCATTTTTAAGCCATTGATCTAAATGGTAATCTATTGGTCGTTTAAAAGAAGTTACCGTACTTTCCATATTTTGAAATATACGTTTCAATAGAAGAGGAGGAGTAGAATTTCGTGTTGCAAATGCAATATCGCTTCTATCACATGATTTTTGGTAGGGTTCATCACCAATCATCACCACTTTAACTTTCTCCAATGGTATATACTTAAAAATAGCAATATATGTTCCAAAGGTGGTGTGTAATACGTTGTTTCAACTGATTTAATATATGATTAATTAATTTTGAATTTTTAATAAAGAAATCATTCCATGACATGAGCGAAAATAATTATTTGGCAAAATTTATAAATCAATATAATGTCTATGCTAATATAGATAAATTATTTATAAAAAAGTTGTATGATATTAAAGTATTTTTAGAAAAAAAGCTACCTAAATTAAATCCTTTAACTATTTCTATTCCAGAGGTAGAGTATGATCATTTGATGGTAGAGAAAAAGACATACTATATATCATTAATTCATGATGATTATGAAATTAAAATACCAGCACCAATCGACGGAGTATTCGTTGTAGATGGGATTGAAAAGTGATTATTTCACAAGAAATATTTTGTACACCTTTTTTTGTTTATAAGGAGGATCGCATTGAGTATAAGGAATGTAATGAAAAAGGAAAATTTCAATCTCTGGAGATGTTACCGATTATAGTTACATGTATATTTAAAAAAGATTATGTTAAAGCAATCTACAAGAAGTAAAGAAAAAAGGGAAAAGGTTAAATTGGATTACCATAATTTAGGGAATGAAAATTATGTGGATTTAAACAATGAATACACTAATATTGATATCCATTATAGATTTTCAAATAAAAGTCGAGAAAAAAAATTAAGCAATATGAAAAGATATACCTTATTAGATATTAGAGTTTATTATTCATTATTTTCCAAGAGTTACGTATAAAAGGAATTAAGTCGCATGAAAGACAAAAGTATATCATTGGTGTATATTCTTCATCATTTGAATCCTTCGCTTTCCTTGGATGAAATTAAAAATATAATCGTATCGGTGGTGATTGGTGAAAATTTACCTAAAGATATTAATATTATTATTCCGGATTCATTTCCTGAAGAAACATTACAATCTATTATAGCTCGTCGTTCCGAAAGTCATAATAAATATTATCCATGGTCGATAGAATGATCGATAGCTACTTTACTCCAGACTACTTACATTGTAATGAGTCATCATCAAACGATTCGTCATATAATGATAAAAGTACTAAATTCTATACTTATTTGGCAATGGCAAGATCATTATTCCATAATGAAGGAAATGTTCAATATTATAACAGTCGTATTGATACCTTTCCTTATTCCTTATATCGTAGCATAAAATATTTTACTTTGGAAAATAAAAAATTACCACTGGATAAGTTCATTAGAAATTTAAATATAAAATTGTACGGAAATGTAAAATCTGGAAAAGTTCGTTCTTATTTCCGAGAATATGAAGCTATTTCTGTACAAACGTTAAGTAAGCGTTCTTACTACGATAAACTTTCCCATTTACGAAGAGTTCAAATTCCATCAACACAGAGAGTGATAATTCTCAACTCCGTATGTCTTATGATTACGGTTATTTTGTCCATTTGAAACTCCTGAATCCAAAGATGTAGGCTTTGTAAAATATTTTGGATTATCTGTATTAATGGGGCCAGATTTTACTATTGATGAAAAAATTCTTGAACCCTTTTTATTCAAGTATAATGAAATATATGATGCTACAACTCAAGAAAAAAAGATGACGATAATAGTAATAGTAATTCAGATGAAAATATTAATGATAATAGCCAAAGTAACACTGAAAATAAAAGTAATGATAATAGTCAAAGTAACTCTGAATATGGAGATGATGATTATTGTGATAGTGACACTAGTAATTCTAATAGTCCTAATGAAAAAAGAAAAACTTTAAAAACTGGAAAAAAATATCCAGTATTATTGAATACACGGTTTATCGGATTCACTACCACGGATTTAGTAGCTATACTTATAAAGTATTAAAATTGAAATATCCTTATATAAGTTGTGTTTTCGATAACATCAGTTATTATTTATTTACGGATGAAGGAAGAATGTTTCGACCAATTAGAATAAAGAAAAACGGAAAAGAAATTGGCATAAGACTTGTTGAAATTTCTGAAAATAAAATAAATATCAATTATCAATACGAAGAACTTGATCCAAATTTTATTTTTGGTTTAATTAGTGCTTTATCGCCATTTCCTGGTAATAATCATGTACCAAGACTCACATTTCAAGCTGGAATGACAAAGCAGTGTATGTCGAATGACAGCACCATCTTTAAATACAACGATAATTCTAGAAGACTAATTAATGCACAAAGACCATTTTGTATGACAAAGCTAGAATATATTTTATCAAGAAGACTGTGTCATTATAAGTCCTTAGATTTTTTACTCAATAAAGATAATATTAATATGAATGAATTATTTTCGAATTTAGAATTTTTGGATAATTCTATTGAAGAAAATTCAAGTAAGAATAGTGTTCATGAAATAACCCCGAAATAATGGATGGGAAAGAAGAGAATTCGGAAAATATTAAATTTGAAAAATTTAACTTTAAATAATAATGAATTTAGAAACCGTCTCGCTGACTTGTCAAATATTACTATTGAAAGTGATGATACACTTCTGGTGACTACTGGAAATACATACCACAGATTCGGAGGTCAAAATGCCATTGTGGCTATCATGGCATATGCAACAATCAAGAGGATAGTTTAATATTTAATGATAAAAGTATTAAAGATGGATTATTTAATAATATTAAATATCGATTTCAATACTTGTCCTATAACATTAAAAGGGAAATATTAGTCAACATTAATTTAAACTATAAAGATGGATTACCAAAACCAAATACAAAAATTGCTTATAATCCTCACAATGTCAATGAACCACTATTTCGTATATATGATGTGATTTCAAATAAAGTGACTGATGTAGAAAATATTTCAGAAAACCTGTGATTGTGGATCATTGTACCAGATATATTGAGGATGATGTATGCTATTGCTGTGTAAAAGTTCGACATTTATATCAACCACAACAAGGTGATAAATTCGCAAGTCGATATGCTCAGAAGGGTGTGATTGGTTCGATATTACTAGAAGAAATGATGCCAAGAACAAAATATGGTGTAATTCCTGATATCATTGTAAATCCACATGCTTTTCCTTCAAGAATGACGGTAGGTCATTTAATTGAAATGTATGTTGGTAAATGTATGATTATGGATCCACAAAGATTTGGAACGTATTTTGATGCTTCTATAGAAAGCGAAGATTTACGTTCGTTTGAATCCAAATTCTTTGAAAGTGATATTCCATTTTAGAAGAGATGGTCGACCCAATTTCCGGTAAATCTATTGGAAATGCGTTTGTTGAGTTTGTTACTACACTGCTTTACAACATCAAGTTCAAGAAAAATGTTTTATCGAACCACAGGAAATGTTAATTCTATTAGTAAACAACCTACTGAAGGAAAATCTCGTAATGGTGGATTAAGAATTGGTGAAATGGAAAAGGATGCCTTAGTAGCACATGGTACTAATGCTATAATACAAGATATGTTTAAAAATAATACCGATGCTATAGATTCGATATTGTGAAATATGTCATTCTGTAAATACTTTAAACACTTGCTGTAATACACCAACTACTATTTTAAATGTTTCAAATAGTTTTAATATTATGAATTCTTATTTAGATTCAATTGGAGTACGTGCTTCAATTTATGAATAAAATATTATAAAAAGAAAAAAAATATAATTCAATTAAATAATTATAAAAAAAATTATAAAAACATTTATAATTTAATATAAATAAAAAATTTTTATATAATATTATATTAATTAAAAAAATATTAATAAACAAAATTTTAAAAAAAAATGGTTGAATAATATATATCATTACTTATATAAATATAATTTTTAAAATCAATTTTTATTTTATTAAAATTAAATGTGTATGAATTTGAATTTAAATATTTTTACTTTATTTTTATTATTGATTCGCAATTTTAGTAATTTATATTTTTTTAAAATTTTAAAAAATAAACTAAAACTTGATGTAAAACATTAAATGAATGATTTAATCAATATTAATATTAATATAAATAATATGAAATAGAAATAAATAAAATTAAATATACTATTAAAATTGTATTATATAAATATAATAATTTAATAATTTTTTCAGTAATAAAAACTTTTAATGAAAAGAACAAGTTTACAAATATCATTTAATAGAATAATAAATATCATTGAATAAAATTATTATATTTCATTATATAAAATAAAATAAAATATTTATATTACCATTTTTAATGAAATAACTATACCAATTATAAATTTTTTAAATTTTTTAAAACTATTTTTATAATAATTAATAAAATAATAATTTTTAACAATATATATTCTTAAATTATAAATAAATATCAATATAATAATATAATTTTTTTTTCCTTGTTAATTTTATATATAAAATAAATATATACAAATATTAATTTAAATTATATATATTAAAGGAATGAAAGAAATTAACGTTATCATCCATTATTTTATTTTTAATATAATTAAATAAATCTGTATCCAATAATGGATTCAACGGTTTTCTTAGAATCCGAATCCGAATTTGAGGATAAATTTTTGATACGAATACTATATTTAATTAAATCCATACGAAAATCTTCCAAACTATAAAATACGGAACGAGTGGATACGTATTGCTTAAACCAATTCTTATAAACGGTGTAAAGTTCATCAATTGGAATAGCATGATTGTCATTTTTATCACAATATTCTTTTCCAAAAATCTAGCAATATGGTCACTACGCATAATAAAACTTTTGGTTGCATTAACCACAGATTCAGGAATTTCTAGGGAGGTGTAATCCTCTTGATAATTTTCAATAAGTAAATGTATTAAAGCTTCAGCATAACCTTGAACTCGAGAAACCTTGCCATCTTGTATTAGCTCTTTTATTGAAGGGTTATTGATATTTTGAGTTGAAGATAAGACAGATATATTCATCTTATTTATGAATCGTTGGTGAAGGGATAACAAGAATACGATCAATCAAAGCATTATCTAAGTTAGATATTGTCAATTTGTCATTTGTATTAATAATGGGTAGTAAATCAACAGATACTGCTTGAACATCCTTATACAAGGTTCGGGTTTTAATAAGCCTACATTACCGGTTATAGCTTTAGTATCACCTGTAATAGCAATACTACGAGCATCTGGTTCTTCACATATGGCCACTCTTGCACAATTAAGATCTACCATTTGTGGACTTGGTTTATCAGCACTAACCGATTTTCCTAAAAATAAAGAAACATTTGGCGTTGCAGCATAATCTCCTAGTGAAAGACGTAACATGTTAGTAAGCGTAGTCTTACCGTTTCTACCCGATCCAATAAAAAATACAATGGCACGCAATTTATTACCGTAAGTAAGGGTGGAAGCTAAAATTTTTAATACATACTGTATCAATTCCTTGTCGACAAAAATATCTTCAAAAAATTCTTTCACTTCTTTTACTTTATTCTTATTTTCAGAGTGAAAATTATAATTGGTAGATTTAAGACAAAAGTTTTGGCATTCCTGGTCGTGGTTTATTGATGGTGAAATCATAAACACAATCTTCAAATCTTAAAACTTTACTTTTATCCATTCGAGAAATAAAATTGTCCAAGTAGAAGAAGGTTTCTAACTGATATAAATTTTTAAATGTAACCGAATGACCACTCATAAACGAAAATAATTTCGTAGGTAAATTTTCCAATTTAAATTTGCATTCATTACACAACTTGGTAAGCTTATTTACTAATCCCATATTGATTTCTTTGGCGAGATCATAAGCACTTATAATTTCCCATCCATGACGACTATATGAAAATTTATACCATTCATCTTCACTAAATACTAAATATCCTAAGTATAACACAATAAATATGTTAAAAATAATCTGAGACGTTAAATATGATTTACTATAATAATTTTTAATAGTGATTAATCGTGCTTTATCAACTACCATTGAACCATAGTCTTCCATGCATTGATAAATAATATCAATAATATCATATTTATAATCTGCTTCTTGATTTGATGACTGATTTACTTTATTAATTTCTAAATTTTTCAAAACAGAATTAAGGTCATTAATATTTATTTCATCAAAATTGTATTCTTCTGAGTCACTGCTTTCATTATCACTGTCATTATTATTACCATTATCATTATGAATACCATTATTATATTCATTATTATTATATGTATTATTATTATTATTATTATAAATGTTATTGTAATTATTTGAATGTTCTATTTCGTTATTTTCTAATTGAATATTAATATTTTCAATATCACTTAATTTGATATCATAATTTTCAAGATATTTTTTCAACATACGATAACATTTTGTATGTTTATCCTTATTTTGCTTTAAAAGTATAATTAATAAGTAAATAATCGGATGATAATTATTTGTAATTTCTGATTCTTTCGTTTTTACTAAAATCATATTTTTTAATTACTATTTAAAAAATTTGTAGATTTATATATTAATTATTTTTTCATTTTAAAAGAAATTAAATCATTTTAATTGTTAATATTAATATTTTTTATATGTGTATATTATTTTTAAAAAATTTTTTTTTAATTTCTTAATTATAAAATAATGACTTATTAAAAAAGAAATAATCATTCAATTATCCAATAATAATTATATATTAATATAAAATATTTTTTTAATAAATATTTAAAAATTTTTGTGATTTAAAGTTTTAAAAAAAAATTTTAAAAAAAAATATTTACTTAGATATTTATCCCAATATCTAGCTATTTATTTACATATTAATTAAAATAATATTTTTCTTTTAATTCTTTAGAAAGGATATTTTTATCTATTGATACATTATTATGTAATATTTCAATGATTTCACGTTTACTATATTTATTTTCTTCTGCATAAGTGATAATATACTCCTTTCCATCCATATTTAAAGGGAAAACAAAGAAATGATAATGTTCAAGAGATTTTGGTAATTGTACATCCATTTTTATATCATTTTGGGAAACTTCAATAGCATTTTGAATAAATGGTGAAAATACAATAGAAGAATTTTTACTTTCCTTTCCGAGGTTTGTATTTTCGTTTTTAGACGGTAATTTATAACAAAATGTATTGTTTAATTTATGACTTATTCGTGGTTTTATTGATTTAATGATTTCCGAAGGAATTTTATCGTTATTTTCTTGACTACTTAAATCATAAATTAATTCGATACTATTTGTTAGTTTTCTAACTGTAAAAGATTTATCTTTATTATCTATTTTAACTTGATTTGAAATAGTATTGAATACAATGTCAATAGCATCAATAATAACATTTCGGCGTAATTCATCATATCTTTTTTGAGATAAATTTTTAACCACCTCAGACATTTTTATTTTTATTTTTTTTTTATCCTTTAATAAAAAAAAATATAGTTTGACTTTATATTTTAATAAATAATAAATCAATTGTTTTATTAAATTTATTTTGTCTTTATATTAATTAATAAAAATCAATTGTTTCATTAAAATTTACTAATGTTGTTATAACCATTTTTATTTCTTTTTTTTGAAAAATAAAATTAGTGTTTTCTAATAAAAAATGTATATAAATAAAATTTATTTATTTACTATCCTGTTTTAAGTAAATTATTGTATTTTATTATAATCAAGGATATTTGAAATGAATATTAAATATAAATTTAAAATTTTTATTTTTTATTCAGATTTTGTAATATGGTAAATTAAATCTTTATTATAATATACTAAACTATAATTTATTATATGATATAATATTGTTTAGTAATCTATAATGTTTGAAATATTAAGATATTTAAAATGATAAAAGAGAATTTTATATAATATCAAAAATTATATAGCGATATAACGATAAAAACAAAACCAATTTGTGTATATATATCTATAAGAAAAGGAATTCTATATAAAAAATTTTTTTATATTTTAAAAATTTTCATAATCAGTAATGTTTAAAGATAAAAATAAGAATATAATAAACCAAGTAAAAGGAAAGAGTTATAATTCTCAGCAAACATTAATTCAAAAAATTAAACATAATTTAAGTAATAGTGTTAGAGGAACGTTTAGTAATACTGTATTTATATCCGATTTTATTGAATTTTTAAATCTTCATATATTCAATAGGAAGTTTAATGAGATAATCGAAAAAAGATTTACCAAATTAAATATATCTATGTTATATATGATCTTCATAATTAGAAAATATTATTTCCAAAATTTTTCAGAAAACTTTGTATCAAATGAAAAACAGATAGAAATAGTTAAAAATTTATTAAAAGATTTTATTAAAGAATATAATAATAATTATGAAGATTATTATATGGATGTACAACGCTATAACATTACTTATAATATAATTGTATACGATAATTTCATTATTGATTTTGATACAGAACGATAAAAAATAAAGAGATAATAATTATCTCTGCTTTTTCAAAGAATATTTAAAATTCAAAAAAAATTTCAAATCTATATTATCTATATAGATTGGTATTAGTAGTTAATATAAGAAAATATTTAATTCTAACATATTTATGTATAATTTTTTAATATTTTTAAAATAAAAAACAAATGAATAAAATAATATTCATTTATAATTGGGAATTGCTAATAAAAAACAATTCCCCAGTTATTATAGGATTTGGATATAGTAATATTAGAAATGACAAAGTATCAATTATTATAGATAATTATCCTTTATACAAATTTTCACAATATCGTGACTTTAAATTCAATGGCAATTCAAGAAACAATAAAGAAGTACTTTCAAGAAAACTTTTAAGACATTATTTAGAAGGTAATAAAATTATCTTTAAAGTCATGTTTCCTAATTATTCCGAATATTCTTCTTATTATTCGTCAATATTAAATGTGGATATAATTTCAGCGTTTCTGGCTGAATGTAATTTAAATACAATAGGATGGATAGAAATGGAGCACTGGGAGTTAAATTCCAAAGAGAAGTATACTACCTTTGATGAAGAGTATATCGTTCAATATAAAAATATAAAATCTGTTGAAATTAATAGCTATCCATCTCCTTCTATTTTATCTTTTGATATTGAATGTATGTCTCATGATTTCGAATCATTTCCTAATCGATATATATTTGAAGATTATATATCAACTATTAGCCTTGTATTTAATCATGAAAACGAAAAAAAATGTATTGCCATATGCGTTAAATTTGATGATGATATTAATGTCATCAATAAAAATGAATTTGAAGAAATTGATGCAAATTTTTTTCCTTTTTTGGATCTTCAATCATTTAAAGCTGCATGTATCGAGCAAAGTATCTTTAAAATTGATATGAAAAAATATGAAGCCCAAAAATTTAACAAAGAAAACAAAAATAATATAGCTAATAAGGTTGAAGATAGCGTAAAAGATAAGGTTGAAGAGAACACTGAAGATAATGTTGAAATTGATGTTGAAAATAATATAGAAAGTAACGTTGAATGTAATGTTGAAAGTAATGTTGAAAGCAATGTTGAAAGTAATGTTGAAAGTAATGTTGAAAGCAATGTTGAAAATAATGAAGAAAAGCTTGTAGAGGATAATGTTGAAGATAATGCTGAAAATAAGGATAAAAATAATGTTGAAAACGATGTTCCAGAGATTATTGAAAATAATATTAGAAATAATGATTTAGAAAAAGTTGCTAAAAAATTTAAAGAAAATCACGAAAAATTGGATAGAATAATTCGCATGTTAAAGAGTAGTGATGAAACTTTAAATTTTAGAAATAAGAATTTAATTATTCAAACCAATAAAAATATTTGTAATCCTAATCAATCTAATAATACATATAATTCAGAGGTAAATGAAAGATTTAACAAATTCAAAAATATTTTAATAAAGAAAAGAAGTTATGATGAAGGGATTGTTAATCGATTTAATAGGTTAAGTAATATTTTAAATGCAAATTATAGTGATGATGGTCATAGTAGAATTGATAAGTTTAAAAATATTTTAAATAAAAATGAGAAAGACACGGATCTTCCTATGAACAAGAAAGTTAAAAATCAAAATGAAAACTTTGAGAAAATAGAAGATTTCATAAAACGAATGGAAGATAATAAAAAGAATAAAAATAATAAAGATTTAGATGAAAGTAAAAATAATGATGAACAATTTGAATATGAAATGATCTATGTATCTACGGAATATGAACTATTGTGTGAATTTTTTAAGCAAATAAGTAAATTTGATCCCGATATTATTATTGGATTTAACACTTTTGGATTTGATTATAAGTATTTAGCACAAAGAGCAGGTATGTATTTGAGCATTGATACGAAGGAGACACCATTCTCTGCTAGTCGAATTTTAAATAAACCTTCCCAATTCAATAATTTAATAGGCGATGAAGTGGAATTATATATTCCGGGTCGTATAGCCGTTGATATATATAAGTATGCTAAATCCTTAAATTTACCATCCTCAAATTTAAATTATGTTTCGGAGCAATTATTAAATAAACATAAAATAGATTTGCCCTATAAAGAAATGTTTTATTTAATCTATGAGAATACGGAAGAATCGTTACATAAAGTGGCAAAATACTGTGTTATGGATTCGATATTGACATTGAATATATTTAATGTTTCTCATCAGTGGATTCAACTTTTAGAAGTAGCAAAAATATCAAGAATACGTATTGACGAAGTCTATAAAACGGGGCAGAGTAAAAAATTTTCCAATTTGCTTTACAAATATTCTTACGACAATAATATATGTATTGATTTAGATCAATCCAATATTCAAGGGTATAAAGGAGCAACGGTAATTGAACCCAAACCAGGTGTGTATGATTATTGCACTATGCTAGATTTTACAAGTTTATATCCTAGTGTCATCATCACTCACAATATATGCTACACCACATTATTAGATAGTTCAACGATTGATAAATATCCCAAAGATTCGTATCACCGAATTGATATTGGTGATAAAGTATATTATTACACTAAGAATCATATTGGTATTCTACCACAGATGATGAAAGTGCTTTTATCAGAACGTGTACGATATAAAAATTTAATGAAGGAATCCTCTGGTGCGGATTATATTATTTACGACAAGCGGCAATATGCATTGAAAATTCAAGCAAACTCAATTTATGGATGTCTTGGATCTAGCTCATTGAAATTCTTAAGATTTTTACCTGGCGCAGAATGTACCACAGGAATGGGAAGAAATTACTTAAATAAAGCCATAAATATTATTCAAGAAAAAACAAAATTTCATGTCATCTATGGGGATACGGATTCCTGCCTAATCGAATATAAAAAAGAGAAGAAAAGTTTTTTTGAAATGTATTATAGCCAAAATAAAAATAGCAATAAAATCAATAACAACGAAAACAACATTAACAACAACAACAACAACAACAATAACAACAACAACAATAACAACAATAACATTATTAATGATAATGAAAATGTTCAAAACAATAATTTGGATCATTTTGATACTGATAAATTTGTTAAAGAGTGCAAAGAGGTATCCAATATCGTGACAAATCTACTACCAGAAGGGATGCATCTAAAATATGAAAATACCTTTTCCCGAATGCTTATTATTTCGAAAAAGAAATACTCTGGAATTTTAGCTGATAAGGATAAACCAACTTTATACATAAAGGGTATAGATCTGATTAAAAAGAATACGTGTATTTTTATTCGTGATTATTACAAAATATTTTTATATATGATTCTTTATAAGTATCCGAAAAAATTAATAAAAGAAAAAGTCATTAAAATGAAAAAAGAATTACTAGCTGGTGAAGTTCCTTTTGAAAAATTGATTATGCGTTTATCCATTGGACCAAAATATACGAATAAATCCTATTACGTATTATTATTTATAAATAATCATAAAAGGTATAATCTTGATTATAAAGTAGGTGAAAAAATTAACTATGTTATTATAAAAACCACAAATTTTTCTTTTAGTAAAGATTCGAATTTATTTGGTGATAAAATTATGTCTTTAGATTTGTATAATAACTTAAAGGAAAAAAGTCTTAAAGATAAAAATATTATTGTACCAAAGTTAGATTATAATTACTATTATAATCATTATGTAAGAAAAGGTTTAATAAATTTATTAAAATCTTACAGTGAAGAGATCAGCGAACTACTTTAAAAATTTTAATATAAATATAAGTATAAAATTTTTATTCATACTAAGTTATTTTTTATAAAACTTTTAATGATAATTACAATTAATTGTATAAAATAAGATAAAAGCAAAGTGTATAATAAAAATTAAAATAAAAAGTACAAGTATAATGTTTTACTTTTCATGAATTTATTTATATTAATGTTATTTAATTTTATTTTTTCATATAGTACAAATTTTATATTTTACATAAAATGTTTTAAAAAAAAAAAAAAGGACATTGTCAGCACTATTATATTTTTGTAATTTCATTAGTCCTATTATTATTAAATTTTTATTATAGTTTATTATTATTACTTTAATTTACACAATATATATTAATGTATTTAATCTACTCTAATTAATATTTCTTGTTTTAATTTAGTATATTTTTTTAAAAATATATTTTAAATTTTTATATATATAATGTAACTAAAATTTATATATCATAATATTAAATAATATATGTAAAGTAGTATATATATTTGTATATATATTTTTTAAAAAAATAAAATATATATAACTTTAAAATTAAATATATAGATATTAATATAAAAATGTTTACATTATAAATTATTCATTTTTTTGAAAATAACATTTGTTAATAATAATATTATAATAATATCCTTTATAAGGAATAATTATTTAAATTTTACCATTGTATATTCCAGTAATAATTTTTGCTGATACGGAAGATAAACTATCTTTAACGCCGTATAAAATATTTTCTAAAACGCTATAAGGATCTTCAAAGGACAATTTTGAAATAAATGAGTAATCATCATTTTTCATTCCGAAACGTGACATTGGTACGATGGTATTATTCCGACACATGAAGTTAGTAAGTAATTCAATATGTTGATTATTGTAGTACGATTTATCGATATTAGTAATTCGTTTTAATTGCTCTAGAATATTTTGTTTTCGAGTGTTATGATCAACATATTTTGAAGTACCATAAACGGTATAACGAGAACGATCAAGATCAATATATTGATTTTCGAATAGAGGGTCAAGATTTCTTCCGACGACTTCCACGTAAAATTCTTCTTCTCCAAGCATTTTAGAAGAGACAGTTTTTACTCCTTTAGTTCCTGTTAAAGAAATATCACTTAGCAATTTGATAATTTTTTCATCTTTTATTTTAACATAATTACTATCAAGTATATAGTAATTTTCTTTTTCTTCAAACTTTAAATTATTTATTTTAAAATAATCTAATAAGCTATCGTTAGTAATATTTGATTCATTTTTAATTTCGATATGACGTTCTTCATCATTTTTATTTTGGGTATGAAAATTTTCTTCATATTGCCATTCATTTTTATTCTGTTCGTTATCACTTAAAACATATTTATCATTATAGTCATCATCACTTTCCAAGTTTATTACGTTATTAGGATAATTTTCTTTTACTTTATAAACACATAATATATCTTCTTCAACAACATATTCTATACCATTACTATCTAACCAGTCTAATATTTTTGAAGCTGGGCTTTTAAATTCAATATAAAGATTCTCAAGATTAAATGAAGAATCCCACTTTCCAAGAATGTTTTTAGAAACTTTTAAATATTGCTTGATAGCTTGGTGTATGATGAGAGGATGAAGTCTATGGGCAAAAACACTATGGGAATAAAGATAAAAACGTAAATTAAAACCGTTATAAACCACATCTAATACAATATCTTTTAAATTTATATATTTAAAACTATTTAAAATTCTTTCTTTTGAATCTTCATCATAATCGTCTGGTTTTAAATAAAATTCAACTACACTTAACTCTGTTTTATTATGAGTTATATTATATAACTCTTTCAAACCATTAATCGTATCATCGCCTGCAAGTTTATGAAAATAACTCAAAGCTGATTGAGTGACCGGTTCTCCAATTGACTGAGCCGCTAGAATTCCAACATGAGTATTTGCTGCCACTTTATGTGAATTAATATGATTTATAACTATTTTAACAAATTCATCGGGTTTAAAATTTGGCGATTTCCTTTTTTGTTCAAGAAATTTTCTAATTTTTTGAAGTAAATTTTTAATGTATACTTGAAAATGAATAATCTCATTAGAAAATGGATTAGATATTTTATTACAAATATAATTAATGTCTGATTCAGAAAAATATTCTTTAGTCATTTATTTTTAAATAATTTTATTAATTTTGCTTTATGAAAACGAATATATTATTATCATTTTATTTAAGAAATATAAATGTAAATAAAATTTTTACATCTATATAATAAATTCTTTTTTTGTATGTAATTAAATTATTATGTTAAATTTAAAATAAAGAAAACAATAAATAAATTTAATTCATTACATAGATTAAAGAAATCAATAAAATTAGTTGATTTGATGAAATATTTTTTTTTTTTTTGTTTTAAAAAATATAAACTAAATATATATATATATATACACCATAAATTTTTAAATATATAAATAATAAAAAATCAATATATAAAACATAATTTTTAAATATATAAATAATAAAAAATATATATATAAATTATATATAAATATATAAATTTAAACAATAATAATCTATAAATAATGAAGATGTTTCTGAACAAAAACGAAACTTAATATATCATATAGTCAGAATTATTTTTATTTGGTATAATTATTGAACCATCAATATTTCTATTTAATAATAAATAAGGTTTATTTTTCATCCCAGGTTTAAAAGGAATAGGGTTAGGTTTTAAACTTTGTAATTTTTATTAAAATTATTCGATTAGATAATACATTAATTAATGTATATATAAATTATATGAAATCATGACTACATGATTTTAAGTAAATTAATACATTTTTAGTAAAAAAATAAAAGTTCGATAAAGTAAAAAAAAAGTATATATCTATAAAGTTTAGAATTTTAAGGAAGAGAAAAATTATTCTTTTAAAGTAAATGAATAATAAAAGTAATTCTAATAAAAGAATTTTTGTAATTATCTAAAAGAATATAAAGTTTTTATAATCTAGTAGAATATTTTAAAATAAAATTTATAAAGAAATTAAATTTTAGTTTGTTCGTAAAGTAAGTATATTTAATTAAAACTGAAATCGTATGAAATATATTTATTCATTGATATATTTCATAGATTCAATAATATCCTCAGAACTATAATCCATAGGATTTAATGGATTAATAGTTGTACTGAGAATATTAGGGGAATTGGATATTATAGTGTCACTATACATATCCATCCCGGCTTCATGGTAGTGCTCAATTGGCACTGTAGGAGTTAACGTTGAGGAGATAATTGAATCATTATCATCCTCCGTGTTTAGGCTGTCATCCTCAAAGAGTTCAGACGTACCTTTGAACTCTGGGGATTCAAGAGGGCCACTTGGATTAGCAGCCTTAAAAGCAGCAAAGCCCTTTGATGGGCTAACAACCCTTTCCTTTAGCGCAAGGGCAAAGGCAGAGATGGCTTCTTTACTAGAGCGGAGGGCAGCATTAGCTACTTCCGAGGTCGAGCCGGGCGAGTTAGCTGGAGCATCATTGATGGTAGCTGGAGCATTATCGTGGGCACAAACCGAAGAAGGAGCAGCGAAGTTATTACCTGAGGTAGAGGCTTCTACATTAAGAGAAGCTTCATCAGGAACAGCAGTAGGCGTAGGCGTAGGAATATTAAATTTGGTAAATTTAATATTCTGGATAACATTAGAAAAGAAGTCCTTAATATAATCAGGACTTCTTTTTCTATTAATAGTTTCAGATATTCTTCGGTAGCATGCTTTTTCTACTCTAAGAATATCTTCATCATTAGCTGTAGAGGCATTGTCAACAGCAACAGGGTTAAAGTTTTCGAGAACTTTGAATGAGTTTTCAAAAACTTTAAGGATGTTAATAATCATTGGTTTGGATCTTTTGAGAACTGTAAGTTCGCAAATGTCTTTACCAATGAACGAGACATTTTTAATATAAAAATGTCGTATTCCAAGATTACTAAGGCATTTTTTGATAACCCAGATGGGTTGCCTTTGAATGCCTTTAATATATACTAAGTCAAGATCATCCTTTCGGATGATCTTAGGTTGCCTCATAATGAGGCTCAGGATACTTTCCTGAATTAAGGGGAGGCCATCTTCCTGACTTCTTATTCGTTGAAGCTGTGGAGGAAGATGGTCGGCATTCTTCTCAAGGGAATCTGTAATATCCTTACATTTTCCCTTTTTTTCTTCTATCATTTTTTTGATCCTCTCCTTTTTCTCTAATATTTCAAGAGAAAGTCGAGAGGGGGAGGCTTCAGACTTATTTTGTAGCACCGTACTAAGTGCTACTGAGTTGTTCTGAGCCTTGAAAATTTGGGATGAAAGTTTAACTTTCTCCTTTTTCCAAGACTCTTCTAGGCTTCTTATTGATTCAGTAAGATTGGAAATTTCAATCTTACTATTATAACATAAATTTTTTAAATGAGCGTTCTCAGTTCTAAGACGATTAAATTCGTCTAAATCGAACTGATTGAGCTCTTTAGGGGCCGAATTTTGGCAGCTTGAGAGATATCTCTCAATGCTAGGATTTCGTTCATCTTCTTCCAAGGGGTTATTTTTTCTTTTACCAGTCCCTTCGGTCACTGGCTTCTTGAATAACCTTTCTTGGCTTAAGATATCTACTTCTTTCGTTGTGGAGGGAATCACAGGCTTTAAGATAGGCTCTTCAGTAATCATGGGATTACTGACGGTCTTTCCAACGAGTTCTTCCCCAGAGTTAGCTTCTTTCATCGCAGCATCTTGGGTAGGTGCTGCGATGACTAGAGTAGTACCGTTAGAAGAGGTAGTAGGTTCAGCAGAGAGGAGGGTTTGATTTACATCAATCTCCTCTTTGTCGTTCATTTCTGGTCTACAATAATCATATTTGCACCAGAAATGGTTTCTCAAACTAGGCACCATCGTGAGTAGCTTCTTTACTGGTACCGGTTTGAAGAGGTCTTCATTAGTTTTGTCCTTGGGATTAGGACTTTGGAAGGGGAGAGATATGACCTGTCTCCCATTCTTGAATAGGATAAGAGGTATGTTATCATTTCCCTTACTGAGAGAGACGATCTTATGATTATAAAGATCAATAAGATACGCCTTAAGAGCACTAAAGGTGCAGCTATTGTTGCATTTCTTTCGTTTGTTCGAGCAGTAGAGGCGGGTATGACTTGTCTTAGTAAAAATTCCCCCGCATCTTCTGCAGCGGATCGGAATAGGGCGTCCGTCCGCGCTTTGGTTTTTACCACTAAGAATAAATGACAAGTGGTAAACACCGGCGTAGCTTAAGACTTCTTCCCCTTTAGATGGCATTATAAGATATTAAAAATTTATAAGAATATTTAATTATAAAGAATATTTTTATTTAATGAAAATTTTACTTAAAAATTTGTCTTCTATTTATATTTTAAAATTAAATCTCCTATTTTAAAATTAAATCCCCTTTATAATTTGCATTTAACTTTTTTTTCTATTAATTATAATTACAAAAATTTTAATGGTACAAACCTTTATATATTTTTAATTTAGAAATAAAAGATCTTATAAATATTAATTATTAATATTATCATACATCCTCCTTACTTTTAATTAATAATTAGGAGTTACATATTATTAATATTTTAATAAATTTTTTTTTTTTTTATTATTATTATTTATTTATTTAAATTATTATGATAATTTAATTTCTTATTTTTTATTTTTTAATATAATAAAATTGATTTTTAATTAATTCATATTAAAATAAAAATAAGTAGTATTATTTTTTTTTTTTAATAAATAATTTCAAATCATAATGAATAATCGTTCCAAATAATTTTATTTTTTATTTTTTCTTTTTTTTTTGAAACTTAAGATTGTTAAATTTTAGTCGTTTATTTAAAAAATAACAAATAAAATTTACGACAAAAAAAAAAAAAAAAAAAATTAAATATTAATTATTATATAATATAAATATTCATATATTTATAATTTTGATTTGATTTATAATATTAATTAAAATTTTTTACACTTGTAATATTTAATGATTTTAATTTATAATTTCAAAATATATATTTCTTAAAATTTAATATCAATTTTTTATTTATAAAATTATTAATTTATAAAATTAAATAAATATTAATTGTATTACTGGTACAAACTATAAAATTTATTTAATTTAATCTTAAATATTATTAAATAAAATATTAATATTTATTTAATATTTATAAAGATATTATTGATATTATTTAAAATTTTTACAGTAGAGATTCTTTAATGTGGCAATATTAATATCTTTTTTAAGTATTATATTTTTTTTTTACTTTAAATTATATTTAAAAAAGTAAAAAAAAAAAAAAAAAAAAAAAAAAAAAAAAAAAATAATAATATTTAATATTGTAAAAATCTAAAATTAGTAAATTTTATAGTAATTACATACATTTTATAATTTTTTTTTTTTTATTTTTATATTTAATTTTTTTATTCAATAATTTAATCATTTATAATGATAGAATTATAAATAATAATTTTTAAACTAAATTTAAATAATGAAAATTATTTTCATAAATTATTATTTTTATTAAAGTATGTAATTTTATAATAATAACTAATTATTAGGGTTAAGGGTTAGGGTTAGGGTTAGGGTTAGGGTTAGGGGGTTAGGGTTAGGGGGTTAGGGGTTAGGGTTAGGGGTTAGGGTTAGGGGTTAGGGTTAGGGGTTAGGGTTAGGGGTTAGGGTTAGGGGTTAGGGGTTAGGGGTTAGGGGTTAGGGGTTAGGGGGTTAGGGTTAGGGTAGGGGTTAGGGGTTAGGGTAGGGTTAGGGTTAGGGTTAGGGTTAGGGTTAGGGGTTAGGGTTAGGGGTTAGGGGTTAGGGGTTAGGGGTTAGGGTTAGGGTTAGGGTTAGGGTTAGGGGTTAGGGTTAGGGTTAGGGGTTAGGGGTTAGGGGTTAGGGGTTAGGGTTAGGGGTTAGGGGTTAGGGTTAGGGGTTAGGGGTTAGGGGTTAGGGGTTTAGGTGGTTAGGGGGTTAGGGTTAGGGTAGGGGTTAGGGTTAGGGGTTAGGGTTAGGGTGGTTAGGGTTAGGGTTAGGGGTT
>JACVTC010000530.1:0-20306 GCA_016946835.1 Neocallimastix lanati (nom. inval.) | reverse complement strand
AAGTAGTCAGTTTGTCCGAGTGTTTAAGGAGTCAGACTTGAAATCTGGTGGGCTCTGCCCGCGCAGGTTCAAACCCTGAGCTGACGAACTTCAATAGCAAGGGGTGTTAGCTCAGCGGTAGAGCAATTGACTGCAGATCAATAGGTCTTCGGTTCAAATCCGGAACGCCCCTTATTAAATTTTTTTTCGCTTGCTAATACAAATCTTTTTTTTTTTTTTTTATTTATTTATTTATTTATTTTTTTTTTTTTTTTTTTTTTTTCAATATCCTAAGTATCAATTATGACAAAGAAATTTCATTCTTTTTTAGATGATCTATTTTGAAGTTTGCAATGATAATTGAACAAAAACCTTTGGATGTTTCTTTAGATTCAGAAAATGTTTATGTTAATAATATATATTATTTTATTATTGAGTGCTCATTTTGACGGGCGTTCAATATATGTGAAAAAAAATTAAAGTTAATGATGGGGAACAAAGACAATTAATTGACAATATTTTTTAAACAAAGTTCAACTTCGTCGACTGTTCCGTATTTTGTAGGGTTTGCGTAGTTTTTAAACTAATATAATACCATTAATTTGTCGATATTTTTAGATTGATGATGAAATGGTAATTCCATTGAATCTATTGAAACTACCGTTACTAAGAGCGTCGACGTCGAAATGATAAGGCAATGTATTTTCATTTCCTGGTGAAAGATATGATACAGATTCTGTTGATAACACTAATACTGAAATTATTACTCGCAATAATGGATGTGGTATTATCATCGATGAATGGGAAAAGTTAGAAACTTATTGCTTCTACCGCACTTTTATAATTATTATAATATATAATATTATTATTTCATGTATTTTATTATCTTTTCATTTAATTCATGTAATTTTATTATTATTATAAATTTAATAAAGTTATTCTCTAAGTCTAAAAAAAAAATTGATGATCTCTATGTTTTGTTCGCTAGGAAGATTAGAGTGTTAAATCATCTTTCTTCCTATGACTCTATTTCTGATTTTAATGATTATATCAATCATTATATATATTGTTCCTTTTAAAAAAAAAAAAACTTTTTCCTTCTTGGTGGAACTTTAGCTTTAAATGAGCTACATTTCGAAAGTGGGGAACAGAGACAATTAAATGAACTACTTTTTCAAAAGGATCATCTGAGTCACCTGTTCCAAAAATTGTGGGCTTGGCGGAATTCTTAACTAACGCAATATCAATCATAAGTAGTTCGTTTGAGCTATTATTTGATAGGTATTCCAAATTACTAAACTTAACCAAGAGCATCGACGTCGTACTGATAAGGCCTAATAATAATACAGGATCATCATCTATTTCTACGAAGGGTGAATCTCTGCGTTAGTAGTTCAATAAATGATGAATCTGTGGGGAGAGTTTAGTGGACACCACACTATCTATTTTAAGGATGTTACTGGTTTAATTTTTTTTTTTTTTTTAAATGTTAGGAAGGGAAAATTCTGGCATAGTACAACTTGCCGAAATACATAGTATTTTTGAGCTTTTTTTTATTTTTATTTTTATTCTTTTTTTATTTTAATTTTTATTTTAATTTTTATTTTTTTAATTTTAATTTCAAATGTACTTTCCTCCAACATGTATTTTTTATAATAATAAAATTAATAAATTTATGAAAGTGTATCTTCTTCCCTATCTAAAAGAAGATGATACAGGCTGGGGTTGAAACACTAAAATACTCAAAACAAAAAATAAATATTAACACAAAATGATAAAAATAAATTTGAAAACAAAAAAAAAAATTAATTTTTAAAATATTCTTTATTTAAAATTAAAACTAAAATTATTTGTTCCAAGTATTAAAAAAAAAAGAAATTTATTCTTCTTTTTATACTATACTTTTATTTTAATACATTTTATTTATCATTAATATATTCTTTATAAAAAAAATTATTATAACTATTTTATTTTAATTTTTAACTATTATTTTAAATTTTTTTTTTTTTTTAAAAAAAAAAATAACATTTATTAAATAAAAATTAATTTAGAGATTGTATCACGAAGGGCATTCCGGACAGTAGCTTCTTCTTGATATTGTCTTTAGAGAGAACATTATACAGAATTAATGATTTATGTATTTTGTTCATTTTTGTTATTGAAGAATTTCTGTATTTTGGTTCATTTTATTTTAATAAGGATTTAATTTAGTTTTGATTTCTATTTTATTCACAGTTTATTTCAAAGGTTTAGAAAATATTATACAGAAACTTATAATTCTGTATTTTATATCAAATATTTGTTGAAATAGTTTTTATTATACTTAATATAAAAAAATAAGATTTAATAATGATTTAAATTATATTTAATTTTTAATAAGAATATTTAATAATAATTTTTATTATATTTGATATTAATAAAAGAAATTTATAAGAATATTAAATAATAATTTTTATTATATTTGATATTAATAAAAGAAATTTATAAGAATATTAAATAATAATTTTTATTATATTTGATATTAATAAAAGAAATTTATAAGAATATTTAATAATAATTTTTATTATATTTGATATTAATAAAAGAAATTAATAAGAATATTTAATAATAATTTTTATTATATTTAATATTAATAAAAGATTTTAATAATAAAATTTAATAATAGTTTTTATTTTATTATTATTAATAGTATTTAATAGGAAATGCAAGGTATTTAGTGACACCCCGTAGTAGCGTTGATACGGGCTGGGGTTGAAACAATAAGATATTCAAAACAAAAAAATAAATATTAACACATAACTATAAAAATAAATTTGGAAACAAGAAAAAATTAAATTTTAAAATATTCTTTATTTAAATTTAAAATTAAAATTATTTGTTCCAAGTATTAAAAAGAAAGAAATTTATTCTTCTTTTTATACTTTTATTTTAATACATTTTATTTATTGTTAATATATTCTTTATAAAAAAAAACTATTATAACTATTTTATTTTAATTTTTAACTATTATTTTAAATTATTTTTTTTAAAAAAAAATAACATTTATTAAATTAAAATATAAAAATTAATTTAGAGATTGTATTACGAAGGGCATTCCGGGCGGTAGCTTCTTCTTGATATTGTTTTCAGAGAGAGAATTATACAGAATTGATATTTTCTGTATTTTAGATCATTTTTATTATTGAAATTCTTCTGTATTTTAGTTCATTTTTATTTTAATAAAGATTTAACTTATTTTTGATTTTTGTTTTATTTTTAGTTTATTTCAAAGGTTTAGAAAATATTATACAGAAACTTATAATATAATACTGTATTCTATATCAAATATTTATTGAAATAGGTTTTTATTATTCTTAATATAAAAATAAGAATTAGTAATGATTTAAATATTATATAATTTTTAATAAGAATATTTAGTAATAATTTTTATTATATTTAATATTAATAAACAATTTTTATTAGAATATTTAATAATTATTTTTACTATATTTGATATTAATAAAAGATTTTAATAAGAATATTTAATAATAATTTTTATTAGATTTGATATTAATAAAAGAATATTTAATAAGAATATTTAATAATAATTTTTAATATATTTAATATTAATAAAAGTAATTTATAAGAATATTTAATAATAATTTTTATTATGTTTAATATTAATAAAAGAAATTAATAAGAATATTTAATAGTAATTTTTGTTATATTTAATAATAATAAAAGAAATTTATAAGAATATTTAATAATAATTTTTATTATATTTAATATTAATAAAAGAAATTTATAAGAATATTTAATAATAATTTTTATTAAATTTGATATTAATAAAAGAACATTTAATAATAATTTTTACTATATTTAATATTAATAAAAGAAATTTATAAGAATATTTAATAATAATTTTTACTATATTTAATATTAATAAAAGAAATTTATAAGAATATTTAATAATAATTTTTATTAGATTTGATATTAATAAAAGATTTTAATAAAAGATTTAATAATAGTTTTTATTTTATTATTATTAAGAGTATTTAATAGGAAATACAAGGTATTTAGTGACATCCCGTATCAACATATGATAAATAACAAAATTATTAAATTAAAATAAATAATAAAGAACAAATTCTTATCTAACTTAACCCAAAAATTAATCCATTCTAAAAAAATTAAATCCATATTTAAGAAAATTTAATTAAATAAAAATATTTAAAATAAAATAATAATAAATTAATTAATCATTAATAATTTTAATTAAAAACTAAAATAAATTAATAAATAATATTTTTCTAAGACTACAAATAAACAAAATAATAAACAAATTTAATAAATTATAAATAACAAATAAACAAACTTACAAACATCTCAAAATTAAAATTAAATAGTTAAATGATTTTTAAGTTACTTTTATTTAAAATAATTATTATTTTATTTATTTTATAACTCAACTTTTATAAACAAATTGTAATTAAAATAACATTTTAAAACTCATCTTTATTAATATTTTAAGTGTAAATATTGTTTAATTTAAATTATTCTTTATTTCTCTTTTATTAATTTTATTATTTTTAATGTAAATAGCTTAAAATCAAAGAAAAATATAAAAACATGTAAATATTTCTTATAAATTATTCTTTATTATTAATTATTTAATAAATTTATTATAGATATGTGAACAGCAGTTGGACATGGGTAAGTCGATCCTAAGAGATAGGGAAGCTCCGTTTTAAAGTATTTATTTTAAATTTAACTAAAATAATTATTTTCTAAGTATTCCTAACTTAGATTTATAAATTCCTAATTCTAATCTAATTAAAAAAACTACGTCTCTAAAAAAAATCATTTTTCTTTCGTATTTATATATTTATTTTTATTAAATCCTATTGGTTCAATTTATATATTATTTTTACTATCTTTACTAATATTTTTTTTTTTTTTTTTTTTTATTTATTTTAAATTTAATTATTATTATTTATATAATTATTATATAATTATTTCCTATTTTACTGTACTATTTATATTAAAAATTATATTTTTAATTCGGCACCGTACCAAAACGCCCCCACTTAGCCTAGACTTCGTCCCTTGAAGTCAAGAAATAGTGGTACAATCAAAATTTATAATTTAAATATGTCTAGTAAAAAAAAAAAAAATTTTTTTTTTTTTTTTTTTTTTTTTTTTTTTTTTTTTTTTTAGGTAAGTCATTATTTAATATTTATTATATATATCGGATAATTGTTAATTTTATCATTAAATTTTTGAAATTGAAAAGAGATTTTGAAATTGAAATTTCATAATTGAAATTTTGAAATTGAAAAGAGATTTTGAAATTGAAATTTCGTAATTGAAATTTTGAAATTGAAAAGAGATTTTGAAATTGAAATTTCGTAATTGAAATTTTGAAATTGAAATGAGATTTTGAAATTGAAATTTCGTAATTGAAATTTTGAAATTTATAGATTTAATTATTAATTCAATATTATATATATATTCAATTTAATATCTTTTTGTTTATTGTTGTAATTAATATACATATATATATATATTTTTTTTTTTTTTTTTTTTTTTTATATTTATATATAGCTTATATTTTATATATTGCTTATATCTTACGTGTTATTCATAATGTAACTTATTTTCATTGTCAATTAAAATAAAATAAATAATAAAAAAAAAAATAACTGAATTTTGTATTGATGTTTTAATATTTTTATGTGTTCAGAAATGTTAAGTATATATATACCTTATTGATTATTAATATTAATATTACTATTTACTATGATTATTATGATATTATTTATTTTTCAAAATAAAATTTGTAAATTATTTTTCTATATGTATATATATATATATATATATTATATTATCGTTATTCCTAAAATGTCTACTATATATAGTTTATTTTATTATCTAACTTATACTATATTGCTTAAATCCAATATAAATTTATTTATATTCTATCTATATTTTAATATTTATAATTTATTTTCTATCCTTCATATTGTATTATATATTTTATTCTATTATATATATTTTCTTTTCTTATATATGCTATTGTTACAATTATTATTATCTATTACGTTTTTTTTTTTTTTTTTTTTTTTTTTTTTTTTTTTTTTATACTATTATATATACTTATTTATTCTATACTATTATTTATATAATCTATTATATATTAATATATATCATGTCTTGTTACTGATTATTATTATTAAATATACTAATCAACTTATGATTTTTTTTTTTTTTTTTATTATTTTTTTTTTTCTATATATATTTATATTTATAATACTATATACTAAAAATATTAATTTAATTATTTTTTTATTTTTATTTTTATTTTTATTTTTTTTTTTTACTATATATATTTATATTTATAATACTATATACTAAAAATATTAATTTAATTATATATATATATATATATATATTTTTTTTTTTTTTTTTTTTTTTTTTTTTTTTTTTTTTTTTTTTTTATTCTTCTTCCTCTATATCTACTTCGGTAAAGTACGGAACTATGTTTTTTAGATGAATATTCCTGTCGGCTATTTCCCCTGTGATAGGATCACAGATCGTTACCGTGTTTAGTTCTTGTTTTATTATCTTTAATGGACCAGTGAAATATGGATCCAGCTTTCTTCAGTTGAACACCTTTACCAAAACTAGCTCTCCAGGTTTGTAATTACTTTTCATCCTTTTTATTTGTCTTCTTCTGTCTTCCCATAATTTATTTGCTGTTTCGATATTGTTTATAGCTTCCCTTATCCATTTATCATGCGTTAAAAACTTCCTGAGCCAGTACTCTTCTTCCGATTCTTCCTCATTTCTTCTTTCTAGATTTATTTGGAGCTCAAACGGTTGTAGGTCCCTTCTTCCATAAAGCAGCTCGAAACTACTATATTTTGTTACTTCGTTCTTACAAGTTCTTAAAGCCCAAAGAGCACTGTATAAAGTTTCATCCCAATCTTCCGTTCTTTCACCTAATAAACGTAAGTACTTACAGATTTCTTTATTTCTATTTTCTACTTCGCCATCCGATGCTGGATGGTAAGTAGTGATATAATATACAAATACGTCATGTAAATCCAAGAAGGCTTTAGTCTTATCTGATATGAACTGTGGTCCATTATCAGTGACTAGAACTTCTGGTATTCCATGACGGGAAAATACCTTCTTAAGAAACTTAATTACATCTTCAGATTCCGTAGTTTTGAGTGGTTCTGCCTCCACCCACTTTGTTAAATAGTCAACCAAAACTATTATATATCTATTATCGTTATTTGTTTTAGGTAATGGTCCTACTAGGTCTAGACCAACACGAGAGAAGGGGAGTCCAGGCTTAGTAGCTAGGTCCTCTGAAAATTTGTTCAGTCCTTGAGGTCTATATAATTGGCATCTATAACAACATTTAATGAAAGCAGTTACATCCTTCTTCATGTTCGTCCAATAAAAGTCTCTCTTTAGTCTATTATAGGTTTTGAAAATGCCTTCGTGACCTATATCATGAGCAGCGTTAATTAATTTAACTTTTTCTTCATTATTACTAATAATTCTTCTTAATTTATCATTTTGCTTATAGTACTCAATACCATCAATAGTAACTATTCTTTTCCTGATGTATTCTTGCATAAAGGTATTTATGGCATCATTATTATTATTTATATTATTATTTCTATTACTGTTATTACTATCGTTATATATTACATTTACTATTTCCTTATTATTTTTACAAGACAGTCTAGACAACGCGTCTGCTAGAACATTCTTTTTCCCCTCTTGATACTGAACTTTCACGTTCAAAATACTGACTTCCGTTACCCATTTAAGATGGCGGCTAGTAAGAGGTTCTTTATTAGCAAAAATACTGACTAGGGGCTTATGATCAGTATACAAGGTTGTTACAAAAGGGCTACCCGTGAGAAAACACTTGAACTTCCTTACACAATGGAACACTGCCTTTCCTTCCAAGTCAGTAACACTGTAGTTATTTTCCGAAGGGGAAAGGGATCTACTTTCGAAATAGATTGGAACTTCTATATTATCTTTAACTTGAAGTAAAACACCACCTAAGCCTGTCCTTGATGCGTCCGTGCGAATAATAAATGGTTTCTTATAGTCAGGAGGTGTTAAGATAGGAGCACTTACTAATTTATTTTTCAGTTCTTCTAAAGCAACTGTGCAGTCCTCAGACCAAATAAAAGGAACATCTTTCTTAAGTAATTGGAACAATGGATATACAACTTGAGCAAAATTGTAAATAAACTTTCTGTAATAACCAATGGCGCCAAGAAAGGATCGCAATTGAGTTTTGTCTTTAGGAGGAATCCAGTTTATAATAACTTTGACCTTCTCAGGAATGGGGGAAATTCCTTCGGTAGAAAGAATGTGACCGAGAAGAGTGACTTTATTTTTGAAAAAGGTACATTTCTCAATATTTATTTTTAATTCATTATCATTTAAAATTTTAAAAACCTTACCCAAATCGCTAATATGATCTTCTAATGTTTTTGAAAATACAATAATATCATCAATATATATAAGAACGCAAACACCAATTAAGTCCATAAAAATTCTGTTCATTTCACGTTGAAATGAAGCCGGAGCGTTGCATAACCCAAATGGTATGACTCTGAAGTTATAATTTCCAAACATAGTGGTAAAGGCTGTTTTATCTTTATCTTCTTCAGCCATGGGTATTTGATGATACCCAGAAAACAAATCAATAGTAGATAAATATTGGGAATTATTGCCAATGTAATTAAAGATATCATCAATTAATGGTAGTGCATAAGCATCCTTAATAGTAACATTATTCAATTTGCGATAGTCCACACACAATCGCCATTTGTTACCATTTTTCTTTGGAACAAGTACCACCGGTGAAGACCATGATGAGAAGGAAGGTTCAATAAGGTAATTTTCAATTAATTTTATTAATTCCTGTTTTAATACATCTATGAGAGATTTAGGTATTCTATATGATTTTTGTTTTATTGGTTGGGCACCTGGTACTAGTTCGATCCTATGAGGGAGAAGTTTTGATTTACCAAGATCATCTGTTTTTATTGCTATAATATCAAAATTTTTATAAAATAATTCCTTCACTATTTTTTTGAAATTTTCAGGAATAGTTTGTATAATTTTATCAATTATATTTTGTTTAATTGTATCAGAATCATTTGCATCGTTATTTTCGTCATTTACAACAGTTACTGTTATCAACATAGGGTTTTGTTCAATATGTTCATCTTGAGCATGATCTTCTGAATTAGGAATAGGTGAGTCTATATCATAGTATAGATCAACTAATTCAGTAGAATTATTATTTTCATCAATATAATATAATTTATCTTTAACTAGATTGATATCAAATCTATTTTTCTTAAGAGAATTGACACCTATCAAGACATCAAAAATGTCATCTTTTTCAATAACCCTGAAATATTCAACAAACGTTCTACACCCAATGGAAATTTTTAATTCAACTACTTCACTACAATAGTGGAATTAGAATATGCTTGTAAAATTGTTTCCGAGATGGTACCAATAGCAGGTTTGTTGATTTTTAATTTATTTAATGTGGATCTTGTTATAGCATTAAGACTAGCACAAGAATCCAAAAATATTTCACATGATTTATTCTCGACAAATCCCTTCACTTTAATAATTTTATTCTTGCTAATTATTGTCATGATATTAGTAACCGTATTTTTAGGGGTAAGTTTTAAGGCCTTCATAAATTCAGATCGAAATTTGGGGAATAGATCCAGAAGGTATGCTAGCTTGGTAATTACCTCAGTAGAAGCTACTTCATTAACTAAATCTTGAATGCAGTATTCTTCAAAAGTCTTCATCAAATTTATGTGACGTTCCTTGTTATTAATAGGTAATTCTTGAGTATTGGTTTTCAATTTATTATTATTAATTTGTTCCCTAATTTCTCTGATACGTTCTTGTTTATTTTTCTTTTTAGCATTAATAATATTCTTTTCAGTAATGAAGGAAGGATCTAAATATTCTAACTTTTCTGTGGTGCTATGATTACCTTTAGTGTTATTAACTGATTCACTTTCATTTAATGAAAATTTCACAGTTTTATTATTTTTAGCCTTTGTTTCACTATAATTTATATTATTGTTATCTTCTTCTTCTAATTCAGATTCCCTAAGCATTTTAATATCATCTTGTATAGGTATAACATTTTGATCTCTATTAATATTATTATCATCATTTTTATTATTACTATTATTAACATTATTAATATTAATATTATTATTATTATTATTATTATTATTAATATTATTATTATTAATATTATTATTATTATCATCATTATTATTAATATTATTATTATTATCATCATTATTATTATTAATTTTATTATTGTTATTAATTTTATTATTATTATTAATAACATTATTATTATTAATATTATTGTTATTATTATTATTATTATTAATACTGTTATTATTACAATTATTATAACTATTATTATTATTATTATTATTATTATTATTATTATTATTATTATTATTAATAGATAAATTAGTATTATGACTCATTGCTGACGTAATTATAGGGGTAGGTTGATCTTTTAAATTATTTATTGTATTATTCTTAACATATGGTTTAACTTTATTCAATTTTGGTTTTGATTTCCTTGTAGCCGCCGCCACAATTTCTGTGTTATATAAATGTGATTGTTCTTCCTGATTAGGAAATTTTTTTGTAAGAGTCATGTTGGTATTGTCACTATTGTTACTATTGGTCATTAATGAGTTAATAGGTATTGTCGTAATAATAAAATTATTATTTTGATTGTCATTTATGTTATTATTATAATTTTGTTTATTGTCAAAATTATTATTGAAACTATTGTCATGGGTTTGTTTCATGGAAGTTGTCCTTCTCCCATTTACTGGTTTAAAGGAGTTTTAATTAATCCTTTTTCTTCCATTTCTGCCAATTGTTTGTAAGTATATGTACATTCGGAAGCTTTATGACCGTGTATGGTGCATTTATGACATATGATAGTTCCACTAGATGCATCATTGTGGTTTCTTCTTCTTGTACTATTATTCATATGATCATTAGAATTTCCATTAATCATATTATTATTATTGTTTATCATGTGAGAATTATTAACATCATAACTTGTCATATTATTATTGTTAAGGAATTGATTATTAGAATTTCCTTTTACAGTAAAAGTAGGATTCCCCCTAGTATAGTTATTTTGATTATATCTGTTATTATATGATCTATTTTTAAAATTTCTAAACCTCATTAATCGAGTATTATTTTTCATATTATAATTATTATTGTTATTATAATATCCATTATTATAGCCACTATATTAAGGGTTAGGTGTATTATATATATTATAGTTGTCAATATTGGGACCCAAAAGTTTTGGTACATCGTTTCTTCTAGTTACTGTAAATAAGGTATTATTATTAGGATAATAATTTAATCCATAATTTAAATTAGCTTGTCCATTTATCAATTCACCATAAATTGGATGATTTAATATTGGGTTTTGATTAATATTAGTTTGAGTAATCATCATAGGGGTTCCTCCTGTATATGGCATTGCTTGATTTGTATTTGAAATGATTTCTTTTTCGGCGTCTTCTGCAATTTCTGCTATTTTGAATGCTTCAGTTACATTTTCACATTCTGCTACAATTACTCTGGAACATGCGAACACTCTTGAGCTAATAGAGTTTGTGTAATCCTTAACAGTAACAAGTTTCCTATATTCTTGACTAAGCATATTATATAACTTTTTGTATCTATAATTAAATTTCTTTATAGTTTCTACATTAGAAATTTTTAAGGATTTTAAGATAGAACATTTTTCACTTTCTGTAATCTTCAGATATTCTTCAATTGCTTCTTGAATTTCCTTTTTCGTAGGGTACTTGATTTCTGAACCTCTTTTTGTTACAAGAGAGTTTAAAACGCCTTGAAGATCTTCTTCAACAGCCTCTTTAGCCCATGTAAATATTTGTCTTGGTTCAATAATATCGTACAAAGCCATTACTTTAGAGAAATCATTAATCCAACTATCAACATCTCTTCCATAGTTGGATAGAGGTGGTAATACTTTTAATAGTTTTGTTGCGTCAAACATTTTGAAAATTTAATTAATAATAATATATTTTTATATAAAAATGTATATGGATTCAAAATAATAATAATAATAATTAAAAAAAAATATATATAATATAATATTAAATCAATTACAAACTAAAATAATAATAAAAAAAAATTAATAATTATTATGCTCTGTTATTATTTTCATATAATTTTATCTTGCTTTCATTTATTCCCCCCCCACGTTGGGCGCCAAATTTGATACGAATAAATTTTATATTGTATCGGGTGGTTCGTGAATGCAAGTTTTATTATAAAATTATATATTCTAATAAAAGAATTATAATAATTATCACACAAAAAGATTAAATAAAAATAATAAGAAAAAGATAAAAGAATATTTGTTGTCGTTTTGTTTTATTAAAATGTATATATATTTTTTTTACATTAATTATTTTTAAATACTTATTAGTTATTTTAATCTATTCCCTTGAATAATTAAACCTTAACTTTAATAAGTATTTATTTTAAATTTAACTAAAATAATTATTTTCTAAGTATTCCTAACTTAGATTTATAAATTCCTAATTCTAATCTAATTAAAAAAACTACGTCTCTAAAAAAAATCATTTTTCTTTCGTATTTATATATTTATTTTTATTAAATCCTATTGGTTCAATTTATATATTATTTTTACTATCTTTACTAATATTTTTTTTTTTTTTTTTTATTTATTTTAAATTTAATTATTATTATTTATATATAATTATTATATAATTATTTCCTATTTAACTGTACTATTTATATTAAAAATTATATTTTTAATTCGGCACCGTACCACCTGCAATCGAAGTAGTCAGTTTGTCCGAGTGGTTAAGGAGTCAGACTTGAAATCTGGTGGGCTCTGCCCGCGCAGGTTCAAACCCTGCAGCTGACGAATTTCGATTTCTTAGGGGTGTTAGCTCAGCGGTAGAGCAATTGACTGCAGATCAATAGGTCTTCGGTTCAAATCCGGAACGCCCCTTATTAATTTTTTTTTCGCTTGCTAATACAAAACTTATTTTTTTTTTTCACTTACTAAATTAAAATCTTATTTATTTTTTCAATATCCTAAGTTTCAAATATGTCAAAGAAATTTCATTCTTTTCAAGATGATTAATTTTTTGAAGTTTGCAATGATAATTGAAAAAAAACCTTTGGATGTTTCTTTAGATTCAGAAAATGATTATGATAATAATATTTATTATTTTATTATTGAATGCTCTTTTTGACGGGCGTTCAATATATGTAAAAAAAAATTATAGTTAATGATGGGGAACAAAGACAATTAGTTGACAATATTTTTTAAACAAAGTTCAACTTCGTCGACTGTTCCGTATTTTGTGGGGATTGCGTAGTTTTTAACTAACATAATACCATTAATTTGTCGATATTTTTAGATTGATGATGAAATGGTAATTCCGTTGAATCTATTGAATCTACCGTTGCTAAAATTGTCGACATCGAAATGATAAGGTATTGGATTTTCACCTCCTGGTAAAAGATCTGATACAGATTCTGTTGATAACACTAATACTGAAATTATTACTTGCAATAATGGACATGGTATTATCATCGATGAATGGGAAAAGTTAGAAACTTATTGCTTCTACCGCACTTTTATAATTATTATAATATATAATATTTTTATTTCATGAATTATATATATATATTTTTTTATTCTTTCATTTAAATCACGTAATTTTATTAATATTATAAATTAAATAAAGTTATACTCTAAGTCTAAAAAAAAGTTTCTTTAGATTCAGAAAAGGATTATGATAATGATAATAATAATAATAATAATAATAATAATAATATTTATTATTACAAGTTAAAAATCTATTTTAAAAATGTTACTTCTAGGTTTTATTATTTTTTATATAAGTACAACTTGCCAAAATATATAGTATTTTTGAGTTTTTCTTTTCTTTTTTTTTATTTTTAATTTCAAATGTTTCTTTCCTCCTACATGTATTTTTTATAATAATAAAAATAAAAAATTTATGAAAGTGTATTTTTTTCCCTATCTAAAAGAAGATGATACAGGTTGGGGTTGAAACACTAAGATATTCAAAACAAAAAAAATAAATATTAACACACAAAAATGAATTTGGAAACAAAAAAATTAATTTTTAAAATATTCTTTATTTAAAATTAAAACTAAAATTATTTGTTCCAAATATTAAAAAAAAAGAATTTTATTCTTCTTTTTATACTTTCATTTTAATACATTTTGTTTATCTTTATTATATTCTTTAAAGAAAAACTATTCTAACTATTTTATTTTTTTAACTTTTTACTATTATTTTAAATTATTTATAAAATTATTTATTTTGTTAAAAAAAAAAAAAAAAAAACATTTATTAAATTAAACTATAAAAATTAAATTTGGAGGTTGTATCACGAAGGGTGTTCTCGGCGGTAGCTTCTTCTTGATATTGTCTTTAGAGAGAACATTATACAGAATTAATGTTTTTTGTATTTTGTTCATTTTTGTTATTGAAGAATTTCTGTATTTTGGTTCATTTTATTTTAATAAGGATTTAATTTAGTTTTGATTTCTATTTCATTCATAGTTTATTTCAAAGGTTTAGAAAATATTATACAGAAATTTATAATTCTGTATTTTATATCAAATATTTGTTGAAATAGGTTTTTATTATACTTAATATAAAAATAAGAATTAGTAATGATTTAAATTATATATAATTTTTAATAAGAATATTTAATAATAATCATTATTAAATCTTATTTTTTTTATATTAAGTATAATAAAAACTATTTCAATAAATATTTGACATATAATACAGAATTATAAATTTCTGTATAATATTTTCTAAACCTTTGAAATAAACTGTGGATAAAACAGAAATCAAAACTAAATTAAATCCTTATTAAAATAAAATGAACCAAAATACAGAAATTCTTCAATAACAAAAATGAACAAAATACAAAAAACATTAATTCTGTATAATTCTCTCTCTGAAGGCAATATCAAGAAGAAGCTACCGCCCGGAATGCCCTTCGTGATACAACCTCCAAATTTAATTTTTATAGTTTAATTTAATAAATGTTATTTTTTTTTTAACATTATAAATAATTTTATAAATAATTTAAAATAATAGTAAAAAGTTAAAAAAATAAAATAGTTAGAATAGCTTTTCTTTAAAGAATATAATAAAGATAAACAAAATATATTAAAATAAAAGTATAAAAAGAAGAATAAATTTCTTTCTTTTTAATATTTGGAACAAATAATTTTAATTTTAAATTTAAATAAAGAATATTTTGAAAATTAATTTTTTTTTGTTTCCAAATTTATTTTTATCATTATGTGTTAATATTTATTTTTTGTTTTGAATATTTTAGTGTTTCAACCCCAGCCGGTATCATCTTCTTTTAGATAGGGAAGAAAATACACTTTCATAAATTTATTAATATATTATTGTTAAAGTTTTGAGATAATTTGGTCTTAACGATTAGGTCAAGATGCCAAATAATAGTAATTAATTAATAATTTAAATTTACTCTTATTTAAAACATATTGTTATTAGTAAATTTTATAAATAAGTTTTTATTTAAAATATAAATTTTATTTAATCTTAATAATATTTTATTACATTATTATTTTAAATAATTATTACTATAATTTAAATTACAATAATCCTACAAAGGATTAATCAAAAGATTTAAATATGTATTTATATAAAATAATTAATTATTAAAATATTAATTATTAATATGAATATGTAATAGTATTAATATAAGTTTGATATTGATAATATAAAGTAAGATAATAATATAAACATTTAATATAAATAAAATATAAGAATATAATATTAGCTAAATATTATATTTTATAATTAGAATATAATATGTAAAAATTTTGATAATAAATTAATATAGAAATTAATTTAATATGACAATCACGTGTTTACATTATTGATATGAGGGACTTTTATGTGCAATAATTTATAAGCAGTGGATTTTAAATAATGGTAGTTTAGTAAATTTTATTAATAAAATTATAATATTCGTACGATTATAATAATAATTCTAATTCCTGAAATTTTACAAGAGAGTCCTCAAATTTCTAATATAAATAATTTAATCTATTTATAAGAAATAGGTACTATATTAATTATATATTCTAATATATAGAACTATATTAATTTTATATGAAATAAAGTATTATAATTATTATAATTATAATAATACATATTGAAATAAAATAAAATAAAATAATTATTATCAAAAAGATATAAATTTAATATTTAATAATTAATATTAAATATACAAATATGTTACTACACATATTTGTTTTATATCATTATTTAATATATATTAATTTCAATATGTTAATAATATTTAGTTAATTAGTTCGCCTAGACTATTTCCTAAATATTTTAATAAAGTTAATTTAATAATAATTATTATATTATTATAATTTATTAATATTGAAATTCAAATAACTGAATTATTGAAATTGAAATTGAATTAAAATTCAGTTATTATCTTAACAATTATTATAAAAAACACATGTAGGTGGAAATTACATTTGAAATTAAAAATAAAAAAATAAAAGTTAAAAAAAAATAAAATAAAAAAAATAAAATAAAAAAAATAAAATAAAATAAAAATAAAAAAAGCTCAAATTTACTATATATTTTGGCAAGTTGTACTTATAAAAAAATAATAAAACCTAGTAGTAACATCTTTAAAATAGATATTTAACTTATAATAATAAATATTATTATTATTATTATTATTTTTATTATCATAATCCTTTTCTGAATCTAAAGAAACATTTTTTTTTTTAGACTTAGAGAATAACTTTGTTTAATTTATAATAATAATAAAATTACACGATTTAAATGAAAAAATAACAAATAAAATACATGAAATGGAAATATTATATATTATAATAATTATAAAAGTGCGTTAGAAGCAATAGTTTCTAACTTTTTCCCATTCATCGACCACGTCCATTATTGCGAGTAATAATTTCATTATTAGTGTTATCAACCGAATCTGTATCAGATCTTTCACCAGGAGATGAAATTCCATTGCCTTATCATTTTGACTTCGACGCTTTTAGTAAGAGTAAATTCAATAGATTCAACGGAATTACCATTTCATCATCAATCTAAAAATATCGACAAATTAATGGTATTATGTTAGTTAGAAACTACGCAATCCCCACAAAATACGGAATAGTCGACGAAGTTGAACTTTACTTAAAAATATTGTCAACTAATTGTCTTTGTTCCCCATTATTAACTTTAATTTTTTTCATATATTGAACGCCCGTTAAAAAAGCACTCAATAATAAAATAATAAATATTATTATCATAATCATTTTCTGAATCTAAAGAAACATCCAAAGGTTTTTGTTCAATTATCATTGCAAACTTCAAAAAATAAATCATCTTGAAAATAATGAAATTTCTTTGACATAATTGAAACTTAGGATATTGAAAAAAAAAAAAAAAAAAAAAATAAGATTTGTATTAGCAAGTGAAAAAAAAATTAATAAGGGGCGTTCCAGATTTGAACCGAAGACCTATTGATCTGCAGTCAATTGCTCTACCGCTGAGCTAACACCCCTAAGAAATCGAAGTTCGTCAGCTGCAGGATTTGGACCTGCGCGGGCAGAGCCCACCAGATTTCAAGTCTGACTCCTTAACCACTCGGACAAACTGACTACTTCGATTGCACGCTGGTAAAGAACGAACATATAATGGATTATTAATTAGAATTTCAACTTACTTTAGAATCCATTATATTGTTCTTTACTTAATATTACTTTACTATATTGTCTATACTAAAATATTTTATAAATATAATTTTTTTTATATTTTTATTAAAAGTTTCTAAAATATTATCAATAATTCTATATTTTTATTATTAATATCAATATCTTTAATTTAACCTTAAATTTTATTATTTTATTAAAGTGTTTATTATCAATATTAATATTTTATTTTTATTTTCAAATATATTATTATATTATTATTATATTGTATCAATATTAAAATTGTATTCTTTTTAGTATTTTATTTTATTTTTAAATTGATTATTTAATATTTTTATTCCCCACAAATAAAATCAAATCTTAATTGATTAATAATAAATATTAAATATATTATAGTTTTTAAATTTATTTTGTATAAAATATAAGAATATTATATTAACATTCTTGTTTAAAATAACTTTATTTTTCTGTAAAATCTTTTTAAATTTTGTTTGCTACTTTTCCTATATATTAAATAATTTAGTTTTAGTATATGAAAAATAATATAAAATTATATAAACAAAATTTATTAAAATAAAAATACTTATGAATTAGTCAATTTAAATTAATATAAAATTTGAAGTAATTAGCAATAGTAAATTAATTTTTTTAAATATGATAATAAAATGTAGAAAGGCTTTACATATTTATTTTTTTTCAAAAAGTATAAATAAGTGAAGTTTTTCAATAATTAAAATGTAGACAAAAAAAAATAAAAATGTAAATAATTAAATAAATTTTCTAATAAAACCCGAACCATATCAACGCTGATGCATGTCCAGTAGAAATAACATAAAATAATAGAAAAATTATTTAGAAAAATTAATAATATAAATATTTATTAAAAATTATTTTTATATAATGAATCTTAAAATATATTATTAAAGATAATTTATTATTAGTAGTAATTATTAAAATATTAAATTAAATAATAATATTAAAGTTATTAAAAGAATTGTTGATTATATAGCAAAATTAGTTATATTAATTATAACGGAGATTGGATGTTTAATTAAATTGGTGTGTTAATATTAAAATAGTTTTTAGATAATATTAAATAATATGAATTAATAGTTATAAGTAAAAAGTTATGAATATTTATATTTATTAATTAATTTTAGTGTTTCGACAAATAATATTTATAAAATTAGTAAAAATATAATTATGAAAATAATTTATAAATAAATATTTTTTTTTATATGAATAATAATAATAAAATGTATTTTTTATATGATAAAATATAATAAATAAAATAATAAAAGATAAATAAATAAAAAGTAAATATAATTATTGTAATATAATATTCTTGGAGTAATTCCCTTTTGCATAAACGCCCAACTAATATATACGGTATTTAATAAAATATCGTATCAACTCTGATACCTGATCAAAATAAAAATGGTATTTAAAAATGGTATTTAGGTAGATTCTTTAGGTTAAAGAAATATTTAAATATTATTGGTCAATAATAATTTTATAATAGTATATAATTTTAGAATAATAATTATTAAACGGAGAATTCTTTTATTTATAAGTTTATACCTTGGATACATTAATTCACATAAATAGCTATTTTTATATTTTATTTTAGTATAGTTAAAAAGAGATATGCAATATATTTGAGATAATGAATTATAAAATTTATATGAGTAATAATAATAATTGATGTAATAATTAATAATTAATAATAAATAAAGAAGACATTAAAAAGATATATTTATTACTTTATTTTGTATTATTGTATGTGTTATTTCTATTTAATATTAGAATATATTATTTTATCATAATTCCTTATTGTCATTGCCCATAAATAAATATTAATTTAGATACATAAATAAAATATCGTATCAACGCTGATACGGGGTGTCACTAAATACCTTGTATTTTCTATTAAATACTCTTATTAATATTACAATAAAAATTATTATTAAATCTTAATAAAATCTTTTATTAATATCAAGAATAATAAAACTTATTATTAAATATTCTTATTAAAAATCTTTTAATATCAAATATAATAAAAATTATTAAATATTCTTAAAAATCTTTTATTAATCAAATAATAAAAATTATTATTAAATATTCTTATAAATTTCTCTTATTAATATCAAATATAATAAAAAATTATTATTAAATATTCTTATTAAAATCTTTTATTAATATCAAATATATTAAAAATTATTTAATATTCTTATAAATTTCTTTTATTAATATCAAATATAATAAAAATTATTATTAATGTTATTTTTTTTTTTAACAAAATAAATAATTTTATAAATAATTTAAAATAATAGGAAAAAGAAAAAAATAAAATAGTTAGAATAGTTTCTTTAAAGAATATAATAAAGATAAACAAAATGTATTAAAATAAAAGTATAAAAAGAAGAATAAA
>JACVTC010000053.1:1015000-1097251 GCA_016946835.1 Neocallimastix lanati (nom. inval.) | reverse complement strand
GGTTCCAAAAAAGAATAGTAGTAAATGGGATTCCTTAACGGTGTTCCAAAAATAGTAGTAGAAAATGGGATTCCTTAACGGGGTTCCAAAAATAATAGTAGAAAATGGGATTCCTTAACGGGGTTCCAAAAATAGTAGTAGAAAAATGGGATTCCTTAACGGGGTTCCAAAAAGAGTAAAAGTGCAAAGGTATTGTGCTTAGTTTAGTGGTGTTTTTATTGTAACGAATATTGGAATATCCGTGTTTTAAAGAGTGTAACACAATAGGTAAGCAATTTTGATTAATAAGTAATTTGGTTTTTTAAAATATAGTTTTATTAATTAAGAAATTTTAAAAATAATAATTATAAAGATTAATTATTGTAATATTTCGAATTACTTATTAATTAATTCAATAATTAATAAAAACACAATTTTTTAGAATATTTTTTTTTTTGGCTGCGAAATTCACTCCTATTTATAGTTTTTCAAAATTTAAATCCATAAAAATTTAAAACCATAAAATCATTAAAAAGTTTCATAAAAATTGATTATTTTCGGTTAAAAAGAATCTAAAAGAAATAATGATAAAAGATAAATTAAAATAGAATTTCTATCTGATTTGTTTCTATTAATTTCTAAGAATTTCTTTTGTTAATTTTTTCAGAAATTTATACAGAAAACAAATACAGAAACAAATACAGAAATGAAGTATAAAAATTCTTTAAAATTTAAATGATATAAAATTTTAGTAAAGGTGTGAGTCGAACCCTAGTGGTTCAGGCTGAGGTCATAGTGACTAACCACTATGCAAGCATTCTAATTTCTAATTTTTTGATAAGAATGTACTAAATAATGCATTCTTAATTAAATCTACGATTTATTTCTAATACATTATGTGTACATTATTATTTTTGTACTTTAATAAATTTTTAAATTCAAAGATTAAAAATTAGATCAAAAATTATATTAAACTTTATAATTTTTTATATTAAATCTTATATTAATAGTAATATTTTTATATATTTAAAACTTATATTAACAATATTAATAATAAATCTTATTTTTTTATTTTTATATTAATAATGAAAATTTGTATTAATAATATTTTTATATATTGATAATTAAAAATTTATATATTATATTTTAACTTTTATTATAAAATTTTATATCGAAATGTTTTATTTTATATTGAAAAATATTTTATTTTATTAAAAACCTTTATATTAGAATAGTATTTTTATTTTTATTTGAATATTTTAACAGATTGTAATAAAAATTTTAGCCAATTAAATAAATTCTTATTAGTAATATTTTAGATAGATTAAAAAAAAAAAAAAAAAAAAAAAAAAAAAAAAAAAAAAAAAAAAAAAAAAAAAAAAAGTTTTATTAATATTATAAATGTATTTTATTTATATTGTTATAATTAAATTTTATATAATTGATTATAAAAATCAATTTAAATTTAATAGTTTTTATATATAAAAAGAAAAATAATAATAAAATGTAATTTAGTGGCAAGAACAACTTTTATGCCTTGAAAAAAAAGTATAAATAGTTGTAAATTTTGCTACTAATTTTTAAATATCATCAAATAAAATCAAATAAATTTATAAATAAAAATAATAAATAAATAAATAAAATTTGTGTTTCCTTACTTTATTTTTATTTAATTCTCTAAAACCTTAACATTTATATGGTGGAGATATCGGGGAATTAAATAGAAATAATAGTAAATAACATAGATTTTTTTTTTAATTTTTTTTTTATTTTATATTGATAAACAAGTAAGTCGTTAATCCTTTGATTAACCTATGGCGCTTGTTTGATATATATATATAAAAAAAAAAAAATTTTTTTTTTTAAATAAGTAAAATTAAGATTCTAAAAAAACAAATTTTGTAAAATTATAACAAGGAGCGGATAGAGCTCATACACAGTGTATTCTCAGATAGCAACAAATTAACTCTATTCATAGTAGGTTATTGAATAGTAGTTAATTTGGAGATTAATTGGAAAGTAGACGAAGGTATTTGGTTACCGACCCGGTAATAATAGTTCAGCCTTCAACGTTTCAACACACGAAGGTGCGGGTACTTTCCAAGCACTGGCGAATAAGGAGCTTACGTCACCGAAGGCGTAAGATTGTTTTTTTTATATATATTTTTTTTACTTTTCTTTGTGCTAGTTATAAGGCACTTTATTATATAAAGTATCAGACTTTGGCTAACTTCGCCATTTAAATTTTTTTTATTTTTTTTTATTACTGATACTTTATTTGTTATATAATTCCTGTAATAGAATCTTAATTTACTTTGAAAATATTGTGTTTTTAGTTAATTTTTATTAGTTAATAAAAATATTATTGAATACTTTTAAAATTTTTTTATTCCGTACATAGATTATCGGATTAAGTTTATCCTACATAGTAATTGGGCTAGTGGGCTCTGAACTGCTATATTTTATATTGAATATAGTAATCGTGGCACACGCGTGGCATGACATCATTAGGTAAGCTGCACGTCAGACAGTGTGTACTATCAGATTGTACGACAATAAAGATTATTTTTTGTGTTTAATAATTATAATTAATTAATAATTTTATTAGCTATAACAATACAATATTTATCGTTTAAAAAGAAAAATTTTTGAAAGGTGAAAATAATAAATAAAACTTTGCTTCTAAATTTATTACTACAAATATACTAAATTACAAAATTCAAGTGGTCGATAAAGATTTCGAGCTTGAAAAATATTCTATTAAGTTGTCGATAAAGATTTCGAACTTAAAATTATTCTATTAAGTTGTCGATAAAGATTTCGAACTTAAAATTATTTCATTGAATTGTCGATAAAGATTTCGAACTTAAAATTATTCTATTAAGTTGTCGATAAAGATTTCGAACTTAAAATTATTCTTAAAAAAGTAGTCGAAAAGAACCTCGTGCTTTATAATTTCTACTAAGTTGTCGATAAGGATTTCGAGCTTATACTTACTAAAGAAAGCAAATAAAATTATTATTTTCAAAAATTACTAAGATATATTGTTTTAAAATTTGATTCGATATTAAATTACTTGTTAAATTATATTTTTAAAGTTGGACTTTCAAATTTATTCGTATTTAATAACCTCGTTAATTTATAATAAAAAAAAAAATTATTAACTAAAAACGAAATGTCTACTAAAAGTACTTTAAGTTTTAAAGAATTAAAGAAAGAATTACGAGACATAGTGAAGCTTAGCAAGGACAATTTAGATATAAAGTCCTGGGCTACTGAATTAAAACTTTGGATCAAGATACAAGGTATCACAGATCCGGAAACAATATTTAATGCTTGTTTACTTACCAGCTCTGGTGAAGTACAACGCGTTATTGAAGATTTGGGAGAAGATAGTGATGATGAAAGTGATGATTCATCAGATGAAGAAGAAGATGATGAAGAAGAAAATGTTGATGATGATAAATTTCCTTCTCTTGAAAAAATTATTTCAAGTCTTGAAAATTTTTACGGTATTAAAGAAGACCAAAATTTACTTCTTAAAGAACTTCGTGCAATGCGAATTAAAAGAAACGAAAAGATTAAAGACTTTAATGTAAGATATAGAACTTTGTACACTAAACTTGATAAAAAGAGAAGAAAGCGCATTGGTGTACTAGATTATATTGATTCTATTCAAAATAATTATGAAGCCTGGAAGAAATTATCCCTTAAAGATGATATAAGTATGGAGAAAGCTTTCAAAATTGCCGAGAAAGTAGATAGACTTTCTGTAAGGAACAATAATATTAATACCTATAATGTTAATAATTCCCAGCATAATCAAAATAATCAAAACAGTACTACTTCAAGACTTTATCCTAAAAGAAGAAACGAAACTTTCCAAACAAGTCAAACAAATAATAAACTGAAACCTCAAGATATTATAGAAGAATCAACCCAGAAAATGAGAAATTTATCCGTTAAAAACTTGCTTCTTCTGTAAGGAAGAAGGTCATTACTCATACTATTGCCCTCAATTAAATAAGATTATGGAAAAAAATAAAAAAGAAATATATTCCAAAAAGTCTTTAAACTTCTAAATGGGAGCAGAAGCACTCCCAATGACAAAACAATAGCTTCATTAAATAATTTACAAAATAATACTTTTACTAAGAATACTCCAATTGATAATAATTCCTTTAACGAAGAATCTGAAGAATCTGATTTTAGTGAGGATGATATCATTATAAATGCTGTAAAAAGAAAAATGAATGATAATAACAGCGAAAAAGAAGAAAATAATTCCAAGAAAGTACATAAAAGTTTAAAAGATAATCCACGTCCTTTTGCAACTCCTGCTTTAAGAAAGAAGAAAGAAAATGAGCTGCATAATAAACCAAATAAAGTTTATAAAAATCAAATACTTCCTTCAATTTTAACTCAACCAAATATTAACAAAGAAAAACAAAAAGAAAAGGAATTAAGAAATATGACAAGAGTAAGAGAAAGTAAAGAAGAAAACAACAATTATTCATCAAAAGGAAAGGAAAAAGTTGAATCTGAAGATATACTTGTAATCGATAATGAAATAGAAGATCTAGAAATGAATAAAGATAATCAACAAAATAAAACTAATACTTTGGAAAAATTAATTTCAACAAAAACTAAGGAAACTAATAATGGAAATACTCAATTAGTAAAAAGGAATATCAAAATGATGAATAATAAAGAACCTTACAATATTATGGATGATTTAAATAATCTTAAATCCAGTATTACGATAGGTCAACTCTTGAATGCATGTCCTAAAATTCGTTCACAATTAACTCAAGGTTTAAAGTTAGAAAAGTCTAAAATAATTGGAACTGTAGACAATGTAATAGCACGAACTTTATTAGTAAATAACTATGACCATAGCTACATAAGTAAAAGTAATGAAGTAGCCGAAGAAGACTTAGCAATGGTTGATGCAAGTGTTGACGGAGTACTAGGAAAACTTTTAATTGATTCTTGTAGTAACCTAAGCATCGTTACTAAGCAGTATTTTGATAAATTACCTGGTGAATATGAAACAGTTGGAAAAAGTCGTGGAAGAATCCAACTAGCAACACAAGATGAAGAATACTCGGAAGGAATTATTGTTCGATTACCAGTAAAAATTAATAATTATGAATTTAATGCGGACTTTAGAATTATTGAGAAAGAAGACTCATTTTATGATATGTTAATAAACTTTAAAACTCAAATCGATCATTGTTTATTTATTCATCCAACCTTAAACAGTCTATGTAAACTTTTGTCAGAAAGTGAATACGAAGAAATAGCTAAAATAAATAATCAATATTATGATGAAGAAAGTATAATCTGCACTATTAGAAAAGTTGAAGAAACGAATAATGAAAAGGAAATTATAAAGGAATTAACTCCAATGGAATTTATTGAGAGTGATGAATTTTTAAGTACCTTAAATAAAGATTATAAAGAACAAATTATTAAAATTCTCAAAGAAATGATTGACATAGTTGCCACTTCAACAGAAGAACTAACTCCTTCTAAACTTTCACCACATAAGATCCGTTTGAAAGCAAATGCAAAGCCAGTAAAATTAAGAAGTTATAGGTTAACTAAATTAAAATCAGATATCTTAAAAGAAGAACTTACAAAGCTTATTAAGAAAGGATTGATAGAACCATCCTGTTCAGAATGGTCATCTCCAGTAGTACTCATTCTAAAACACAATGGAAAGTGGCGCTTGTGCATTGACTACCGAAAAGTCAATGATATGACAGAAAAAGATTCTTATTCAGTTCCATATATAGATGAAATTTTTGATAGTCTCGGAGGAGCTAAAATATTTACAACTCTTGATTTATTTTCTGGTTTTCACCAAATCTTAATGGATGAAGAAAGCGTTGAAGTAACCACTTTCACTACTAAGTTTGGAAATTATCAATTTAAGGTTATGCCTTTTGGACTTACTGGAGCTCCCTCAACCTTCCAAAGAGAAATGAATAAAATTTTATTCCCTTTTATTGGTGAATTTGTTTATGTATTTATTGATGATGTTTTGATCTATTCAAAAAGTATCGAAGAACATTTAATTCATATTAAACAAGTATTAGAAGTATTTAAAGAAAACAAGTTAAAAATTAATATTGAAAAGTGCCATTTTCTTCAAACTGAAGTTGATGTATTAGGTCACAAACTTACTACTAAAGGATTAAGTCCCATGGAAAGTAAGATAACAGCTATTAAGAAGTGGGAAGCCCCTTCATCACTTCATGAATTAAGATCATTTTTAGGAGCAGTGGGATATTATCGTGATTTTATTCCTAAATATGCTCAAATTACCTCACCTTTATGTAAATTATTGAAAAAGAATACCAAATATGAATGGAATAAAGAACAACAAGAAAGCTTTGAACTCCTAAAAGAAAAATTAATCAATGCACCTATTCTAAAATTTCCGTCATTTGACAAACCTTTTATCATTAGAACTGATGCTTCGTATAATGGAATTGGTGGAGTTCTTTTACAAAAAGAAGAAGAAACCGGTAAGGAGCATCCAATACACTTTATAAGTAGAAGTTTAAAGAAAGCTGAAAAGAATTATGGTATTACCGATTTAGAAGGAACCGCTTTGTTTTACTGTATGACTAAATTTAAATCTTATATTGAAGGAAATCCATTACCTACAACTATTTACACAGATCATAAACCATTAGTTGGTTTATTTAAGAATAAAGAACCTTTGAATGCAAGGCAAACAAGATGGTGTCTAACCGCTAGTATGCTCGGAATTAATATAAAATATGAATCAGGCAAAAAGAATGTGTTAGCTGATGCTCTTTCAAGAATGAAAAGTAAGGAAGAGAGAAAGATATTATTAACAAAAATTACTAATGGAAATAATGAAGAATTATTATCTAAAGTTATAAAGGAATTTATTAATGAAAAGTTTACTGTTATTGATGGTGAAGATTATTTTATCGACAATGGAAATTATAGAAAATTAATAACGGACGAAAATGAAAGGTTTAAATTAATTTTAGAAGCTCATAATATTGGCCACGAAGGATATTACAAAACATATCAAAGACTTAAGAAAAACTTTTATTGGAATCATATGATTAAAGATATCAAAAGAATTGTTAGTAATTGTGAAAAATGCCAGTTAAATCGTCCTCAACCATATCCAGAACCAACCGAAAACCATCCAACTAAAGTGGAGGGTCCCTTTGTGCATTTAGGATTAGATATTATAGGACCGTTACCAAAAACAAGAAATAATAATCAATATATTATAGTAACTGTTGATTACTTTACCAAATGGGTTGAAGCCGAACCCACTGAAAACATAACTTCCTCTGATATAATTAAATTTTTAATAAACGTTTTTGCAAGACATGGTGTACCTCAAGTTATTACTACTGATAATGGAGTCCAATTCACTTCTGATATGACTAAAATCTTTCTTGATCTTTATGATGTATATGTTAAATTTGTAGCTACTTACCACCCTGAATCAAATGGCCTTACTGAAAATCGAAATAAAGAAATTGGAAAATTACTCCGTTTATTAGGAAGGAAAAATCAAGATTGGGATGAAGTTTTACCTTCTGCTTTATGGGCACTTCGAACTACCAAAAATACAGCTACTGGACATTCTAGTTTTGAATTAGTATATGGAAGAGAAGACCAACAGCCTTATGATATAGCCATAAGAACAATTGAAAATGCAGGTAAATCATATGATAAAATTTTAATGGAAAAATTTGTTCGTCATTATCAATGGACTAGAGAAGCATGCGAAAATGTGAAGAATGCTAACAAGTATTGGGCAACAAGACGAGAAGAACAAATAAGTATGAAAAAAGGAAAAGAATTAAAAGCTGGTGATCTTGTTCTTGTTAGAAACTTTAGCCGCACTAAGCTAGAACCATATTACAATGGACCATTTAAAATTTTAAAAATTCAATTCAACACGGCAACCTTAATCGATCAGAAAACTGGGAAACAACTCGATAGGAATGTTCATTTTAAAAATTTAGTAAAGTTTAACTCCGCTTACAGAGAAGCTTGAGTCTTCGTCGGGGCATCTTGATAAGAATGTACTAAATAATGCATTCTTAATTAAATCTACGATTTATTTCTAATACATTATGTGTACATTATTATTTTTGTACTTTAATAAATTTTTAAATTCAAAGATTAAAAATTAGATCAAAAATTATATTAAACTTTATAATTTTTATATTAAATCTTATATTAATAGTAATATTTTTATATATTTAAAACTTATATTAACAATATTAATAATAAATCTTATTTTTTTATTTTTATATTAATAATGAAAATTTGTATTAATAATATTTTTATATATTGATAATTAAAAATTTATATATTATATTTTAACTTTTATTATAAAATTTTATATCGAAATGTTTTATTTTATATTGAAAAATATTTTATTTTATTAAAAACCTTTATATTAGAATAGTATTTTTATTTTTATTTGAATATTTTAACAGATTGTAATAAAAATTTTAGCCAATTAAATAAATTCTTATTAGTAATATTTTAGATAGATTAAAAAAAAAAAAAAAAAAAAAAAAAAAAAAAAAAAAAAAAAAAAAAAAAAAAAAGTTTTATTAATATTATAAATGTATTTTATTTATATTGTTATAATTAAATTTTATATAATTGATTATAAAAATCAATTTAAATTTAATAGTTTTTATATATAAAAAGAAAAATAATAATAAAATGTAATTTAGTGGCAAGAACAACTTTTATGCCTTGAAAAAAAAGTATAAATAGTTGTAAATTTTGCTACTAATTTTTAAATATCATCAAATAAAATCAAATAAATTTATAAATAAAAATAATAAATAAATAAATAAAATTTGTGTTTCCTTACTTTATTTTTATTTAATTCTCTAAAACCTTAACATTTTTGATAAAGAATGAATTAATAACCTTTATTTTATTATTAATAATTCTTTACTAAATTGTACTTTCCTATATTCTTCATAACCTAAACCTCATTGTAAATTTAATTTATTTTGATATAAATTAATTTTAATTTGTAAATAATGTAAATAAATTTTAATTAATCACTTTATTGTTATATTATTAAATATATGTATATATTAAAATACAATTGTAAATATTAAAATTATACTTTTAAGATACTAAATTATTAAAAATATTAATTAAATATTATTATAAAAATTATTATAAAATTATTAAAATTATTAATTAAATATTATTCTAAAAATTATTATAAATTATTAATATTATAAAATTATTAAAATTATTAAATATTATTATAAAAATTTATTTATTATAACTATTAAATATTATTATAAAATTATTAAGATTATTAATTAAATTTATTATTAAAAATTATTATTAAAAATTTTTACTTATTATAAAAATTATTATTTAAATATTATCAAATTTATTAATTAAATATTATAAAAATTTTATTTTATTCTGAAAATAATTACAAGTATTATTTAAAATAATTAAAGATTATTAAATTTATTATATTAATCTTTAAAAACAATTTATTTAACTTAAAAATATCAAAGAAAATAGTAAAAACTATTTTCTATATATTTATTTTATAATTATTTTTAATTAAATTATATTTGAATATTATATTATTATATTTATAAAAATTAAAACAAAAATGAATTATTGATATAAAATTAATTCAATAATTCTATAAAATTACTTAAATTATAAACAATTAATTATACTTTAAATTTATAAAAAAATATAAATATTGTAACAATTTCTTAAAAATTAAATATGTGTACTTTAAATAAAAAATTTTATATTAATAAAAAAAAAATAAATAAATAACTTTTAAAAAAAAAAATTATTATTTTTTTTTTTTATTTAAAATCAAAGCAGGGTAATACCCGTCCCCCCCTGCTTGATTTTAAATATCTAAGTGTCAACCCCGAGTCTACCAAAATTGGTGGAGATATCGGGGAAGAAGAAGAAGAAGAAGAAGAAGAAGAAGAAGAAGAAGAAGAAGAAGAAGAAGAAGAAGAAGTAGACCAAGTGGAAGAAGACCAAGAAAAAGAAGTAGACCAAGAAGAAAACCAAGTGGAAGAAGACCAAGAAAAAGAAGACCAAGAAGAAAACCAAGAAGAAGACCAAGAAGAAAACCAAGAAGAAGACCAAGAAGAAGACCAAGAAGAAAACCAAGAAGAAGACCAAGAAGAAAACCAAGAAGAAGACCAAGAAGAAAACCAAGAAGAAGACCAAGAAGAAGACCAAGAAGAAGACCAAGAAGAAGACCAAGAAGAAGACCAAGAAGAAGACCAAGAAGAAGACCAAGAAGGATAAGACCAAGAAGAAGACCAAGAAGAAGACCAAGAAGAAGACCAAGAAGAAGACCAAGAAGAAGACCAAGAAGAAGACCAAGAAGAAGACCAAGAAGGATAAGACCAAGAAGAAGACCAAGAAGAAGACCAAGAAGAAAACCAAGAAGAAACCAAGAAGAAGACCAAGAAGAAGACCAAGAAGAAGACCAAGAAGAAGACCAAGAAGAAGACCAAGAAGAAGACCAAGAAGAAGACCAAGAAGGATAAGACCAAGAAGAAGACCAAGAAGGATAAGACCAAGAAGAAGACCAAGAAGAAGACCAAGAAGAAGACCAAGAAGAAGACCAAGAAGAAGACCAAGAAGGATAAGACCAAGAAGAAGACCAAGAAGAAGACCAAGAAGAAGACCAAGAAGAAGACCAAGAAGAAGACCAAGAAGAAGACCAAGAAGAAGACCAAGAAGGATAAGACCAAGAAGAAGACCAAGAAGGATAAGACCAAGAAGGAAATTGGAACTACTAGGACTTATTTTTTTTTTTGGAATTATGAGAATAATTTTTTTTAAATTAAATTTAATAGAATTAAATTAAATTAAATTAAAAACATAAAAAAAAAAAAAAAAAAAAAAAAAAAAAAAAAAAAAAAAAAAAAAAAAAATTTTCACACTTTTACAATCATCATCATCAAAATTTTTTTTTATTGTTATCGGTTTTTGTGTTGTTGTTGTGGTTGGTGTTGTTGTTGTGGTTGGTGTTGTTGTTGTGATTGTTGTTGTTGTGGTAGTAATAAAAATTAACATCAGTTTTATTTGGTCTTCGCGTGCTCCAAATAAAACTATATACTGAGTTTACTGCGTACTAAGCAGTTATAGATAATTCTATAATTGCGAGTGGTTTAATCAGGTGTTTGGAGAGGGGCCGGTTACGAACTAATCGAACCCCGATTAGATATAGCGGTAAATACTGTTGGGAAGCAGAAATTACCCTATAGATCACCCATTATACGTTCAACACGGTTTGGGTGCTCCTCCACTTGACTCAGGCAAATTCACTTAGTATACCGAAATACTAAGGTCCCTCTGCGTGGTCGGCAGTTGTAATAGATAGCGGTTTTTCAAGTTGTATTAGGTTTGTTAATTTACCTTGTTTTTAATTAAGTTTATTTGTTTTTTTTAAGTTGTAATTATATAAACTTAATAATAATTGTAATTGTAATTGTAATTGTAAATATTGTAATAATAACCGATAACAAATAAATAAATAAAAAAAAAAAAAAAAAAAAAAAAAAAAAAAAAAAAAAAAAAAAAAAAAAAAAAAAATATTAATTTTTGTGTTTTTAAATATTTTTAATTGCTATATTAAAAAAAAAAAAAAATTTTTTTTGTAAATAATTGTATATATTTTTTTTATTTAAGTAAAGATAAACGAAAGGGGTTATTAGCTTGAAAGAATAGTGAACACTCCAACTAGTTTATTAATTTATATTTATTCTAGTGTCCAGGAGGGGGAGTACGGGTGTATATAGCAAAATTAAATATACACTAGCCGGAAACGTCTCACTAGAGATATAAATTACTTAAATATATAATTTTAATTGTAAATAAATAAATAAATAAATAAAAATATAGCAATTAAATAATTAATAAAACAATTTTTTTTTTATTTTATTTTTTTTTAAAAGTGTGTTTTTTTTTTTTTTTAAAATGAGTACAATTAATTTTAAAGATTTAAAAAAAGAACTTAAGGATATTGAAAAAATATCCAAAGAAAATTTAGATGTTAAAACTTGGAAGTCTGATTTAGAGCTTTGGATAAAGCTTGAACATGTTGAAGACTCCAAGATTATATTTTATGCCTGTGTTTTAACCTCAATTGGTGAAACCAGGAAAGTCATCCAAGAATTAATGGATGATAATAATAAAGATGATGATAGTGATGATGATGATGATGATGATAATGATGATGATGATGATGATAATTATAAGGATATTAATGATGAAGATGAGGATGATGATAATGAAGAAGATAAAGAAATTGATAAAAAGAATAAGGCTTATCCTTCCCTTAATAGAATTGTAAAAGCTATAGAAGAATTTTATGGCATTAGGGAGGATCAAAATAATTTATTAAGAGAGCTACGTGCTCTAAGAATTAAGAGAAATGAAAGAATCAAAGATTTTAATATTAAGTATAAAACTTTATATTTAAAATTAAATAAAAAGAAAAGAAGTCAGATAAGTGTTTTAGATTACACAGACTCCATTGAAAACAATGTTGAAGCCTGGAAACGTCTAACCTTATTTGATAACATTTCTCTGTCAAAAGCCTTTAAAATTGCTGAAAAAGCAGATAGGTTAAATTATATGGGTAGTAATCAAAGAAGACATCCTTCTACCCCTTCACCTTCTGCAAATACATCTTCTTTTAGTAATAGAGTTAATTTATATCCTCCTATTAAAAATAAGTTAGAACAAAAAGTTAATATTAAACCTAAAGAAGATAATGACATAGAGGAATTAACAAGAAAAATGAGAAGTTTAACAATAAAGGCTTGTTATTTCTGTAAAGAACCAGGTCATTATCAAAACAATTGCCCAAAGTTGAGAGCAATTGTTGAGAAAAATAGGAAGGAAATTAGAAACAATAAACGTTTAAATTGAGTAATGGGATAAGAAGCTCTCCCATACTTAATAAAGCAGCTTCAATTAAATATCAAAAAGAAATTAAAAATTCTCGTCTTTCTAATATTGAAGAAATTCCTGCTAATAAAAGGGTGGTTAATAAAAAGAAAGTTGATTATTTAGTAGGAGCATCTAAACGTAAAATTTATGATGTTAATAATGATGAAGGTAGTGCAGAGAAAAGGATTCATAAGTCGTTGAAGGAGAATCCTAAACCTATAATAACTCCTGCATTACGAAAACAGAAAGAACGAGAAATAAAAGAAAATAATATAAGTAATAAAATTGTTAAACAAATTAAACCATCTATTCTAGCTCAACCACGAATTGAAAAAGAAAAAGAGATTGAAAGACAAATTCGTGATAATGAAAGAGCTAGTAATAGTAATACTAATTATAGTAATAATCATAGTAATGATAATAGTAATGATAATATTAATAATAATTCATTAGTGAATGATGAAGTTATTATAAATAATGTAAATAATGATAAAAGAAAGAATAAAAATTTAATGAAAGAAAATAATGATAATAAAAAAAGTATTGTGAAGGAGAATAATAAAGTAATTGATTTAACTAGGGTGTTAAATAGTAAAGATAAAGATACTCAAAAAGAAATTAAAAGTTCTAGGGTATCTAGGAAAATTAAGATGCAATCGGGGGAAGAAGAATATGATATTCTTAAAGATTTAAATTCTGCCCATTGCAATATTACTTTTGGACAGTTATTGGATGCTGCTCCAAAAGTAAGATATAAGGTGTCACAGGGTATTAAATTGGATAGGGACCAATCTAATATCTCTGGGGTGTTGGATAATGTGTCAGCCACGACTGTGGTCGTTAATAACATAGACCACACTTATAAAAGTAAAGGTAACGAACCATGTGAAGAGGATATTGCCATGGTTGATGTTACAGTTGAAGGTGTTTCGGGGAAGGCTTTAATTGATTCATGTAGTAATTTAAGTATAATTACTCAACAATTTTTAGATAAGCTTCCGTCCGAATATGAACCTATTGATATTAGTCGTGGCAGAATTAGGTTGGCAACTAAGAATGATGATTACTCGGAAGGTTATATCATTCGGGTGCCAGTAAAGATTAATAATCTTGTATTAATGGTTAATTGTAGAATAGTAGAAAAGGAGGATCCTTTTTACGATATTCTAATTAACTTAAAAACCCAAATTGATTATAATTTGTTTATCCACCCCATTTTATATAGTTTGTGTCAAATTACTCCTGAGGGAGTAATTGACGTTATTGCACCTATTAATAATGATTATGAAGATGAAGAAAAGTTGTTGTGTATGATTAAGGCTTTGGATGAGGATTCCAAAAAGAATGATTTAAAGAAAATTGAAGGATTATCCCCAAAGCAATATATTCATCATGAAATTTTCCTAAATACTTTAAACGAAAAATATAAAGATGAAATAATTAAAATTCTGGAGGAGAACTTAGAAATAGTTGCTACTTCTTCAGAAGAATTAACACCTTCTGATCTTCCTCCACATAAGATTAATTTAATTCCTGGTGCGAAACCAGTTAAGCAAAGGTGCTATAGATTAGTTAAATTTAAGTCGGATATACTTAAGGAGGAATTAATTAAATTAATTAATAAGAAATTAATTGAACCTTCTTGTTCCGAATGGTCATCGCCAATAGTGTTAGTACCGAAGAAGAACGGTAAATGGCGATTATGTATTGATTATCGTAAGGTTAATGATTTAACAGTTAAAGATTCTTATTCATTACCTTACATTGATGAGATATTTGATAGTTTAGATGGGGCACAGATTTTTACAACAATGGATCTTTACTCTGGTTATCATCAAATTTTGATGGATGAGGAAAGCGTAGAAATTACCACCTTCACCACAAAATTTGGTAACTACCAATTCAAGGTTATGCCTTTTGGTTTAACCGGAGCCCCAGCTACATTTCAAAGGGAAATGAATAGGATTCTTTTCCCATTTATAGGAAAGTTTGTTTTTAACTTTATAGATGATATTTTAATATACTCTAAGAGTATAGAAGAACATATAAGCCACATTAGGCAAGTGTTGGAAGTATTTCGCCAACACAAATTAAAAATTAACATTGAAAAATGTGCCTTTATGCAGACTGAAGTAGAAGTCTTAGGTCATAATGCATCAGTGAAAGGTTTAAGTCCCCAGGATAGCAAAATTAAGGCTATCAAGGAGTGGGTAGCACCTGTTGATGTTCATGAATTACGATCTTTTCTTGGAGCAGTAGGATATTATAGAAACTTTATTGATAAATATGCCCAAATCTCTGCTCCTTTATGTAAATTATTAAGAAAGAATGTTAAATATAAATGGAATAATGAACATCAACAAAGTTTTGATCTGTTAAAAGAAAAGTTAATAAATGCTCCAATTTTAAAATATCCAAGTTTTAATCAAAGGTTTATAATTAGAACGGATGCTTCCTATGAAGGTATTGGAGGAGTATTACTCCAAGAAGATTTAGAAACCAAAAAGGAACATCCAGTTCATTATATAAGTAGAAGTTTAAGTAAAGCCGAGAAAAATTATGGCATTACTGACTTGGAAGGAGCTGCATTAATTTATTGTATTACTAAGTTGAAATCTTATATATTAGGAAATCCTAATAAAACAGTAGTAATAACAGATCATAAACCTTTAATCAGTTTCTTTAAAAATAAGGAACCTAATAATGCTAGGCAAGCAAGGTGGTGCTTAACTGTTAGTACCCTTGGTGTTGAAATTCAATATCAAATGGGTAAGAAAAATGTGTTAGCCGATGCATTATCTAGGATGAAGAAAAGAGATGATTCTGTGGTATTGGCAACTAAGTTAACTTCAAAGGAAGAAGAAGAGTTGCTTTCTAAAACTATTAAAGACTTTATAAATGAAAAATTTGTTACGATAGATGGTGAAGATTATTTTGTTGATGGTAATGACTATCGTAAATTAATTACGGATCAAACGGAAAGAGTAAAACTTATTTTAGAAGCCCATAAGATAGGTCATGAGGGATATTATAAGACTTATCAAAGGCTTCGTAAAAGTTTTTATTGGAATAATATGGTGATGGATATTAAAAGAGTGGTGCAAAGTTGTGACAAGTGTCAGTTGAATAGGTCACAACCATATCCAGAACCTACAGAAAATATTCCAACTAAAGTAGAAGGTCCTTTTATACATTTGGGTTTAGATATTATTGGACCTTTGATTAAAACGAAGAATAATAATCAATATATTATGGTTGTGGTGGATTACTTCACCAAATGGGTTGAAGCAGAACCCACGGAAAATATAACATCACAGGATGTGATTAAGTTCTTAATTAATGTGTTTGCTCGTCATGGTGTTCCACAGGTAATAACAACTGACAATGGTGTTCAGTTCACCTCGGACATGACGAAAATATTTTTAGATCTCTATGATGTATATGTGAAGTTTATTTCCACATATCATCCTGAAAGTAATGGACTTACGGAAAACCGTAATAAAGAGATCGGCAAGTTATTGAGGTTGTTGGGTTCTAAGAATAAGGATTGGGATGAAGTTTTACCATCCGCCTTATGGGCTCTTAGAACTACCAAAAATAAGGTAACAAAACATTCAAGTTTTGAGTTGGTTTATGGTAGGGAGGATCAGCAGCCTTTTGATATTGCTGCTAGACCTACCAAGGATATTAATAAGTCATCGGATGAAGTGTTGTTAGAAAAATTTATAAATCATTACCGATGGACTTTAGAAGCAGCCGAAAATGTTAAAAATGCAAGTAAGTATTGGGCTGCTAGAAGAGAGGAAAAGAATAGTTTGAATGAAGGAAAAAGAATTAGGGAAGGTGATTTAGTTCTAGTTAGAAATTTTTCAAGAACTAAACTAGAACCTTATTTTGTTGGTCCTCTTAAAGTTATAAAAAAACAATTTAATACGGTTACCTTGGCTGATCCAAATTCTGGAATTCAAATGAATAGGAATGTTCATTTGAAGAATATAGTCAAATATAACTCAGCTTCGATGTAGCTTGAGTTTTAGAGGGGGCATCATGATAAAGAATGAATTAATAACCTTTATTTTATTATTAATAATTCTTTACTAAATTGTACTTTCCTATATTCTTCATAACCTAAACCTCATTGTAAATTTAATTTATTTTGATATAAATTAATTTTAATTTGTAAATAATGTAAATAAATTTTAATTAATCACTTTATTGTTATATTATTAAATATATGTATATATTAAAATACAATTGTAAATATTAAAATTATACTTTTAAGATACTAAATTATTAAAAATATTAATTAAATATTATTATAAAAATTATTATAAAATTATTAAAATTATTAATTAAATATTATTCTAAAAATTATTATAAATTATTAATATTATAAAATTATTAAAATTATTAAATATTATTATAAAAATTTATTTATTATAACTATTAAATATTATTATAAAATTATTAAGATTATTAATTAAATTTATTATTAAAAATTATTATTAAAAATTTTTACTTATTATAAAAATTATTATTTAAATATTATCAAATTTATTAATTAAATATTATAAAAATTTTATTTTATTCTGAAAATAATTACAAGTATTATTTAAAATAATTAAAGATTATTAAATTTATTATATTAATCTTTAAAAACAATTTATTTAACTTAAAAATATCAAAGAAAATAGTAAAAACTATTTTCTATATATTTATTTTATAATTATTTTTAATTAAATTATATTTGAATATTATATTATTATATTTATAAAAATTAAAACAAAAATGAATTATTGATATAAAATTAATTCAATAATTCTATAAAATTACTTAAATTATAAACAATTAATTATACTTTAAATTTATAAAAAAATATAAATATTGTAACAATTTCTTAAAAATTAAATATGTGTACTTTAAATAAAAAATTTTATATTAATAAAAAAAAAATAAATAAATAACTTTTAAAAAAAAAAATTATTATTTTTTTTTTTTATTTAAAATCAAAGCAGGGTAATACCCGTCCCCCCCTGCTTGATTTTAAATATCTAAGTGTCAACCCCGAGTCTACCATTTTTAAGATTCGTTACATACGACTAGACAGGGTATTATATTCAAAATCTGCAACTAAAAATCTTATTAGTGGAATAGAACTAGCCAAAATAGGATATAGAGTCATTATTGACACTGATGATTATACACGTGGTAGATTTAACTTATGGGGTCCAAATAATGTATATATAGGAACTTATTATTCTACAAATGATAATCAATTCTTAGTAAATACTTACAAGATTAATAAAAACATTGAAGAAAAGGATAAAAATATTATGGCTTTAAACGAAGTTGATGAAAAAAGCCTTGAAATTTGGCATAGAAGACTAGGTCATTATTACCTAGAAAACATAAACAAATATCTAAGTTTACACCAAATAAAAACTCCTAAATGCATAGAATGTAAAGTAGCTAAAATGTCAAGGAACTCACACGGAGGAAAAACACCAAAAGCTACGAAAATATTAGAAATAATACATTCAGACATTTCAGGTCCATACAATTCATCTATTAATAATAAAAAATACTTTATTACATTCATGGATGAATTCTCAAGAAAAGTATGGATATATACTTTAAAATCTAAAGCCGAAGCTCCCGAATTAATTGTGGAATTCTTCAAGTACTTAAATAACCAATTTGAAGAATATAATATTAAAATATTTAAATCAGATGGAAGAAAGGAATTTAAAAATAAAACAGTTAATAAATACTGTAAAGAAAATGGAATAGAAAAAACCTATTCTCCCCCAGGTTGTCCTGAAGTTAATGGAAAAGCTGAAAGAATAAACAGAACTCTTAGAAATTCAGCTAAAACTCTTCTATATTGGGCAGAATTATCAGAAAACTTTTGGAATTTCGCCATAAAACAGGCATGCTACATATATAACTTAATTCCCCATTCAGGAAATAAATTTTTAATACCCAATGAAGTATTTTACAACAAAAAGGTAGAGTTAAAACATTTAAAAACTTTTGGTTGTGTGTGTTATTACAGGGATGATACACAACACAAATCAAAATTTTTACCAAATGTTAAGAAGGGCGTATTCTTGGGATTTGATGATAAAAAATATTCATATATTATCATGGATATTGAAAATAATAAAATGCATTATACTAACGATGTAGAATTCGTTGAAGAAGAGCCTAGTAAACACAAATACGAAGCAAGCAATTATAAAGACTCTTACTTCTCATTTATGAAAGACAACAATAGAAAAGATAGGAATCCAGAAGACAATAATATAAATGAAGATAATAATATAAATGAAGATAATAATATGAACAATGAAAATAATTTTAATGGAAGAAACATCTTAAATGAAGAAAACATTTTAAATGAAAATATTAAGAATGAAAGGACTACTAATACAGAACATAAAAGTAATTACATTAAAAATAAGCATGTCAATAATATATCGTTAAATGAAGAAAACCAAGAATTTGATAATAAAGATATAAACCAGAAAAATAACCATAATTTAAATAAAGATGTTAAAATTAATTCAAAAATTAATCCTGAAATTAAAAATAAAAATAATTGTGAATTTAAATTGAAATTCAATTTCAACAATGTTGACAAAAATAATTCTGAAAATAATTATTTGAATGAGATAAATAGAAATTTAGAAATAATAAATAAAAATTATAATAAAAAATTTAGAAATAATACTAAGAATACCAATTTTAATTCTAGTATTATTGAAAAATATAAACCAGAAGATCCTGCTTACGCCGCCTCAACTTCCAGCAGGAACAAAGGAAAAGGAAAAATAACCGAATTTGAAAATTTTGATAAAAATAAAATATTTTTAAATAATGAAAAATCAAGCCAAAATTCACAGAATTTTACAATAAATAATAATAATATGAAAAAAAAATTTTAATAATAAAAATTTTTCAAAAAATGATGAAAATTTTCAAGAAAATCTATTGGCTGAAGCAAAATCACATATCAAAAAATTTTCAAATAATTCAATAATTTCAAATAACACTAATGAATCACATATAACATATGACAACAATAATGATTCACATAAATCTATTTATAATTCAAATAAATCAATGAATATCAAAAATTTACCAAAAAATGATCAAAATTTAATTAATAAAAATTTTTTATCGAAAAATAATGAATTAATTCAACAAAATTCAAAATCCAGCGACTCTATGAAGAAAAACTAAAATTTCTCCACTCCTACAATAGATATCAATAATATTCCTTCAGATAATAAAAATACGGTAATGGAAAATCTTAAAAATATAACTCTTCCATATAATATTAATCAGAATTTACCTTTAATAACCGATTCTTCAACCAACCAAATTTCTCAAAAATCAGACGAAATTTCACTTACTAATAATAACGAAATAAATAATAAATTTAGCAACAATAATATAGTAAACAAAGAAAATTATGCCCACAAATCTCTTATAGATGCATCAAGTGTTATTGATTTTAATAAAGACGAAATTATGGATGACATTGTAGCCATTACAGAATATGGCAACATCTATAAAAGACCACTTAGTCCAAAATATAAAGAGACTGCACCTACAAATATTAGTTCTCGTAGAAAACTAGACCAAATCAACGACGTTATTATTGCTTCTATATTTTGTCACATTCCTAATACATATGAAGAAGCAATATACAGTGAAGACAAAAATAACTGGATTGAGGCTATTAATGATGAACTTAATAACCTTTATTCTAATAATATTATGACTTTTGTTAAAAATGTACCTAAAAACAAAAACATCATTACCACAAAATGGGTTTTCAACACTAAACGTGATTCAAATAATAATATTTATAAATATAAAGCTCGTTTAGTTGCTCGTGGATTTAAACAAAAATGGGGAATCGATTATGAATTAACTTATTCTCCTACTCTAAACATTGATGGTCTTAAATTAATATTCGCTATTTCTGCTGTTCTTAAGTGGAATATTTTCCAGCTAGATATAAAGGCCGCTTACCTTAATGCTCCTCTTGATAAAGATATTTATACTACTATTCCTAAAGGCGATACGCGCTTTGGGCGGGGATATTGGAAGCTCAAAAAAGCTTTGTATGGCCTTAAGCAATCTGGTAGACAATGGTATAATACCATTAGAAAATTCCTAATAAAAAATGAGTTCATTCAAATTAAATCCGAACAATGTATTTTCAAATTTACAAAAAATAATATAACAAAATGCATTATCGGTTTATATGTGGATGACATGGTCATCGCTAGAGAAAACGAATACATTAAACAAATAATAAATAAAATAAAATCAAAATTTAAAATATCTAAATGTGATCCAATTGAATACATATTAGGAATTGAAGTAAAGAAAGAAAATAATTCATATATTATTTCACAGAAAAATTTTATAAATAATATGTTATATAAATTTAATATTGATAATACAAAGAAAAGAAAAACACCATGTACTGGTGATAATAAAATATCAGAAAACAATAAACCTTTCGATAAAACAATCTACAAAAGCGCAATAGGTTCCTTAATATACCTTTCGAAATGTACTAGACCTGACATAGCTTTCGCTGTAAATAAAGCTTCAAGAAAATGTGAAAATCCAACTATATCGGATTGAAACAAAATAATAAATATTCTAAAATATATTAACAGTACTAAAGAATTTAAGATAGAATATAATGGAAAGGGGGAGCTTGTTGCATATACCGACTCTGACTTTGCCGGCTGTTTGGAAGATAGAAAATCTACCTCAGGAGGAATAATACTAATGGGAACAAGTCCGATATGCTGGTTGTCTAAGAAACAAATAAGTGTTGCTACGTCTACTGCTGAAGCAGAGTACATAAGCACTTCCGAAAATATAAAGAAAATATTATGGATTAGAAATATAATAAAAGAAATTTTAAACAAATGGATAACTGTTAAAATCTATACAAATAATCAAGCAAGTAAGAAAATAATGGAGAACGGAGAAATAAATACAAAATTAAAGCATATAAGTGTAAGATATCATTTCAACAGGGACAATATTGCAAAGAAGAAAGTAAAATTAGAATATATTGATACTGAAAACATGCTAGCGGACATATTAACCAAGGACTCAAATGGACCAAAGATACAAAAATTTACAAACAACATTTTTATCTAAAAATATTATTTGAGGGGGAGTGTTGACTGAACTCATAATTTAACTATATATTTAATTTATTTATTTATAGTATTTATTTATATTTATATGTATTTATTTATTTATATTTAATGATTACTTAAATGTATTATGATCTAACGTCTTGTATAAATCTATGTTAATTATCTTTTAATATTTATTTAATTAATTTAATTTATTTTATGTTATGGAAAACGCATGTTGTAACATGTGACTTTATTACTGATATGCGGGACTTTTATGTGCAATAATTTATAAGCAGTGGGTTTTAAATAATGGTAGTTTAGTAAATTTTATTAATAAAATTATAATATTGGTACAATTAAAATAATAATTCTAATTCCTAAAAATTTACAAGCGAGTTCTCTATTTCTAATATAAATAATTTAATCTACTTATAAGAAATAGGTAATATATTAATTATATATTCTAATATATAGAACTATATAAATTTTATATGAATTAAAGTATTATAATTATTATAATTACAATAATATATATTGAAATAAAATAAAATAAAATAATTATTATCATAAAGATATAAATTTAATATTTAATAATTATTATTAAATATACAAATATGTTACTACACATATTTGTTTTATATCATTACTTATTTAAAGCTGAAAAATAGATCATACACTTATTTCCCTTGTATACCATATTCCATAAGGAATATTATTATAGATCTAAATTTAATAAAGCTAACAATTATTATTATTTATTATTTATTATTTATTATTTATTATTTATTATTTATTATTTATTATATATTATTTATTATTATTTATTATTATTTATTATTTATTTATTTATTTATTTATTTATTTATTATTTATTATTATTTATTATTATTTATTATTTATTATTTATTATTTATTATTATTTATTATTTATTATTTATTATTTATTATTTATTATTTAATTATTTATTATTTATTATTTATTATTTATTATTTATTATTTATTATTTATTATTTATTATTTATTATTTATTATTTATTTTTATTTATTATTTATTATTTATTATTTATTATTTATTATTTATTTATTTATTATTTATTATTTATTATTTATTATTTATTATTTATTATTTATTATTTATTATTTATTAATAAATAGTCTTTCTATTATTATTTATTATTTATTATAATTGATTTATTATTATTTATTAATATAATAAAATCTATATTTTATATATATATATAAATAATAATAATATAATTCAAAAAAAAATATATATATATTTTTTTTCAAACAAAAAAAAAAATAATCTCTAAATATTTATTAAAAGAAGTTTATCAAAAATAAAAAAAAAATAATAATAAAATAAAATATGCAATAAAAATATATATTTAAAATAATGATATAACTTTTATATTTAACACAAATAATAAAATAACAAAATAACAAAATAAAATAACAAAATAACAAAATAAAGTAAAATAATAAAAAATAAAGTAAAATAATAAAAAAAAATAAATAATACCATTAATATTATTTTATATATATATCAAACTTTTTTTTTTTCATTATAGAAGACAGTTCCGTATAAATGATCCATAAATTTTATATATTTATTCTATTTATTCTATTTATTCTTTTATATTTATTCTATTTATTATTATATATATTATATTATGTACTATTCTATTACTTTTCAATTTTTTTTTAATTCTACTATATATAGTTATCATTTCCAAAAAGTAATAATCTTTTTTTTTATAGATAGTATTAACTAATTTTTATGATACACTTTTCCATAAAAAATTTAAGGGAAAATGTTAACTAATTATTATGATATTTTTTAATCAATTAATTAATATATAATATTCTAATCCTATTTTCATATTTAAACTATTATAAATAAATTAAAATAATCTAACCTTTTAGTATTTTAATAAAAACAATAATATCCATTTAAAATTTATATTTTAATATTATTCTTATAGAAACTGTCAAAAAAAAAAAAGAAGATATTATAGTATATATATATATATGTTTTTTTTCATAAAAATAGTTATAATTATGATATTATTTAAAACTAATAATACATATACCATCCATAATATTTGTTAAAAAAAAGTTTATTAAAAACATCAACTTTTTTTTTTTTTTAACTATAGTAATTATGATAAATTTATTACTTTGTTTTTTGCTTATTAATAATAATAATTTCATATGAAATATTCAATTAGATGTCATAATTTTGAATTATAATCACTAATGGAAGATCATAAACAATTATTATTATTATTTATTGAAAATAGATCATTTTTCCTTTTTTATAGTCAATAAAAAAGTTTTTATATTATTATTATTTATTATTTATTATATATATATTTATTTATTTTTTATAGATTAATATACATTATTTTATTTTAACTGTATTCTATAATTATAGATATATTTTTTGTGCAATTGAATAATTATTATTAAAATCTATATAGTGATGGTATTTTTTTTTTGTAAACAGAGTTATATATAATATTTCGTGTAACAAAATATTGATATAGTATAATACTTTGCATAATTATATTTCAATAGATTATTATATTTATAATATTGTAAATAAAATAAAAAAAAGTTATTTTTGATTAATTATTTAAAACTACTACTGTATTGTAGTAGCATTACAGTTAAATTCATTAAGTTATTTTTTTTACAAAAAACTTTAATTACTAATGTAGATATGTAGATATTAATGATTTTTAAAAATTTTTAGAATTTCTTTTTTTTTTTTTTTTTTTTTTTTTTTTTTTTTTTTTTTTAGTATTTTTCTTTGCTTTTTTTTTATTATTTAATTAATAATTCATTGGTACTTCAATAAATATATATATGTTTATGAAACAAAGTACCAAAAAATAATATTCAAAGGTCATAATAAATATAATCATAAAAATAAAAAAATATAAAAAAAATTCAACTTTAATTATTAGTAAATTAGAAATTGAAATAAGCTTAAGGAGAAATATTAATAATTATGATCATAATTAAAAAATTTTTATTATTACATTATTACCAATTAATATAATATAAATGAAATATTAAAAAATATTTTATAAACATCAACTGTCTCTATGTTCTTTGGTTCAAAAAATAAAAAAAAAAAATCAATTGATCAAATGAATAACAAATGATATTTAAAAGATACAGAATGTGTAACTATGAATCTATGAATAGTAAAATTGAACATGACTTTAAAGATTTTTCATGTGTGTGTGTAAATTAATTAAATAACATTTAAAATATTAAAATGATAATGAAATGATAATAAAATATGACATACTCTGACAAATTAAAATAGTTTTATTTATAAATTATTAATTATTCATTAAATATTAATTTGCTTTGATTATATATAAAAATATTTAATAAAAAAAAAAAAAAGAGGTCATATTATCTATCTAAATATTTTTTATAAAATATATATTTATATAAAATTTAAATTTAAATTCATAATAAATAAATAAATAAATAAATAAATAAATAAATAAATAAATAAATAAATAAATAAATAATTAATTAATTAATTAATTAAATGATTAAATAAATAAATAAATAAATAAATAAATAAATAAATAAATTTATTATTTTAATTAATAATTAAATTAATAATTTTTTTTTCATTTTGTAATAATTACCATTATTAAAATATGAAACAATATATTTATTTATTTTTTATTTTTTAATAATTCATGACTTTCAATAAAGAGGATGATGAAAAAAAATTTTTTATGAATTTAATATAAAAAAATTAAGTAAATAAAAAGATAAATGCTTATTGTTTAGGCTTGTATGGAATGCTTAAATTTCTATTTAAAATATACAAAAAAAAAAAAGAGAATTATTATATCATTTAATATCGATATCAATAGTTAAAGAGCAAACATTGGTATAATTAACCTATCCTTTAAATTGTTATTATTATCATTATTTTTATTATATATATATATTTTATTTTATTTTCGTTTTTTATTTTATTTTATTTTATTTTTTTATTTTTTTTTTTTTTTTTTTTTTTTTTTTGATGGAAAACAACGAATACTTTTTCTTTAAAATAAAAAAAAAAAAGATTATAAATATAATTTATTATTATTATATATTCATTTATAATATCAATAAATATTAAATCATTAATTCTAATTTAATTTAAAATTTAACACTTTTCATTATTTTTTTTTTATTTTTTATTTTTTTTATTTTTTATTTATTTTTATTTATTTTTATTTTATAATATTTGTCTTTTCTTTCATTTTTTTTTATATTTGTCTTTTTTTTTTTTTTTTTTTTTTTTTTTTTTTTTTTTAAATGGATTAAACATAATATAAAAAATAAATATATATATATATAAATATATATATATATTTTAATATATTTTAATATATTTATTATTATATTTAATAACTTATTTAATATAATATTTGTTATTATATATGTTATTGTCATAATAAATGTTTTAATTATTTGTATTATTTCTTTTAATCATCGACATATATAGAGGAAGAACCTTAAATTATATAATTTTTATCAAAATACTTTTTAATATCCAATAGAATTGAACTGATTAACTAATGGTGTTAATGTACTACAAATAATTAGTTGATTGTCTTTCAATCAACATCCACTTTATTTTATTTTATTTTTTTTTTTATTCAAATCATTTTATACATAAATAATAAATAATAAAAAAAAAATTTTTTTTGACATCTTTTTTTTTTTTTTTTTTTTATAATACTAAGAAATATATTAATTAATTAAAACAATTTATTTATTTATTTATTGATTCATTTATTTTTATTAATTTATTAATTTATTTATTTTTATTAATAATTTTAGTTTTAATTTAAATTGAAAAGTATATAAAGGAGAATTTCTTTTCTATTTTTCTTTCATATTTCAACATTTTTTATTACCAACGACCTATAAAAACGTTAAAGAAATAAAAGCTATCAATTTATTAGAATAAAAAATACCCAAGAATTATTTACATATATTACTGATTAAATAAAATGATTTTTGTTGACTTATTCCTTAGAAACGCTGTTATTGTTGGTATTATTTTCAGTTTCGTCGAAATGGTTAGCTGTATTATCTCTCCATTAAGAACAAAGAATCTTATTACTTCTGAAAGCCAATAAGTGATCTTTAATTGGGTTCAATCTATATAAGAATAAAATTTTTGCCTTTCCAATATATCATATATTATCTCTTAGTGATCAAAGGTTAACTAAACGAAAAAATTGTTGAAAATGAAGACTATTTAATGTAAAGAATTAAATTGACTTAAAAAAAGAAAAAAAAAAATTAATGTTGATTCATTAAATAAAGTAATTATAACTATTATATATGTATAAAGAATTTTGATAATTCTATATTATTAAGAATCAAATATAGTAATATGTAATGAAAATTAACAAATGGTTAAAATATATCTATGTAAATATATAATATATATGAAAATATAAATATATATATTTATTTATTTTTTTTTATTTATTAAAGTCTTGAAGAAATTAAAATTCAAGATATATATTTATTTAAATTAATTTAATAATTTATAGAATAAAAATAAAATGTTATAAAATAAAAAATAAAAAATAGTTGTTAAAATTTTAATTACTTTATAGTGTATATGAAGTGTTAAATAGTTTTATATATATATATAAAATTAAATGTGATAAGAAGTTGATTTGTTTTAAATATTTTTAATAGGTCTAAATAACATATTTAAATCATATGTTATTTAATATATTAATACTATAAAATAGATAATGCTTAAATTTTAAATAAATTAAATATATATATATTAACCAATAAAATAAAGATTTAATTATTAATTAAAGTATATATTCTTAAAAATAAAAAAAAAAAAAAAATTTATAAAGAATTTTAATATATAGTTCAAAAAACAAGTACAAAAAAATATATATATATTTATACTAGAGATTTTAAATTCTTTTTTAGTACATATTCAAATAAAAACTGTATGTTTATATGTATGAGAAATATATATATATATTATTATATATAACATATATATTTTTTGTTATTTTATTTTTTTATATTATTTTAAATTTTTTTGTTGAAAATTTATTATTGATAATAATTAAGAATATATATTAAAACTTGATTAAATGGGCTGGTTTTATTTTAAAATTCATGTTTTCTATCATCTTATTATTTTTTTTAAAGCTTTTTTTTATTATATATATCTTTTTTTTTTAAATTTTTTTTTTTTTTTTTTTAAAGTTTGATAATATATATTAAAAAAAAAAAAATAATAATATTATAATTGAAGGAATTTTTATTTTTATTTTTTATTTATTTATTTATTTTTTTTTTTTTTTGGAAGTTTTTATCAATATATGAAAAAATTAATAAATAGAATATTTTATTAAGTAAAAAAAAAAATGATGTCAAATTTGGTTATTTATTTTATTTAATTTTAATTAATTTTATCTTTTAATTTAAATCTATTATATAATGAAATGAAGGGGTTAATTTGTTCAATGTCTGCGGTAGTGGAAACGGTAGGACCTTCTGGAAGAGCTAGATTATTTGTTGAACAAATTAAACAGTCTTATATTTAAGTCGATACTTGTATTGCAGAAGATGTCAATTATATTCCTATGCCACTTGGTTTACCCAAAGTTTATTGCTATGGACATACATTTCCATTTATACAAAAAAAAAAAAAAATTAGGTATCATGGAAAAGAAAGAATATTAAAAAGATTTGAAGATGCACTATTTTTTTTTTTTTTTTTTTTTTTTTTTTTTTTTTTAATTGGGAAACATTGATTACAATCATTTAGTTAAGAATGTTCAAAAACATAAGAGATACCATTAAAGTTTTTTTTTTTTTTTTTTTTTTTTTTTTTTTGTCCAGAATATAGTTTATTCAGAATTTAATATATCAGCAATCATCGCAATGAAGCATAAAAATATAAAAAAAAATTATACACCACAATAAATTATCCAATGTAAATAGAGTATAGATTTAATGAGAGGTTCTAATGTGAGGTTTTGTTAAAAAGAATTTCAAAAAAAAAAAAAAAAAATATTTAAAAGAAAATCATCTTCTAGAGATTAATTCTATAGCAGATCTTTTGACTTGGGGCTAATCAATCCTTTTTATTCTTTTTGTTCCAAAGTATTAAAGAATTAGAACCAATAAATAAGGAAAATGATTGACGTGAGTGACTTTTTGTAGAAGTTGAAAAAAAAAAAAAATACAGAAAAATCTAATTATAAAAATGTGATTATTGTATTTTATATGAGAAATGAAACTATAAATCCAGAAAAAAAAAATGCATAATGAAGTTAATATCCATACTAATTTAAAAGTAAAAATTGAAAATTAAAGGAATAAAGTTTTTTTTTTTTTTTTTTTAATATTATTTTTTTTTTTAAATTTTTTTTTTTTTTTTTTTTTTTTTTTTTTTTTTAGATAAAGAAGAAGAGAATAGGGTACAGTATCATTCCTCTATTTTATTATTAATTTTTAAAAAATATTTTCAGAAAATTATTAAATGATCAACGGAAAAATTCATTTATAAATATTATTGAAATAAAAAAATATATATATTTGAAATAATATATATATATAATTGTTTTTATTTTTTATTTAGACTATATCAAAAATAAAAAATTCAGTATATAATAAAACAATAAAACAATAAATAAATAGATAAATTAAAAAAAAAAAAAAAAAAAAGAAAAAAGAAATAATAGACTACAAAATATAATTTTTTTTTTGACACTTTTGAAATTTTTATTATTATTATTATTATTTTGTAGAAACTATAATTATATATTTATTTAAGAATTATAGAATAAATTTTTATATATATATATATATTTTTTTTTTTATTTATATATATATATATATATATATATATAATAAATTTGGAATAGGTCTATCCAATAAATACAATTAATATTAAAAAAAAAATGATATATATATATATATCATTATACAAAAGTTCACAAATTAAAATAATAATAAAAAAAAAAAGAAAAAATAGCAATGTAATGAATAATGATACTAAAATTCACTTAAAAATATAATCTTTAATTTTAATTTGTTATTTATTTTTATTTATTTTTTATTTTTATTATTATTATTATTATTATTTTTTTTCAATATATTATAAATAATTTGAAAAAGGAGGAGACTTCGCTTTTGTCTCCAATCTCTGTCTTTTTTTTTTTTTTTTTTTTTTTTTTTTTTTTTTTTATTTTAAAGTAACCTGTATTGTTATAAAATGGATCAATAACAAGTTAATATTTATTATTATAATTAATAATAATAATTATTATTATTATTATTTTTTTTAACTATTTAATATAATAATATAAATAATGTTAAGAAATACTCATTAATACTTAATTAAAAAAATATTTATACATATATATTTTAATAATAATAATATACTATAAGAATTTTTATTTATTTATTTAAATGGTATATAATTTGTATAAAAAATATAGAAAGGTCTTTTTTTTTTTTTAAATAAAATTTTCCTTTCGATTTTATTTTTTATTGTATACAAATTTTATTTTATTTTATTTTTTTTTTTTAAAAAAATAAAAGTATATTAATAAAATAAATTATTTTTGAAATTATTTTTTTTTCTTATTAATATATATTGGTATGGATAGTGTTAAAAAAAAAAAAAAAAAAAGATAATATTGATAATTTAAAAAATTACTTTGTACTTATATATTTACATTTTAATTAAATACATTATACAAATATATTTAATTAAGAATATCTTTTTTTTTTTTTCTTTTATTAAGAAAATTCAATAATTTCTCATTTTTAAATTCATTGAATTATTTTTTTGTTTTCCTTTATAGTAGGAAACGATAAAATTAAGTTATAAATTAATGATACAATTAAAAAAAAAATTTTTTTAATAATATTTTGGTATAAACGATTGATTAATATAACAATATATTGGAATGTTATAAAATTTTTATCCCCTGTTATATTGTTTACGATTTGGAATTATTTATTTTTAAATAATAATTTAATATATATATATATATTTTAATTAATGATAACACGAGTTGGTTTAAAAAGTTTATTTGATTTCTTTGGTATATATGAAATAGTAGTAGCTTTTGGAATATTAGAGATATCTGTAGTAATTTTATGAATATGGTGATGACCTGGTTCTACTATTGATATATTCTCGGTTGTAATAATTCTGTTCACTCTATGACTATCTACTTCTACAAATGGGGAACTACTAGAAGGAGGAAGGGAGTGAATATTTTGATTTACTCTACGCTTTGCTCTTTTATTTTTTATAGGTAAATAGATATACTTATAATAGGCAGTTGTAACTAAAAAACACGCACAAGAACATACTAATACTATAAAAGTTGCCATTTTAATATTATTAATATAAATATATAATAAATATGAATTTTTTTTTTTTTTTTGGATTTCTTCTTTTTATTTAATTTTTGTTATTGAATACTCATATAAAGCCTATTTATTTTTATCTTTTATTTTTTTATTATTATTACTTATTATTATTATATTTAAATATACATATAAATATATATATTGCTTTTTTTTAATTGACACTTTATAACAAATATTTTTATGATAAAAAATATTTTTAATTTTTTTTTCTTTCTTTAAAAAATTTAACTAATTTGATGTTATTATATATAAATTATTTATCTGATCATTCATTCATTTATTTAATATAAAAATAGATTTTGGGATAAATATATTTATTACTATATGCAATATTATATAATTATATATATAATATATATATATATTTTTTAATAATTAACTTTTATTATTTTTTTTAATTATTAATTTTTTTGCGGGGTAGGTAAAAATAAAAATCATTGCATTACTTTATATAATATTTATATATTATCTATATACTGTAATATATAACTAATATTAAAAAAAATATTAAATATTTTAATAATTATAATTTTAGTATAATGACCTACCTAAATGTATAATAAAAATTTAATCTTTTTTAATTATTAAAAGCCATGTTGGTCCAGTCGGTTAGGACAATACAGGTCACTGTAGAGGGCGGGGTTCGAATCCTCGACATGGCACCAAATAATCGGATGAGGTTTCTATCCTGGGATATCATGAGACCACACGTGATGTCCATAAGGCTTTCCCTCAGATGATTATTTCACCCAACCCTGATACTACGCTTTGAATTGAAGCATAGACCTTGATGATTGTAAAATTTCCAATCGCCAATGATTACACCCACTAGGGAGGAGTTAATGGTTCCGTTCTGATGCTCGTGGTCATTAGAGATATATGTAGGAACGTTAGGAATGCATCTCCGGGCAGTGTGTAACGACGATTGAGAGCGGCGAAGCTGATACAGTATGCCAATAACTCATCACCTTACAGTTAATTAATAACTGTATGGCCATATGGGAGATGGGTACCCATATGTGCAAGTCTATGTTTTTTTTTTTTTTTTTTGGTTTTAATTATTAAAATTTTAAAAATGACTTTATTATAATAATTAAATTAATAATTTATAGAGAAAAAAAAAAAAAAAAAAAAGAACATTAAAAATTAGCGATACATTTAATATTTAATATATAGAATATTTTCAAAATATTTAAAATAGTTTCTGAAAAAAAAAAAAAAAAGTCATTATATATTTTATTATTAATAAAATAAAAAAAAGAAGTTTTTTAAACTCTTTTAAATATTTTAGTAATAATAATAGTAATAAATTATTATATAACAAAATAATAAATAAATAAATAAATAATAATAAAAAAAAAAAAAAAAAAAAAAAACCATAAATATTGTAAATATTAATTATTTTCACGATAATAAAAATAATGTAATTTTGATGATTAAAAATATGAAAAATTATTAATTTAATTATTATTGTTTAAAACTATTATATTATATTATATTATATTGTATAATAATAATTATTTTTTTTTTAAATTTGTAAAAAATATCATTACATTTTGCTATTATTATTATAATAAAAATAATCTATTGTATGCTTTTTTTTTTTACTAAATAAAGTTTTGTACTGCATTTTATACTATAAAAGAAAGAGAAGATGTCCTTTTTAGTAAGTTCATTATCAACATTGCCGTTTTATAATACCTTTTTTATTTATATGTATTTGTATTTTTTTTTTTTTCATTATTTTTTTATTTTATTTTATATAAAAATTTTAATAAAAATTTGATTATTAAAAAAGTTCAACTTTAGTATATGAATACCTTCAAACTTTTTTATCGATAAAGTAAAATTATTTGTAAAGTGTTATAAAAAAAAAAAAAGCTTGAATACTTTTAGTCTTTTAAAGACATTTTATTATTACTATTATATAAGATTGATTTAAAGATAAACTTTTTTTTTTTTTATTTTTTTTTTTCTATTTTTATTTTTTTAAAATTTTTTTTGTATTTAAAAATGCGGGTAAACTTTAAAAATGTTTATTACCAAGAAATATAATTTACCCCGCAATTTTTTATAAATTTCAAATTTACAAATTTAAATTTATCTAACCTTTATTTATTTATTCATCCATTTATTCATTAATTTTTTTTAAAATTGATTGATTTAAAATGATAAATTAATCAGTGGTTGTGTGGATTTAGGCCATAAACCATAATACAAAAAAAAAAAAAAAAAAAAATGAAAAAAATGAATAAAATTAAAAATTTTATTTAAATATTATTATTTCATTCATTAATTTAAATATTTGATTTTAAACTGAGTTTCCATTTTATAGTCATAGAAAGAATTAAGAATTACATTAAAATATAAATAATTATGAATAAAAATAAAAAAAAATTTTTTTAAAATATTTTTTAATTTTAGTTTTCAAATAAATTATTTTAGAAAGGAAAATTTTAAAAAAATGCCAAAATAATTATTATATATAAATGTTGGATTAATATATCTATTTATTTTTACATTAATTAAGATAGAAATAAAGTAAATAAAAAATAATAGTTTTTTTTTTTTTTTTTTTTTTTTTTGTTTTTTTTGTTTTATATTAAAAGAGATTTATAAAAATTGTTTCATTTCATACAATTCATTTTTTAAAATCAAAAAAGTAAAATTGTTAATAAAAAAAATTGAATATATTAAATTATTTATTTATTTTGGAATTAGGTATAAAAAGTTTTTTTTTTTCATTTTTATTAAAATAAATAAATAAATAAATAAATAAATAAATAAATAAATAAATAAATAAATAAATAAATAATAAAACAAAAATAAAATTACTCCATTTTTTTTTGAATAATAAATTTATTATAAAATAAAGTTTGTTACTAAATCAATAATAGTATTAATTTTTATTTATTATTTAATTATTTAATTATTTATTATTTATTATTTATTATTTATTATTTATTATTTATTATTTATTATTTATTATTTATTATTTAAGAAATAAAATTTTATTTTAATCATTTTTTTCATCATCAGACCATTTTTTTTTATTATTATTCTTATATATTATTCTATAATTCTATAATTATATTTAATATATATTTTTTCTTTTTCTATCTCTATATTTTTTTCTATTTATATTTTAGCAATATGTAATTAATGTAATAAATAATAAACAATTGAACAATTGAATAATAAATAATAAATAATAAATAATAAATAATAAATAATAAATAATAAATAATAAATAATAAATAATAAATAATAAATAATAAATAATAAATAATAAATAATAAATAATAAATAATAATAGAAAGACTATTTATTAATAAATAATAAATAATAAATAATAAATGATAAATAATAATAAATAATTGAATAATAAATAATAAACAATTGAATAATTGAATAATAAATAATAAATAATAAATAATAAATAATAAATAATAAATAATTTAATAATAAATAATAAATAATAAATAATAAATAATAAATAATAAATAATAAATAATTAATAATAAATAATAATAATAAATAAATAAATAATTAATAATAAATAATAAATAATAAATAAATAAATAAATAAATAAATAATAAATAAGTAATAAATAATAATAAATAAATAATAAATAATTAAATAATTAAATAATAAATAATTAAATAAATAAGTAATAAATAATAATAAATAAATAATAAATAATTAAATAATTAAATAATAAATAATTAAATAATTAAATAATAAATCGTAAATAATAAATAATAAATAATAAATAATTAATAATAAATAATAAATAAATAATAAATAATAAATAATTAATAAATAATAAATAATAAATAATTAAATAATATATAATAGGCAAATTTAATAATAAAAGCTTTTTTTTTATTTTTATTTTTTGTCTCAATCTTAATAGAATTATTAATTTTTTAAAATTTTTATTATCTGTTTTTATTTAATTTTAAAAGTTTATAAAAACTTTTAAAAGCATATTTCAATTTAATTAATTATGATAATAAATACAAGAAAAAATAATTATTAATAATTATTAATAATTAATATGTAATTACAATAATGATAATTCTATTATTAATTATATAGGATAATATTAAATTTTTGTATTTGATAATAATAATAAAAAAGAATAATACTAATAAAACTTTAATAATAATAATAATAATAATAATAATAATAATAATAATAATAATAATAATAATAATAATAATAATAATAATAATAATAATAATAATAATAATAATAATAATAATAATAATAATAATAAATAAGGGTATAATCATAAAATGAACAATAATAAATAAGGATATAATAGTAAATAATAATAAATAATAAACAGTGATAAATTAATATGTAATAATAAATAAAATATAGTAATAATTAACAGTCAGTAGTAGTAATAATAAAATAATAAAAAATAACAGTAATAAAAAAGGATATATAAATATTAATAGTAAATAATTATAAAATAGTAATCATTAATGATGAACAATATATATAATAAACAATAATAAATAATAAATAAAACAATAATTATAACAATATTATATATTAAATTGTCATAATTAAATTAATTTACTATTAATAATCACATTTTAATTATTTTATTTAATTATTATAAACATCTATCTTTTATTATTAATAAAATTTATATTCATTTTATTTTTAAAAAAATAAAAAATAAATTATTATAATTATAAAATTTTTTATTGTTGTTATTCGATAATAATAATAATAATAATAATAATAATAATATCAATAATAATATTATAAAATTTTTTATTATTGTTATTCGATAATAATAATAATAATAATAATAATAATAATAATAATAATAATAATATTCTTTTTATTTCGTAAAGGAACAAAAAAAATACTTTTTTTATAAAGTAGAAATAGAAATTTAATACATAAAAAAAAAAAAAGATATAATGTAAATGTGTAGAAAAAAATCTTTTCATCATGTTCATATTTTTTTTTTATTTTTATATTTATTTTTTTAAAAAATAAATTATTAAGAGTTAATATAAATTTGTTATATAGTAAATAATACTTTTATATTATCAATAAATTTAAATTTAATCATATATATATGCTTTTTTTTATTTTTTATTTTTATTTTTTTTTTTTAATTAAAAGTTTATTTAAAAAATATATATTTCTTTTCTTTTTTTTTTTTACAAATAAAATTTAAAAATAAATAGACTTTTTTTTTTGTTTTTACAAAATTTTAATTATTATTATTTTTTTTGTTTTTATACATTATTAATGAAGTAATTCGAAACTATTCAAAATTTTTCTTAATTTTTTTTTTTTTTTTTTTTTTTAAAGTAAAACATGCTATAAATACGTATTAATAATTTTTTTTTTTTTTTTTTATATATTTATCAACTATATATTTATTAATATAATAATAATAATAATAATATTGGAAAAATATCAATTTAATTATTTTCAAATTATTAATTTGTTAAATTCAATACTATATTAATAATTGATTACTTTCAATAATTAAAATGCTATTTTATAACTACTTAATATTATTATTATAATTATTACTAACTTATAATAGTTGCTAATTCTATATAAATTCTATAACAAAAATAATTTTTTTTTTATGTAATTTTTTGAATTCTATAAATAATAAATGAAAAAAAGATTTTTAATAATTAAATTACTATTTAATTATCTCTCAATTTTCCATTTATAATTTAATCTATACGATAATAATTGATAATTTTTTTTTTAATAATAAAAATATTTTTAAAAACTATCTTCATTATTATCAATCAATTATTATAATTTTTTTTTTTTTTTTTTTTTGCTTTTCAAAATCATTATATTATTTATTGCTATATTCTATAATTTTATTTTATTTAATCTCTATTTTTTGATTATTAATAATTATTAAATAAAATAAAATTATTATTACTCTATGAATTGTAGATAGCAATAATTTCTATATAAGATTTTTTTTATTTTCTATTATTTTTTTTTAAAAAAAAAAAAAAAAAAAAAAAAAAAATAATTAATAGTAATATAAAACTTGAGTGGTTTGTGGTTGTACAATTTGAAGGGTTGGTGATGGTAAAACTTGAGTGGCTTGTGGTTGCACAATTTGAAGGGTTGGTGATGGTAAAATTTGAGTGGTTTGTGGTTGTACAATTTGAAGGGTTGGTGAGGCTAAAACTTGTGAAGTTTGTGGTGGCATAATTTGAAGAGCTGGTGAGGCTAAAACTTGTGAAGTTTGAGGTTGCTTCTGATAGTTCGAGAAAAGTTTAGAACTTTGAATGTTAATTGATTGAGAAGAAGAAGGGTATTGAACATTAACCATTGGACATTCAACAACATTAATGGTTGGAACAGTGATGGTGTTGTTTGAATTTATTAATGTTTCATCAGTAGTAGTAGTAGTAGTAGTAGTGGTAGCAATTTCATTTATATGACTTAATTGGGAACTACAAATACTAGCTGGGGATGATGATGAGGAGGAGGAAATATTGTATGGTATATTTTCATTTATGGAAATAATGGATTCATTTTGAATTGGTGAAGGGTAGTAAGAAGTGGTTGAAGTAGCACTGGCTGGACTAAGGTATATGCTTATGGCATTATTATTAGTGTTTCTAGTATTATTATTATTATTATTATTATTATTATTACTATAACTATTACTAGTATTATCATCATTATTATTATTACTGGTATTTATATTATTTAATGGGATGACAGGTATATTTAATCCAGGGGAAGGATAATATGAAATTTGATAAGAATCTGACTTTGGATTCGTATCATTTTTTTTGATATCTTTATTATATAATTGCTTTTGTTTAACATCTTTGGAATGCTTATTTAAAGATCTTTCAACCCTATTCATAATTTCATCTTCGTAATGACATATTTTATCATATTTTTTATCAGCACAAAGTTTTTTCCACATTTTATTAACGTGAGAACTGTTAATACAGTCTGGTCTATTTCCAGCGGTTTGAAGAACAGAACCCCATAAAAGTTTCATTTGATTCAAAGTTTTGGCACAATTGTATAAAGATCTACAAATTCTTTCATAGCATGGTTGAATTTCAAATTCTTCAAGTTGATCAATCACTTTTGCTGAAATTAAATAACGGTAAGCTTCTATTAAATTTGAATTTTTTTTTTTTTTTTTTTTTTTTTTTTTTTTTTTTTTTAAAAAAAAGAAAGTTAAATGTTAGTATCAAAATTAAAAAAAAAAGTAATAATTTATTTTTATATAGTTAATACAATATATATATATATATATAACAATTTTGTTAATAATACTTACGAGCTCTATATTTTTATAATTCCATGAGTTTTAAAAGAAAAATTGAAAGTTTTAATTTTTAATTTTTTTTTAAAAAATATAATAGATAAAAGAATAATATATTAATATTTAATATTCATTAAAAACTTTTTTGAAGTTGTTTTTTTTTTATAAACTATTATATAATTACTTTGAAATATTCCATTTTGATTTAATAAACTCCTCAAAAGTACAGGTATATAATTTATATTCCTTAGATTGTAATGATCTTTGAACGCTTTTAACTAAAGCTTTAAAGCTTCTTTGCTTTTCAAAGTAAGCATTAAGAGTACTGTAAATTTATATAATTAATTAATTAGTTAATTAATATAAATATATATATATTTTAAAAAAAATCTTTATAAATATAATTAATAAAATATATTTTTTTTTAACACATTACTTTTGAAGAATTATACTATTTTGCATTTTTGTTGTATATATATATATATTGTTTTTTTTTATATTTTAATTACTTGGGGGTAGTGTGCTAAAATAATTAAAATATTTATATAATCTTTTAAAGTATAGTTTTAAAAAAATTTTTTTATTATGTTTTATTATATATATTTTTTTTCTAAATAAAAATAAAATAAAAAACAGAAACAAATAAAAAAAAAAAATATAAATTGAAATATTTTTTAAAGAAAAACTTTATTTGATATTATATTTAGACTGATGATAATATTATTAAAATTAATAAAAATTAAAAAAAAAAAAGATGAAATATTTCTATTTATATGTTTTTCAAATATTATTAAATTTTATTAATATTTAAAATTTGTGTAATGTTAAAAATTTTTATATGCGGCATTTTTTTTTTAATTTTTTTTTTTCTTTTTTTTTTTTAAATATAATAAAATTATAATTTAAATAAACAAAAAAATATATTAATTAAACTGAATTTATTTATATATACAACTTATATCTTTATTTTATTTTATTTTATTTTATTTTTTTTAATATAATTTTATTTTTTATTTTTTTTTACGGGTAAATATTTTTTTATGGTAAAAAAGAAAAATAAAAAAAAAAGAAAAAGAAAAATTTTATTCGCTAAATTACAAAATAATATATTGATAATAATTTAATATTTATATAATATAAATATTTAATTATTAATTAAAGATTTACATATTATTTATTTCATTTCATTTCATCTTTCATATTATTTTTCTTTTCATTTTTATTTCATTTTTATTAATTTAAAAATTTAAAAGTTATTAAATTATATATAATTAAAACATATATATTTCATTATTAATTAATATAATTAATAATAATAATAATAATAAAAATAATATGGATAAATATGAATAAATAAGAATATCTAAATAAAAAGATTATGGATGAATATGATTAAATATAAATATCTAAATGAAAAGATTATAAACATATATAAATTTTAATTTACCATAAAATCATACATTAACATATTAATCATTTTGTGATAAAAACAATTATAATAATTAACCATAAAAAATATTATTACTAATATTTTATATCCTCTTTTCTCTCTCTCTCTATATTTTTTTTAAAAAAAAGATGGTAATGAATGATAAAATCACAATATATAATAGTATTTAAAGTAATAAAAACTAATTAATATATAACTATAAATTTTTTAATAAATATTTAGTATTAATAATATATATATATATATATATATTTTTTTTTAAAAAAAAATTGAAATTATATAGAAAATAGTGAGAATAATCATACTAACAGCAATAAAATATTAAAAATAAAATTATCTGTATAATAATAATAATAATAATTATAATAATAATAATAATATTATTATTATTATTATTGTTATTTCTGAAAATAAAGATCCTTAAAAATAATATATTATATAATATTCATATAATAAATATAATTGCTAATATGAATATTTATTAAAATGATATAAATATAAACTACAATTGAAATTTATAAAGAGTTTTTTAAAAAATATAGTATAATATATAATGAAAAGAAAAAGATATTTAAAAATAAAATATAAATATTAAAAATTTTAAATTATTAAGTTTATAACAAAGGAAAAAAAAAAAAAATTATTATTTATTAAGATTAATATTTTTTAAAATTTTGTATTTTAAAATAATATAGTATATTAATAATTTATTAATAATACATAAAAAAACATAAATATTAATTTAAATATGATAATAAATAGAATTTCCTTTTCTCTAAATTTATATATTAAAAATGTTTCTTAATTTTTTTTTTAAAAATTTGAAATAAAGTTTTTATAAAATTTATTTATGTAAAAAAATAAAATAAAAAAAAAATTCTGGATTTATTTTGAAAAGAATATTAATATATATATTTTTTTATCTCACTTAAAATATCATTCTCCAATTTAATATATTTATATATTTAACTTTTTTTTTTTTTTTATCTAATATGAGAATAAAAATAATTTTAAATCATTTAATATATAATAAACTTTTGTGTTTATGTTAAAATAAATTAACGGTTTATTTATTAAACAATTAGGATTTTATTGTAAATATTTGTAAATATGTAATATAAAAGTTAATTTAAAAATATAATTTTAAATTATTTATTTATATATATTTATTTGAAAAGTCATTTAATTTTTGATATTAAATAATTAAATAATTAAATAATTAAATAATTAAATAAATATAATATTTTTTTTTAATAAAAAAAGGACCTCATCAATTTTTTATTATAACCTTATAATAATATTATTTTATCGGCTAAATATATAAAAAATTAAAAAATTAAAAAAAATATAAACTAATCTAGACATAATTTTATCTATATTAGGTAATATTAATTTATATGATAGATCATACATTTATAGACTAAATATTTAAACCATCACAAAAAAAAAAAAAAAAAAAAAAAAAAAAAAAGAAATTAAAAAATAAATTATTTTAATGAAATTATAATATTTATTTATTTAAAAAAATGGATAGATATAATCTTTATTTTGAGGAATTGATATCTTATTTTTAATAAAAAAAAAAAAATAAAGGAGTATTAGAAATATTGACATGATCAAGAGTACAGCATATTATATATATTAACATTTAATTAACCCAATTTAGAAATTTTTATTAATAATGATGATTATAATAAATAAAGATTTAAATTACAAAAAAAAAAAAAAATATAAAATCAAACAAACAAACAAAAAAAAATTATAAATAAAATATCAGGTTAATAAAAGTATTTTTATATAATTTTAGATATAACTTTTTAAAAGACTTTTTAAAATAATAATTATTGTTTTTTTAAATGAAGATGTTTTTTAAATAATAATAATTATTATTATTAATAATTATTGAAAACTACTGAAATATTGTAATTTTTTTTTTTTCAATATTTTTCATTACAGTATTGAATTCTTTTAAAATTAAATAATAATAATAATAATAATTAAAAAAAATTGAAATATAATATTTTTAATAAATATTTTTATTATTATAATATATTTTAAAGTGATAAAAAAAATATGAAATGAAAATATATATATAAAAATATTAATTAAACTTTGAAAGTGTTATAATTTTAATGTAATTTATATTCATTTCAATTAATTAAAATAGATGAAAAAGGATATTAAATATTTACTAACTTTAATAGTAATTAAAGCATAAATACCTTTTTATTAAATTTTTATTTATTTTTATTTTTTTTTTGAATATTAAAAATTTTATAAAAAAAATATTAAATATTAAAGAATTTAAATATTAATAAGGATTTGAAGTATTAAAAATAATTTAAAAAAAAATTATTAAATTTATAAAAACTTTCTTTTATTTTTTTAATAAAACTTTAAAGTGTCTTGCTTTAATGAATTTTATTATTATTTACTATCAATTAAGTTGAAAAAAACCATTAATATATATATTGTGAATATGTTAGGTTTACAAAGGAATAGAATAAAAAAAAAGTTGAAGGTAAACCTATTGATAATGTTTTAAAATTTTATACTTATTTTTGGATAAATGTTAATAACAAAAAAAACAAAAAACAAAAAACAAAAGAAAACATTAATAATAAAGAAATATTTAATTTTTTTTTAATAATAAATAATTAATAGTTATTAAAAAATAAATAAATTATAAATAAAAAATTATAAATAAATAAAAAGTGATCATAAATATTAATAATAATAGCAATAATAGTTTAACAATGATAGACAATAAATTTTATCTTTATTATCATTATTATTGTTCGGATAATAATAATTAAATAATTGAATTAATAAGTTAATAAGTTTTAATAAATAATAAATATAATTAAAAAAGCATTAATGTTTAAAAAATTGTAATATTTTAATAAATAATTAAAATTATGGAATCTTCCTTAATAAATACGGACGATAAATAATGGTAAATAAATAATAACAACGATAACATTAATGAAAATAATATATGCAAATAATTATATAGAAATCATTTTTTAAAATAGTATTTTTATTATGTAAATATTAATATTTCCTAATTTAGCAATAATTATAGATTTGAATAATAAAAATTCAATTTTTATTTATTTTATTTTTAATTTAAATTATATTAATATGTTAATTTCCTTATTAGGAAATAATTTTGAATAATTATGAATTATGAAAAAACAAAGTTTCAAAGTTTTTTTTTTTTTTTTTTTTTTTTTTTTTTTTTTTTTTTTTTCAAATTTTTGGCTCGTGGAATTTAATATCAACATATATATTTTATTTTTAATCATTATTGTTCTTATTTATATGATTTATTAAAAAGCAAAGAGTAATTTTCAATTTTTATTGTTATGTGGATTATATTCATTATTGTTTATACTATTATATATTATTATAAATAATATTTGAATAAGAGTAGTATTAAAAAACCAAGTTTATTTACAATAATAATAATAATAATAATAATAATAATAATAATAATAATAATAATAATAAACAATAAATAAAATATAATATAATAAAAATAACAATAAATAAAATCCACAACAAAAAAAAATATAATATATACAGAAAAAAAACAACAATAAATATAATATAATATAGTAAAAATAACAATAAATGAAATCCATAATAAAATATATATATATATATATATATAATATAATACAGTAAAAATAACAATAAATATAATATAATACAGTAAAAACAACAATAAATAAAATCCACTATAAAAAAAAAATAAATAAAATCCACCATAAAAAAAATAAATATAATATTTATTTTTTATCTATATATAAATTAAAAAATGAAGAAAATTAATATATATATATATATATAAATATAAATTTTAAATGAAATTAAACAATTCAAATTATTTTATTCAAAAATATTTATTTATTTTTACAAAAATTATATATATTAGAAATAATTATTTATTCAATTATTTATTCATTTATTTATTTCTTAAATAAATATTTTTAATTTATATATATATATATATTTAAAAAAAAAGAAATCAACAAAATAGAATAAAATAAATAGTTTTTTATTTTAAATTAATAAAATTATAAAAATTATTTTTATTTATTTAATTAAAATTTATATATAAAAGTTTATTAATACATAATATCATTTATTATTTTTTATAATTTTTTGAATTCAATTATGTAAATTATATAATTGATATTCAATATTTTCAAATAATATATTTTTTTATTTTATTTTATTTATTTAAATAATATTTCGTTTTAAACTATTTTTAAAAATATATACAAATGATATATATTATATATATCAATATAATAATATTATGTAAAATATTTTTTATTACTACTATTATTATTTTTTTTTTTGTTTAAAGAAATGGTAAATTTAGATCTTATTTTTTAATTATATATATATAAATATTTTATGTCAAACTATATTTATTATATTTTATTTAAATACATACCGCATATTAAACAGAATAAAAATTAATTGCTAAAACAGATTAAAATTATAAATAATAATCTATTTTATAATAATTTAAATAAATATTTATATTTTTTTTATATTAAAATGAACATAATTATTTTTATTAAAAAATCAATATTTATTCCCCCAAAATAAAGTAACTTTTTTTTTTTTTTTTGATGTAAAATTTAATTTAATTTGCAAATTTTATTTAATATAATATGAAAAAATTACATATTTCCAAAAAAGTTAAAAATTAAATAATATCTAATTTATATTTAAATAAATAATATAAATAAAATAAAAAAGTGTTGAATTTAATTTATTAAAAAAAAAATATAATTTATTGGTAATATAAATTATAGTATATACTAATAATATAATTTAATAATATAATTATATAATAAAAATATAATAGTAATAATAAAATAATAATTAATATAAAAATAATATTGTTTTTATATTATTTTATCTTTTTTTTTTTTTTTTTTTTTTTTCTTATATTTATTTCTACTCTTATTTCTGTACTTATTATTTATTAGAAATATTAATATAAATTGATAAAAGTATATTCATAATCATTAAAATTTTATTTTTTATCAATTTATATTAATATTTATATAATCTATAGGGCTTATAATGTAAAAATATATAATATATCAATAATTAATAATTAATAATTAATAATAATATATGATTTGTTGCTGTTGATTTTGTGGTTGAGATGATTGTATTACAGGATAATTTGAAAATAGAATGGATTTTTCAATGATTAATGGAAGGAAATGGATATTGAACCTTAATAATTGGATAGCCAGTAACGGTAATATTTGGGTTAGATGGAACTGCAATAACATTTGATTTATAAATATTGTATGAAGTTGATCGATGATTATGTTGAAGAGTGTCATTTAAAGAAATAGTTAATTTACTTGATATCGGTGAAGGATAAGAAAATAAAGAACTTTTATATTCAATTGATTCATTAGGAATAACCATTGGAATATTAGATGATATAGTGGGAATATTTAGAATTGGAGAAGGATAAGATTGTGATAAATTACCATTGTTTGAATAATAATTCATCTTTGTAAACTTATTATCATTTATTTTTTCGTTATTTTTATTTAATTGGCTATGCCTTATTTCTTTTGAACGCTTATTTAAAGATACTTCTACTTTATTTATGATTTCATCTTCATAATGACAAATTTTAGAATATTTTTTATCTCTACAAAGTTTTTTCCACATCTTAATTACATGAGAGCTATTAATATTATCTGGTTTATTTTCTGCACTTTGAAGAACTGATCCCCATAAAAGTTTTAGTTGACTTGGGGTTTTAGCACAATTATATAAAGCTCTACAGATTCTTTCATAATATGGTTGGATATTAAATTCTTCAAGTTGATCAATAATTTTAGCTGAAATTACATAACGATAAGCTTCTTTTTAAAAATTTTATATAAAAAAAAAAAAAAAAAAACCATTATATTTTAATATCATAATTATTTCATCAAGGATTATTTCAAATTAACATAATTAATTATATTAAAATTTATACTAGGAAATTCTTACGAGCTCTATAGTATATTATAAGATAATCAGTAATATTACATTAATATTTTATATATAATTATTTATTAGCAAAAGCAAATTATAATTAAAATATAATTAAATTATAATAATAATAATACATAGAATAAAATTATATTAATATTTAGAATGTAATTAAATTTTAAAAATAATAATAATAACTAGAACATAATTAAATTTTTAATAATAGTAATAATAATTAACTATCATATTATCCATATATTTTATTCATATTTATTATATATATATAATTTATTAATGATACTTTGAAATATTCCATTTGTATTTAATGAATTCTTCAATAGTGAAATTATTTTTTTTATATATTTTAGATTGCAGAGAATATTGAATTTCTTTAACTAAATTTTTGAAACACTTTTGCTTTTCAAAATAAGTCTCGAGAGTACTATTAATATTGAATAAAATTTATTATTAGTAATTAGAATATTTATTTTATTATTTAAATATCTTTTTTTTTTTTTTTTTTTTTTTTTTTTTTTTTTTTTTTTAAAAAAAATAATTAATAAAATAAATTTTTTTTTATAAATTACTTTTCAATAATTGAACATTTTTGTATTGTGATGGTATTAATTTGTAAATATTCTATTAAAATATAATTTAATTTTTATTTTTTTTTCTAATATATCAAAAAACTAAGAAACTTATATGTTATTTTTATTTTCTATTTGCAATATTATAATATTCAATATTATTAAATTTGGATTATTTATTTTATATTCTTAATTTAAAAATAAAATGTAATGAAATTAATATATATATTAATTATAATAATAATAAAATAATAAAAAAAAAAGCAAAAAAAAAAAAAAAAAAAAAAAAAAAAAAAAGAAAAAATTTTAAATTTATATATAAATTAAATATCAAATCAAATAAAATTCTAATAATTGATAATATTTATTTGATTATTCATATTATTATTATTTTTATATATATATATATAAATATATTTTTAAATTTGAAGCGTACTATCAAATATTATAATACTAATTATAATATAATATTTTATAGTTAACTGCCTTTAATATTATAAATTATATTATTATTGGTATTATAGAAAAAAATATAATTTTTAGATTTAATATTTATATAAATATATGTTTTAAATTGTTACACTTTAATACTATATGTAATAATCTTTAAAGTTACATTAAAATAGAAAGTCAAATTATTAGTATTAAATTTCGTAAAAGTATTTAAATTTAAAATTTAATTTATATATTAAATCTTTTTTTTTTTTTTTTTTTTTTTCTATATATTTAAAATTTTTATTATTTCATATTCTGTAAATTATATCATTCTTAAAAATTTTTATATAATTAAATCAATTGAAACATCATTAATATTTATGCCTGATTTTTTTTTAGTATATTATATATATAGAGCATCAAATCAATATTTATATCTTTAAAAACATAAAAAATTTATATATATATATCTATATATCAATATAAATGAAGCTAAATAATATATATTAAAAAAAAAAAAAATTCATTTATACTATAATAGTATAAGCATATCTTATGTCCATTATTTTATTTTTATGTAATAATAAAAATTATATATAATATTTTATTGTTAATATATATTTCAGAATAAATATTTTTATTTTATATATATATAAATATATAATAATTATAAAAAAAATTAGATAATTAAAATATTTTAAATAATTATTTTATATATTTAGATGAATCAGCCATGTGTATTGATTTAAATTTTTCAAAAATCATTTAAAGAAGGTTCTTGTAAAAACATACATAAAAACATATATCTTATCCTATTCTAAATTATATCACATCACTATATAATACTTTTTATGTGTATATACTAGAAATATACTTGTATATTAATTTTTATGTATTAATAAATATCACAAAGCATTTATTAATTATATGTATAATAAATATTTTAAAAAATTTTAAATTAAATAAATAAACTTAAAATATTTACTATTACTAAAAGTTTTTGGATATGAGGAGCAATATCTACTCCTTAAGGGAAAATATTAATTAAACATGCCCCAAAGTTATGATTTATAAATTATTTAAAAAAATTAAAATTTTAATATAAAAATAAGATTTGAAAAACTAAGGTACTTTGTAAATATAATTAAATTAAAAAAAAAAGTATTGATATTCATTATTTACATATTCTATATATATATAAGCTACTCCTTTAATTACTCTATATATTAACATTTAATATTTATAAATAGTAATTAAAGGAGTAGTGTAGTATATTTTTTTTTTATTTTTTTTTTATTTTATTAAATTTACTTTGGTGTAACAAAAGATGTTTATTAATTAAAATAATTCATTTTTTTTAAAAAAAAATAAAAATATTTTTAATAATATTAAATAAAGTTTATTATTTTAAATTAATTTTTCCTATACTTCATATTATATATTTTTATAATTATTATTATTATTATTATTATTATTATTATTTTTTTTTTTTTTTTCAAGAAACTTCTTTTAAAATACTAAGGAAATATATTATTCATTATTCTATAAAAGAATATTCAATAATAAATATATATTCTGTATTAGAATGATAAACTTTTATATTCATTATTTGTAGTATATATCTAATATTTTAAATTTTAAGTATTTATAAATTAATTTTGCCTTAAATTTAAATGTATATTTATATATATTTAAATTATTTTGTATTTAAATCCTTTTTTTTTTTTTTTTTTTTTTTTTTTTTTTTTTTGTGTTTGTTTTTACTTTTCATTTTTCATTTGTTGTCATTTATTTATTTGTTTATATAAATTTTATTAAAAAATTTTATTAATTATTTCTTTTCTTATATAACTAATTTTGTATAAACAATAAAGTTAATAATGTAAAGTAATACAAATATTTATACATTAAAGTATAATAAATTTTATATTACATTAACATGTATTGTAATAGTATAAATCTATGAATTATGTATAATTTTTATATTTAAGTCTTGTTATTATAATATTAAGAAATATAATTAATTAATAAAATAATAAAACATACTTATTGTGTGTATATACCACATTTAATTTAACTTCTCAATAGATTAAGAGTCCCATTTGATTAAAAGACTAATTTTTAGTTTATTTTTGTAAAATTCTTTCTTTAATAATATTATTTTATACTTAATATTTTTTTTTTTTTTTTTTTTTTTTTTTTATACTTTCTTTCATTTTTTTAATCAATGAGTTAAAGAAAAAATATTAAAAAATAAAAGAGAGTTCTAGTTCATTGACTCCAATGGATTCTAAGGTCAATGAGACTTTACCCCTCATTGATTAAAACAATATTAATGACTATAGTGATGATGATTCCTTTTCCAATGAAGATTCTAATAATACTATTAAAAATATTACTGTTAATAAATATTATGGTAATCTAACAGAATCTGTCTGTCAGATAAAGAATTTCATATTATCCAGAGACAATATTCTTGAGTGGTATGATCCATTTAAAAAAAGATATTTAATGGCCAAATCACCTTGAAATTTTACTTAAAAAAGAAATAAATAATTAATCATATGAATAGAGATCAGATTAAATCTGATAATGCGTCCAGTCAATTAGTATTAATAGTATAAGTAAGTTAAACCAAACATATTTATAAGGGTGTAAAATGACCTTTCAGATGATATAATCCGGCAAAATTCTTTTGAATATTATTAAAATCTAAAATTTTTAATTTAATAATTAATAATATTGACTATTTATGCTATGTAAATGAATTAAATGAATTACACGAGCAACATAAAAATGAATGTAAAATCTCGAAATCGAACCCATGAATGAAAAAAAAGAAACTTCAATATTCCATAAATGAATTTGATAATATTGAAATCAATTCTCTTCCTATTTATAGTTTTAAATCTTTTAATGATTTAATAAGTAAATTAAGAACAAGGTACAATTTTTTTTGAACAGACAAGTTATTTTGAAGGAATCATATGGATATAATAATTATTAAAACAATATAAATAATTTCAAAAATAAATGTAATTCAAAAGGTAATTATAAAAATTATTATCATTCAAGCAAAATTAATATTGATAATGATGATGAAAAAATTTATGAAAGTGAAAATGAAATTAATCATGATAACGTATTTAACAATGAAACATTCACTAATTTTTCTGGGAATATTTAATAAAATATATCAATGATTTTAAAAAATATCAGTAATAAAAGTAACAAAATTCATTATTTATCTTAATAGAAAATAGATAAAGTTGAACAAGTTGGAACTTATAAAGGAAAATACAAAAATAATAGATTTATTTATTTGACGTTCATCACACGTCAAAAGTAAAAAAAAATAATTTAATTTCCACACATTCTATATTTAAAATAATTACACTCTCATTATGAAGCGGGTTATTAATATAGACAGATTACAAATATTTTAAAACAATAAATTAATTGATAATATTTTCTTTGATGACGAAAACTTTTTTTATTTTGATACTTTACCAATTAATAATGTAATTTCTAAAAATCACGTTTTTAATATTGACTTTACTTTATGGTTGGTAAATTTGAAAATCCTTTTAACGACTTTAGTTATTACTTTACTTTCCTTAGCAATTTTTCTAGAATATGTTGGATATTTTTAATAAAAAATAAATATGATGTTTTTGACGTTTTTTGTTAAATTTATTAAATTTATTTCTATCACAGCCACATATAAAATTATTAATTAATGTTAAATTTTATAACGCCATTTAATATATTAACAAAAATTTAACTACTTTACTTGAAAATAATGGTACTAATTGTATCCATTCTTCCCTCTGGTAATTCACAATGAAACAGCCGTGTTGGACGTTTAAACTAAACTCTAAATTATTCTGAAAAAATTCTATTAAATTCTTCAAAACTTCTTTTAAATTTCTGAGATTCTGTTATTCTATAGACTGTTTATTAATCAGATCTTAATCCTCACCAAAGTATTGACAATAAAATTCCTAACGAATTGATCTTTAGCAAATCAGCTGGAATTACCCATTAGAAAAATACTTAACAAATAGAAAAATATTATTTAATGAAGATACTGAAGACTCCTACGACTCTGATACTGAACCACTTGACTATTAAAAAAAAATAAATTAAAAAACAATGAAAACTATAATGGAAATAAAGTTTTAAATATTTAAACGAATCTTCTAAACACATACGAGAAAGCTATAAATTCAAATGATAGTGAAGTTTGGAAAATACCAATAAAGGAAGAACTTTCCAAATGTATGAAAACAATATTATGAAAATTATTGATAAAATTACAAAAAAAAAAAAAAAAAAGCCCACATTATTGATACAAAATAGATACTAAGATAATAGACAATAATACGAATAAGGCTGGACTAATGATCCATTGTTTTCAAAAAATTTCAGGACAGGACTTCATTGATACATATTCGTCAATAATATTTAAATATTATAAAATGCTGTATATATAATACTTTTAGGTTTATCTTTTATTTCAAATATTTTTTTAAGATATAAATTTTAAGTAAGATTTACTCAAAAAACCTATTATTTAATTTATATTTATAAAGTCTAACATCAACAACAACAATAATAATCACATAACATAATAATAACAATCACATTACAATAATAATAATAGTAATAATAATAATTAATTAATTAATAAATAAATTAATAATAAATAAATAAATAAATAAATAAATAAATAAATAAATAAATAAATAAATAAATAAATAAATAAATAAATAAATAAATAAATAAATAAATAAATAAATAAATAAATAAATAAATAAATAATATATATATATATATTAATATAATTTTTATTTTTTTAAATTTGTTTAATATATTCATTTATTTAGTTGCATAGTTACATAGTTATTTATTTTATTTTATTTTATTTTTTTTTTTTAAATTTTTTTTACATAGTTATTTATTTTATTTTATTTTATTTTTTTTTTAAATTTTTTTTAACTTTAATTCTATATCTAAATAATTATTTTTAATTATTCTTTATTTGAATTCATTTATTTTAGTTACTATTACTGAAATTATTTTAATTATTAATTATATTCTAGAATATGTGAATTAACGACTTTGCAAGATTTTTTTTTTTTTTTTTTTTTTTTTTTTTTTTAGAAATCTTTTAAATAAAATTAGTGAGTTTTATATTTAATTAACATAATAAGTTTCTGGAGCTCCAAGATAACTTTCTGGCATTTTATAGTTTTCAGGACGAATAATAATTTTTTCAAGAACAATATTTGGTGTTACTGGATAAAATTTAAGAGTATTTAATCCCTTCTTGCATTCAAAATTAACTGTGGAAATTCTAATTTCATTGGTATTACTCCAGGGTTGTTTAGTATCTCCAACCGCAAATGTTTTACTATCAACAACATCATGAATAATAGCTTTACCATTAACTTCTGCTGCAAATTGTAATTTATTATTCATGAATGCTGGATTAGATGGATTTTGATAGAAATCAAATGACCATCTTCCTCCTTCATTAAGAACAAAATCATATTTGACGTATGGGGCTTCATTAATATCATCATATATATTAATAACTGGATATGATTTAATAGCACTTAAGGTTTTACCATATCCTTCAATAACCTTCCATGAACTATTAGTTCCATTCTTTTGAGAAATAAAATGTTCCGCTTCAATACTAATATAAGATGTGGTTTGAACAAATGTTCCTTTTGGATAATCAATATTTGGAACTTCAGCATCAACATCAACTACTACTAAAATTTTGCCTCCTGAAATATCTTTATGAGGAACTGAAATATTAATTTTACATTTCTTTTGAGCAGCTTTTGAAAGCTTCTCTCGATCAATACTAACAATAATTTTAGTAACATTTGCATCTTTACTATCTTTCAATTCATAATTTAAGAAATCACCATCTACAGTGTTGATTTCAATTTTAATTTCTCTTGTTGATCCCTTTCCAACATTAATAATAGCTTCATTAATATTTGGATTCTTGAATGCATCAAGTTTTAATGTTTTCTTAGTATAATCTTGTCCACTAGTTACGGTAGAATCTCCTTCTACCCAAACTCCAACTCTAGTTCTACGAGCTCCATGATATGTCATATATACTGGCATTAAATTTCCTTCTTCATTCCAGTCCGTAAATCCAATATGTTCTGACCATCCCATACCATACCAACGTCCTCCTTTCAATTCATCAAGTTCTTTTACGAGTTCTTCATCAATTCTAACACATTCTTTCATTTCTTTAACAAATGGATTAGCTTCAAGCATTCCATTAAGTGCATACCAATGATTCTTTCCTGAAAGCAATTGCAGTCTTAAAACATTCATGGTTCCCTTAGCTGCAAAATAAACTTGAGTAAAGAACGCTTCATATACATCTGAATTAACATCAATTTCTTTCTTTAATTTTTCTGTTCTTTCAAGAACTTCTTCCGCAAGACTGAGAATCTTTTCGGTTTCACTAAAATGAACAGGATGGAATGTTTCACTACTGACACTTTCGGTACGACGAATGAATGAAAGTTTATTATAATTATTGAAAATAAATTCAATGTCATTTCTTTGTTCTTCACTTGACGATGCGAATTGTTTACCAATCCATTGTTTAGTGTAATCGAAGGTATTGAAATCAAAAGTACTATACTTTTCATAATCATATGCAAGATCAAGGAAGTAACTAAGAGGGAATTCAGTAGTCAGAATATCTCCAAGATTAACAATCCATATATTACGAATACCAAAATCATAAGCTGCTGTCATTTGTTCTTGAACTTTTCGGAAGATAATTGGTATTAATCCATTCATAACTGAATGGACATCCATGATAATCAAAACGATAATACATTCCATAACCTCCTGGATGATTTCTCATAGATTCTGAAGGAACTGTACGTAAATTACCATGATTATCATAACAAAGCATTAAGGTAACACCATCGAGAAGTGGATCATCCATTAATCCTTTTGTTTCTTCATCACCATAGAAATAAGGTTCTACTTCTTTGTAAAGTGCTAACATTCTTGGAACTGACATAATATCTTCATTTACATATTCTTTAATTAATCGATTTTGAGTGGTTAAAACATCACGAAGTAATTGAATATTTTCAGCAAGTGTGGCATCACCAGCAATAGCTGTATCTGCTTCACCACGCATACCAACTGTAATAACATTATCAAATTTACCACTTCGTTTTAAACCATCTTCCAAGAATTTAGTAATACCTTGTTCATTTGTACGGAAATTCCATGCATCACCATAAATAGAATCTTTACCTCGAAGATTCTTATATTCTTCTCCAGCACGACAACATGGTTCATGATGACTTGTTCCCATAACAACTCCAAGTTCATCAGCAAGTTCAGCATTAGTTAATCCTGGTCCATCATCACTAAATCTTCCTGACCACATCGCTGGCCACATATAATTTCCCTTAAGACGAAGAAGAAGTTCAAAAACATGAATATACATCTTAGCATTGAATCCTCCATAATTATGGAATGCCCAATTACCAAATGCTGGCCATTCATCATTAATAAATAAACCACGATAACGAACACTTGGTTCCTTTGAAATCATATTATCTTCTTCTTTAATTTCAATTAAATCTTTATGAACTGGTTTTAAATCAAGCCAATCCACAAATGGTGAAACCCCCATTAATTCTGAAAGATGGAAGAGACCATAAATTGTACCTCGTTTATCACTACCAATAATATATAATTGATTACCTTGAACTCTAAACATATAACATTCATATTTATCTTTAATTGGTGAAACATCAATTCCCTCGAACAAATTTGTTTTTCCAATAGTACCGAAAATAACAGCTGTTTCATCAGCATTGGTAGTATTAACAGAATAATTATATTCTGGTAAAGCACCAGTAACAAGTTTAACATCATTTCTAACCATATCTGCAATTTTCTTTACTCCTGAAAATTCATTTTCTTCACAATAAAAAGAAATATTTGATTTATCATCTTTACTGAAAATCTTGAATGAACCAGTTGAAATGGATGGAGTAGGAATTAACGATTCAGTTTCAGTTTCAGTTTCAGTTTCAATTTCTGTTTGATTTTCTGTTTTTGTTTGAGTTTCTGTAGCTTCAATATTAATAGATTTAGTTTTAATTGCTTCTGTTTTAGATATTTCAATTTCAGAAGTATTAGCTATAGTAGTAGTTATTTTAGATTTAGTTTTAGATTTTGTTTTGGTTTTGATCTTTGTTTTAGAAATAGTTTTATCATTAGATTTATCATCTTCATTTTCACATTTATATGGAATAGAGCACCATTTTCCATTTTCATAACCCAAAGCTTTACCAGATTTAGTAAATTTTTTAGCTTTACAAATCTTACTACAACATTTATATTTACCGTAATATGGACAACGTTGAAGATCAGTAATACCACACCAACTACCATGTTCATAACCATATTCTTTTCCAGAATCAGAAATACGTTTTACTTTTGTTCCTTTTCTCTCACAACATGGATAACCTTCAGCTAAGGACCAACATTTACTCTTTTTAGCATTTGAACCATCTAAACTAATAGTACCTAAAAGAACTAAAAATTATTTATTAAAATATAAATAATAAGTACAATTTAGTCTTATTTAATAATAAATTAAAATAATTTTAAAATTAAATGTTATTAAATTATTTCTTAAAAGCAAACAAAAACAAAGCTGACTTCTTCATTGTTATTTCCTATTTCAATAAAAGAAAAAATAATTTACTAAAAATAAATTTAATATTTTCTTTTTTTTTTTTTTATAATTTAGTATTAATATTATAAATTTTTTATTTTTTGATAAATTATATTTAAAAGTAGTTTATAGTATTATATATAAATTACTTTTTTTTATCTTTAATAAAATTAAAAAACATGTAAAATTATTTTCTATTTATACTTTTTAATTACTAATAAGCTTTAAGCTAATATTAGTTTTATTAATATTTATTTAGTTAATATTTATATAGTTAATATTTATTTTATAAATGATATTTATTATTATTATTATTATTATTATTTATTATTACTATTATTTCTTTTTAATAATTTGAACTTAAAAAATATAGATATTAATTAAAACCAATAAGAAGAATTTACTAATGATACTAATATATATATATATATATAATGACTCTTTAATTTAACGATTACCATTATTTTTAAATATTTTAAATTTAATCATAATATATTGAAACTTTAATAAATAGTTAAGTAGTTTATATAATGGAAAATATTTAAAATATTTAATAAACAAATAAATTAAATTAAATATTTTTTCCATGTTTTTTATTTTATATAATTTTTAATATTTAATTTTATTATTTAATTTTATTTTTTAATTCAATAGCCTTTTATTTAAGATATATATATATGTTTTTTTATTTCATAAAATTTTATAAAATTAAAAAATAAATTTTAAACTTAATATAAATATTTTTGCATCAGTAAATGATATAAAAAAAAAAATTAATATATATAAATATATATATATTATTTAGTTGGTATATTTTATTTTTAAAAAAAACTTTAATACTAAATAAAATAACAAAACTTTTTCAATTCATACACTTTTTAATTTATAATTCTCTGGAAATAAAAAATTATATTGAAATTAAACTTTTTGATAATCAGTAATTCATTATTATTATCAAGGAATACTGCTTTGTTATCTTTAATTTCAGAAATATTTTTTATTTTTATAAAATTATAAATATATATTTAAAACAAATATATATATATATATAATTAATAAAATAATTTTATAATATTAAATATATTATTTTAATATTAATGCTTTAAATTTCTTTTATAATATTATTTATTATTAAATTTATTTTATGAATTTGATAAAGAGAAGTTTATTAAACTATTCTGTCTATACAAAAGACTTATTATCATGAATTTTGATTTTTTTAAAAATTTCTATTTTTAATATAAAATAAACAGAAATTCTCATATTATTATATCATTTATATATATATAATAGTATTTTATATTAATAATTATTAAATAATCAAAAATTGATATATTTTTACATTTTAGTGGAATATCCCTTCTATTATGACATTTATATAATAATTATTTAATATTTTTATTAGATATAATTTATAAATTATTTAAAAAATAAACTATAAAACAAGAACAAAATAATAAAAATAATAATAAATACAAATATATTTAATAATCAAATTTTATTTTTATTTTATTTTATTTAAATTACTGATTTTTTTTATTATTTTTAAATGAATAATATTAATAAATAATATATACTTTTATATAATAATTTTATTATGACTAAAATAATTTTATAATACTTTTTATTTATTTTCATAAAATATATTTTATCTTATACTTAATTAAAAATTATTTTATGATTTGTTTTATTTTAATATTAATTTTATTTACTAATACTTTTTACTAACTTTTTTTTTCTAACTTTTTTATTAATTTTTTTAATAACGTTTTTACTAATGTTTTTTTTTTTTTTTTTTTTTTTTTTTTTTTTTTTTTTTTTTTTTTTTTTTTTTTTTTAAAAATTTTTTCCTTTCTTCTTTAAATTTTATATTAATTATTTTTTTAATTTAAAAAATGTTCTAATCCAAATAAAAATTTTTTATATATTATTTATTAGCAATTATTATATTTATATTAATAAAATTTTTTTTATTAATTATATATAAATTCATAAAATTAATTTAAATTTATTCATCATTGATTGAATCTTCAGTTTCATTGACAACTGTAACTTCACTGTCATCAAATTCATTATTTTCATTATTTTCTTCATCACTGTTGATTAATTCATCTTCATCTTCATCATAATTTTCATTTTCATTTTCATTTTCATTTTCATTTTTATTTTCATTTTCATTTTCATTTTCATTTTCATTATTAATGAAAAGTTCAAGATCAATAGAGTTACCCATGGCAGCATATCCTAAGTAATTTGGATGAAGACCGTCACCATCACTTAATTCAGCTTTGAGAACCATAGCATCATTAGGATCAGCTACAACTGAAGCAAAATCGATTATGGCATCAAAACCTCCTTCATTAGCTGGTGTATTTAAAATCCATTGATTAACTGTTTCTTTAATTTTATTCTTTTCTTCAGTCCAATCATCATTCGTTTTAAATGGAAGAATTGGACTACCATATGTAATAATACCACGTTCACGATTTCTTTTAATAAGTTCTTGAAGTCCTTCAATAAGAACCGGTGCTGCTCTTTGACTGTAAAGAATATCATTAACTCCATATAAAACAATCATATATTTAACATTAACTTGCTCAGCAACATCTTTTTGGTATCTTCCTAATCCTGTTGGCCATACTGGATTATTTTGTCCATATAAACTACTACCTCCAATAGCTTGATTTAAAATAGCTAAATGACGAGTGGCTGGATGACTTTGTAATCTTTCAGATAAAACATCTGGCCATCTGTTTTGTTTATCATTGGTGGAACCTCTTCCATCAGTGATAGAATCTCCATAACAAAGAATGGCTTCTGTTTTCTTTTCATTATCAACAACATCAATAGCTGCAATAGTAAACCAATGAAGGAATTTATGAGCACTACTGAAAGTTTCTTTACTAACTGCATTACCTAATTCAACAAAAGAATAAGTTCTAGAACTAGTATGACCTATGAAATCAAATGGAATTTTTCCATATTGAATGGTGATAGCAACTTCATCTAAAGCTGAAAGAGAGAATGGAATTATATCAGAAACAATGTCAGCATAAGCAGGAATAGAAACATTATATTGTCCGTTGAAAGTAATTTCAGTATCCGTTTCCATAATAATACTACCAGTACCTTGACCAGCAGACTTGGCAATATGAACTGATTTCAATTCTAATTCCTCTTTACCATAAATATTAGAGAAATGGAATCTCAATTGTTCACCAGGAATACTGACTTTAACAATTTGACGTAAAGAATTTCCTTGTAAATCAATATCAGGTAATTCACCTTTATTATATTGAGAAGAAGACCAAGTACCAGTAAAAAATAGTTCATCTGCAGCTAAAACTGCATTAATTATAAAAAGATTTAAAACTAAAATTAAATAAATTTTCATTTTTTTTTATAAATATTTTATTTAAAATTTATAATTAAATTAATATTCGTTAAACTTTAATTTGTTTCTATTATAATACTTAATATTCTTTTTAATAAGAAGAAATTTATAATTATTAAAGTAAAAAAAAATATAAATAAAAATAAACAATCAAAGGGAAAAAAAAAAGTCATTTATATACTTAGATATTTTATATTATTATTAAAATAAATCATTGTAATATATATTGAATCTTAAAATATATTTATTATTGAAAAAAATATTTCTTATTTTATCAAAATCCTTTTTTTCTTCTTTTTTTTTTTTTTTTTTTTTTTTTTTTTTTTTTTTTTTTTTTTTTAGTTTTTTTTATATTAAAAATTATAAAAATAATAAAAAATTTTAGTATTAAATAAAGTTTTTTATGTAAATTTTAATTTTTTATAAAAATTTTTGTTTTTTATTTTTATTTTATTTTATTTTTTTTATTTTTTTTTTTTTTATTTATTTAAGTTCTATTTTATTTAATTATTAAATTATTATTTTATTTTATACTAATTACATGTATTAGTTTTTTACTACATCAATTACACAATAACTTCATATTAATATTATATGTATTAAGCCACATACATACATACATACATAGAGATTTAAATATATATAATATAAATTACTATACTATTTGAACTTTATTTTTAACACTCCTCCTAAAGTTCAATTGTGACTAACACTTCACCATAATAGAATCTCTAAATTTATTTAATAGATATGTATTAAGATACTTTGTAAAACCATCGGCTAGATTATCTTCAGACTTTATATATTTTAGTTTTATTTTATTTTCTTTAATAAGATCTCTTGTGTGGTGATATTTTATGTCTATGTGTCTAGATCTTGGGTTAATAGTTTCATTTTCGCAATTATAAATGGCAGCTTTATTATCTACATTTATTGTTATACAATTACAATTTAATTTTAATTCATTTAATACATTTTCATACCACAAGCAATGTCTAGCGCATTCATTTATTCCATAATATTCACTTTCGGCAGAAGATACAGATACACAGTGTTGTAATTTTGAATACCATGAGGTAGGTCCTGAACCTATTTTAATTATATAACCCGTAGTAGATTTTCTAGACTCTACATCTCCTCCGTAATCTGCATCTACATAAACATTTAATTTTAAGTTTCCTGAATACCTTAAACCATAATTAGGTTTTCCCTTGAGGTATCTAAATATTTTGATGACATTATACCAATCTTCATAATTTGGATCTTTGGCTTTTCTGGAAGCTTTATTCACAGGAAATAAGATATCCGGTCTAGTACATATCGCGAGATATAATAAACTACCTATAGCTTGTTGGTATTTCGTGATATTGAATTTTCTTTTTCTTAATTCTTCATTTTCTTCTGGTATCATATTTGAAGATATTTTATACTTATCTATATCAAATTTTCTTAATATATTCTCTAGATATTTATGTTGTTGCAATAGATAGCCGTCCTTTTCTTTTATAAATTTAACGCCAATGATTGTATCCACAGGACCTATATCAGTTATGTTAAAATAATTTTTTAATAAATGTTTTGTTTTATATACTTCATGTTCATTACCTGTTAATAATATATCATCTACATAAACTGTAAGAAGACAAATAATTTTATTCCGATCATTCATTTTAACGTAAATGCATGGTTCACTTCGAAGTCTATTAAAACCAATATTTATAAGTTTTTCATTTAAAGTCTCGTTCCACAAACGACCAGACTGTTTCAAACCGTACAAGGCTTTATTTAGTTTCCAATAGCCATTTTTATAATCTTCAGCACCTTCTGGAATTTCCATATAAACATCTTCGTTTAGTGTAGCGTTTAGGTAGGCTGATTTTATATCAATTTGATATATATTAAAGTTATTGGCTGATGCAATAGCAGTTGCTATTCTCAAAGAGTCCTGTTTCAATGTGGGCGAGAACGTCTCATTATAATCAATGCCTTGTTTTTGTGTAAAACCTCTGGCTACCAGTCTTGCTTTTCTTTTATTTATACTATTGTCTGAATTATATTTGTATCTGAACACCCACTTTGGTGTTATTATATTACTACCCTTGGGTACCCTATCAACTTTCTTATAAACTTTTAAGTTTTTCATGCTGTTTAATTCCTCCTTGACTGCTTGTAACCATTCATTTTTATCAATTTTATTGAATATATCAGGATAATTATAGGGTTCACACAGCTCCTCCTTTGTAGATAATAAAGAAAAATTATCTTCTATTATATCCATTAAATCAAATGATTTTATTTTCTTTGATTCTGGTTTTAATTCAGAATCAAGTTTTCTCTTACCTTTCCGTTTAACGTTCTTGTCCTTTAAATTTGATGATTTTAATTTCTTTGATTCAGGTTTTGTTTCTGAATCAAGTTTTCTCTTTCCTTTACGTTTACTTGTTTTCTTATTATTTGTTTTATCTGGTGTTTCTTTATCATTATTAATATTTGATATTGTAGAATTATTTGATTTATTATTCATATCTAATTTATTTAATTCTTTATTTTCATTTGAATTTAATTCTTTATTTTCATTTGAATTTAATTCTTTGTTTACATTTGAATTTAATTCTTTGTTTACATTTGAATTTAATTCTTTGTTTACATTTGAATTTAATTCATTTTTTATATTTGAATTTAATTCTTTGTTTACTTTTGATTTTAATTCTTTGTTTACATTTGAATTTAATTCTTTGCTTACATTTGAATTTAATTCATTTTTTATATTTGAATTTAATTCTTTATTTATATTTGAATTTAATTCATTGTTTATATTTGAAATTAATCCTTTGTTTATATTTGAATTTAATTCATTGTTTATATTTGAATTTAATTCTTTGTTTATATTAGAATTATTATTTATACGTTGGACATCGTTCATATTCGACTGACCATCATATAAATTATTAATTCTCATTTTTGTATTAAAATTATTTTTATATAAATTATTATTTGGAATATAATTATTTTTTACATAATTATTATCAATGGAACTTGAATTTCCATTCATAACGTTATCATTACAATTTGAATTATGTATGGATTGTTCCATTTTATCATTTTTATTGTTTATGTTGTTAATTAAATTATATTTACCTTGAGAATTATCTTCTGAATTTTTATTGTTTAAATTTCCTGAATTTGATGAATTTTGAGCATTATTTTCATAATTTATAATTTTATTAATATAATTATTATTTAAATTATTATCATTTAAATATAAATGACCCTTATATTCATTTAGAAAATTATTATAATTTTCATTTTGAATATAATTATTTTTATTTAAATAATTTAAATTAGGATTTATAAATCCAGCATTATAATTGTAAATGGCCGGATTTAAGTTTTCTGCAAAAGGTAAATTGCTACTTATATTACTATTTAAATTATTTAAAGGTAAAATATTATAATTATTATAATTTTTATATGGGTCAATTATATTGGTTGATTGGGGAAAATTTTTATTTGGATTAGGACTATAAGTAAAATTAATATTATTATCATTTAAATAATTTTTATTAAAATTATATTTATTTAAATTATTATCATTTGGATAATTATTATTTATATTATTATTATTATTTAAATTATTATTTTCTAAATAATTATTATTTAAATTATTTAAGTTATCATTATTATTTATATTGTTATTATTTTTATTTTCTTCTCTATTTTCTGTTGTCTCTTTATTTTCATGTTCCTTATTTTTGTTATTATAGTCTTGGAGTAATACTGTATTTTTGTTATTTTCATCGTATTCTTCCATATTAACCTCAAAGTTATATATTTCTGGTCTTGTAGAAGGTGCGGAAATATTACCAGGGGTATCTTCGAAGAATTCAACTGTCCTTGAAAGGACTATTTTATTATTTGTAGTATCATATATTATGTAGGCTGTTGGATTTTTATCATCATATCCTAAAAATATTCCAGGAAGGGAGGTTCCGTTGAATTTTCGCCTAAATTGTTTTGGGATATAAAAGTAAACTTGGCAACCAAATACTCTAAACTTTTCATAATCGACCTTTTCTTGATATAATTCCTCAAAAGGCACTTTGTTGTTGTTACCATTATGTGGTAACCTATTTATGAATGTAATTTGCTGTCCTTACAGCATCTTCCCAATATTTATGATTTAGCTTACCGTCTTTGAGCATGGCGGTGGCGTTATAAATGAGGGTTTCTTGAAAACGTTCGGCTCTTCCGTTTTGCTGTGGGTTGTAAGGTATTGAAAATTGTTGTTCAATACCATTTTCTTCACAAAATTTCCTAAAGTTATTATTTGTAAACTCAGTACCATTGTCGGTTCGTATATATTTAATATTTTTGTTGAAAATGTTGGTGACTTTCTTATACCATTTTCTGAAAATATTGAACACTTCGGCTTTTGAGTTCATAAAAAAGACCCATCCGTACCTGGTATAATCATCTAATATACTTAAGAAATATTTATTTCCATATATGGAGCTATCTAGGGATGACACTGTATCCATATGTATAAGTTCAAACGGCTCTTTTGATTTGTTTCTTGCTTTGTTATAAGGTTTATTTCTCATCTTGGACGCACATATTATACATTTATTTTGTATGTTTATATTATTTAATTTTTCCTTAATGTTATCTATATAAAAGTGGCCAAGACGGCGGTGCCATAGCTCCATGTTTTCTGTGTTAAAAGCTTTTATAATATTGTCACATGTAATAGTCTTTTTGTTGTTGTCCCTATTATATTCTATTTTATTTTTGAAAGTCCATACTTTATATATTTTGGATTTATTAGATTTGGTAGTAAATATCCTTTTGCCTTCTTTGTTGTAAATGGTAACTAAATTTTTATTATTAAAATTGTAAAATATTGTTTTATAACCTTCTTCACTTAAGTTGTCTATTGACAACAAACTTCTTTTGAATTTAGGAATATATAATACATTTCGTAATGTAATTTCATTATTGTTAATATAGCCTACGTACGTACCTTTGTACGTAGCAGTAACTGTACCTCCGTCAGCGAATTGGATAATTTCTTCACACCTTATCTTATCTATTAAACTTGATAATGCATTTGTCATGTGATAGGTGGCTCCGGAGTCAATTGTCCAACTGACTATATTACTTGGTAGCTTCGCTTTAGTTGACGGGGCAGTCACATAATAACTGAGGTTTTGTCTCGGCATGTTATTTTCTGCTTTAGTAGCGTCCACGCCTCGGTCGAACGGAGTATGAGGATTGGATATCTTCATCTGAATTGTAATCTTTGAGGCTTATTTGAGCATCAGCAAATTCGCAATACCCATCCTCTTTGTTTATACTTGCGTTGTTGGCTTTGATATTATTGTTCTTTTTTCTTTTGTTCTTCTCATTATGCCAACAGTCCCGTGCTATATGTCCTAGCTTGTTACATATATAACATCTTTTTCTTCCTCTGTTGTTTCTTGGTGTGAATCTATTTTTCTTGGTCATTGAGTTAACGTTTATTACTGTATTATTCTTGTGGTTATTTTCTTTTCTAAGTTCCTTAAGATATTTTAGCTTAGGGACCTTCTTTTTTAGACATTTGGTAACATCTTCCCATTTCCCATCGTGGTCCATTATGTTAACTTCCAATGTTATTTCATATGGAAGAGCGAGATAAAGATATTCAAATTTCTTCTCATCGTTGATTTCCATTTCAAGACTACTTAATTCATTGAAAATGTTGTTCATTTCTTCAATAAATAATGAAATATCATTTTCTTTGTTATATTTCATATTCTTTAACTTATTTTTTAATTCTAATTTCCTTTCTTCATTTGATCTAGTATTACTTGCTTTTAAAATGTTCCAAATTTGATAGGCACTAGATCTTTGAAAATCTAATTTAATTTTGATTTCATCTGATATGCTATTGTTTATCAGATGCTTAGCTAAAGAATCTAGCTTTATCATTTCTTTTGTGACGTCTTTTTCATAATATAATTCATCACAACCTCTAACCTTTTTATATTTCTTTAGATTTTCTTTAGCTATTTTGTTTTTCTTTATAACTTTTATCTTTTCTTCGTAAACATAGTCATCAACATCATTAATAACTAATAAAAGATCCATATCCGTTAACCATAGTCTGTAGTTATTTGATGTTAATAGGTGTTTTGTAGTAGTTGGTTTATTTGCTATGTTTACTGTATTTATTTGGTTTAATGTATTTACTGTTTCTTCAACAGTATTCGTTATATTCCTTTTTTCACTCATTACTGCTAATGAGACTCTTAATCTTTTGTTTTTTATTTTTATTTTATTTTATTTTTTTTATTTTTTTTTTTTTTTATTTATTTAAGTTCTATTTTATTTAATTATTAAATTATTATTTTATTTTATACTAATTACATGTATTAGTTTTTTACTACATCAATTACACAATAACTTCATATTAATATTATATGTATTAAGCCACATACATACATACATACATAGAGATTTAAATATATATAATATAAATTACTATACTATTTGAACTTTATTTTTAACAAAAATCAGTAATATTATTAATGTTTATTTTTTATTTAATAAATAAATTTTAATAATAATTAAATTCATTTAAAAAATTCAACATTACATTATCTTTTTTAATAGCTTCTTGTTTTTCAATGTTTTTTTTTTTTTTTTTTTTTTTAAAAAAAGAACTAAATAATAAATATAAAAATATATTATTTTAAATACAAATAAATTATATTTAAAAGAAATTATCAATTATTATTCTTATTTTTTTATTTTTATATATTTGTATAATAACAAATAATAACAAATGATATATAATAATATATATATTAATAGTATATAAACTTTATAAATTATTTAATTTATTATATATAGCTACAAAGAAAAAAAAATGAAATTAAATCATTGAAAAATATAAATACAAGATATAATAATTATTTTATTTTTTATTATCTCTGTTTATCCAGTTTAATCTATTAGTCTCTATGGAGAATAAACAATATTAAAAATTCTAATTTAATTAGTTTTTTTATTATTATTTAAAATTATTATTTCTGTTTTTATTTACCAGATATAAAATAAATCATATGTTAATAAAAGTATGAATTTAATATTATAATAAAATTTTGTTTAAAATATTAAATTAAATATTTAATTAAAAATCAAGATAAATCAAAATATATATATATTTTATATCTATATATATGAAATATAATATATGTTAATTATTGAAAATTCATTTAAATATGTCAAATTTTTTTTTAATTTAATTATTATTTATTTTTAATATAAATATGTTTATACTTTTTTTATTTTTATTTTTATTTATAATTTTAATATTATTAAAAATTTATTATTTTATTTCTAAAGGATTATAATAATATAATTATATAAAATAATTATTTAATTAGTTTTTATTATTATCAGTTTTTATAAAATGTACATAAAATGATAAAAATAAAGTTTCAAAAATTTAAAAATTAGCATTTCTCTAAAATTTATTTTACTTTAGTGATAAAAAAAAAATAACGGTCAAAAGCTAATTAAAAAATAAATAATATATGTAATAATATTAGAAATTAGAAATATTAAATATAAAATTCGATTTAACTTAATATATTTTATTTTTTTATTTTTTAAATATATATATTTCAAATTTATTAAAATAGAATTTTTTTTTTTAAAAAATAAACATTCATTTTTGTTTTTTTGTTTTTTTTTATTTATTGGTCACAAAAAAAAAAAAATATCATTTAAACACGTATGATAATTTAATATTAAGTGATTCGTATTTTTGTTAAAATATTTTTCACATAAAATATGTCATGGTTTTAAAATTATTAATAATTATAATTATCAAAAATTTCAATTCTTATTTTGTTTTCCCATAACTAATGTGATGATAATATTTTAATAAATTGGGGACAACGGATAATTTTTTTTTTTTTTTTTTTTTAAATTCTAATATTAATAATAATAATAATAATCCAATAAGAATAAATATTTATTTAGAAACAATATTAATTTATATAAAACTTTATAAAACTTTATTTGCTATTATATTAATATTTTTTGCTATATATATTAAAACTTCTATATAAATAATAGTTATATAAACAATTAGTTATTAATATTCGTATTTATTATAAAATAATTCAGTATATAAGAAGTACTTCTGTACCATTTCTTTTTTAATTATTTTAAATTTCTTTTATTAAAAGAATATTAAGTATTATAATAGAAACAAATTAAAGTTTAACGAATATTAATTTAATTTTAAAATTTAAATAAAATGTTTTTAAAAATAAAATGAAAATTTATTTAATTTTAGTTTTAAATCTTTTTATAATTAATGCAGTTTTAGCTGCAGATGAACTATTTTTTACTGGTACTTGGTCTTCTTCTCAATATAATAAAGGTGAATTACCTGATATTGATTTACAAGGAAATTCTTTACGTCAAATTGTTAAAGTCAGTATTCCTGGTGAACAATTGAGATTCCATTTCTCTAATATTTATGGTAAAGAGGAATTAGAATTGAAATCAGTTCATGTTGCCAAGTCTGCCGGTCAAGGTACTGGTAGTATTATTATGGAAACGGATACTGAAATTACTTTCAACGGACAATATAATGTTTCTATTCCTGCTTATGCTGACATTGTTTCTGATATAATTCCATTCTCTCTTTCAGCTTTAGATGAAGTTGCTATCACCATTCAATATGGAAAAATTCCATTTGATTTTACAGGTCATACTAGTTCTAGAACTTATTCTTTTGTAGAATTAGGTAATGCAGTTAGTAAAGAAACTTTCAGTAGTGCTCATAAATTCCTTCATTGGTTTACTATTGCAGCTATTGATGTTGTTGATAATGAAAAGAAAACAGAAGCCATTCTTTGTTATGGAGATTCTATCACTGATGGAAGAGGTTCCACCAATGATAAACAAAACAGATGGCCAGATGTTTTATCTGAAAGATTACAAAGTCATCCAGCCACTCGTCATTTAGCTATTTTAAATCAAGCTATTGGAGGTAGTAGTTTATATGGACAAAATAATCCAGTATGGCCAATAGGATTAGGAAGATACCAAAAAGATGTTGCAGAGCAAGTTAATGTTAAATATATGATTGTTTTATATGGAGTTAATGATATTCTTTACAGTCAAAGAGCAACACCGGTTCTTATTGAAGGACTTCAAGAACTTATTAAAAGAAATCGTGAACGTGGTATTATTACATATGGTAGTCCAATTCTTCCATTTAAAACGAATGATGATTGGACTGAAGAAAAGAATAAAATTAAAGAAACGGTTAATCAATGGATTTTAAATACACCAGCTAATGAAGGAGGTTTTGATGCCATAATCGATTTTGCTTCAGTTGTAGCTGATCCTAATGATGCTATGGTTCTTAAAGCTGAATTAAGTGATGGTGACGGTCTTCATCCAAATTACTTAGGATATGCTGCCATGGGTAACTCTATTGATCTTGAACTTTTCATTAATAATGAAAATGAAAATGAAAATGAAAATGAAAATGAAAATGAAAATGAAAATGAAAATGAAAATGAAAATGAAAATGAAAATGAAAATGAAAATTATGATGAAAATGAAAATGAATATGAAGATGAAGATGAAGATGAATTAATCAACAGTGATGAAGAAAATAATGAAAATAATGAATTTGATGACAGTGAAGTTACAGTTGTCAATGAAACTGAAGATTCAATTAATGATGAATAAATTTAAATTAATTTTATGAATTTATATACAATTATTAAAAAAATTTATTAATATAAACATAATAATAGCTAATAAATAATATATAAAAAAATTTTATTTGAATTAGAACATTTTTTAAATTAAAAAAATAATTAATATGAAAATAAATAAAAAGTATTATAAAATTATTTTAATCATAATAAAATTATTATATAAAAGTATATATTATTTATTAATATTATTCATTTAAAAATAATAAAAAAAATTATTAAAAATAGAAATTTTTAAAAAAAATCAAAATTCATGATAATAAATCTTTTGTATAGACAGAATAGTTTAATAAATTTCTCTTTATCAAATTCATAAAATAAATTTAATAATAAATAATATTATAAAAGAAATTTAAAACATTAATATTAAAATAATATATATATTTAATATTATTAAAATATTTTATTAATTATATATATATATATATATATTTGTTTTAAATATATATTTATAATTTTATAAAAATAAAAAATATTTCTGAAATTAAAGATAACAAAGCAGTATTCCTTGATAATAATAATGAATTACTGATTATCAAAAAGTTTAATTTCAATATAATTTTTTATTTCCAGAGAATTATAAATTAAAAAGTGTATGAATTGAAAAAGTTTTGTTATTTTATTCAGTATTAAAGTTTTTTTAAAAATAAAATATACCAACTAAATAATATTTATATATTTATATATATTAATTTTTTTTTATATCATTTACCTATGCAAAAATATTTATATTAAGTTTAAAATTTATTTTTTAATTTTATAAAATTTTATGAAATAAAAAAACAGATATATATATATATCTTAAATAAAAGGCTATTGAATTAAAAAATAAAATTAAATAATAAAATTAAATATTAAAAATTATATAAAATAAAAAACATGGAAAAAATATTTAATTTAATTTATTTGTTTATTAAATATTTTAAATATTTTCCATTATTTAAACTACTTAACTATTTATTAAAGTTTCAATATATTATGATTAAATTTAAAAAATTTAAAAATAACGGTAATTGTTAAAAAAAAAGAGTCATTATATATATATATATATTTGTATCATAAGTAAATTCTTCTTATTGGTTTTAATTAATATGTATATTTTTTAAGTTCAAATTATTAAAAAGTAGTAATAATAATAATATTAATAATAATAATAATAATATATAATAAATATCATTTATAAAATAAATATTAACTAAATAAATATTAATAAAATTAATATTAGCTTATTAATAATTAAAAAGTATAAATAGAAAATAATTTTACATGTTTTTTAATTTTATTAAAGATAAAAAAAAGTAATTTATATAAAATTTATAAACTACTTTTAAATATAATTTATCAAAAAATAAAAAATTTATAATATTAAAATTAAATTATAAAAAAAAAGAAAATATTAAATTTATTTATAGTAAATCATTTTTTCTTTTATTGAAATAGGAAATAACAATGAAGAAGTCAGCTTTGTTTTTATTTGCTTGTAAGAAATAATTTAATAACATTTAATTTTAAAATTATTTTAATTTATTATTAAATAAGACTAAATTGTACTAATTATTTATATTTTAATAAATAATTTTTAGTTCTTTTAGGTACTTTTAGTTTAGATGGTCCTTAGCTGAAGGTTATCCATGTTGTGAGAGAAAAGGAACAAAAGTAAAACGTATTTCTGATTCTGGAAAAGAATATGGTTATGAACATGGTAGATGGTGTGGTATTACTGATCTTCAACGTTGTCCAGATTATGGTAAATATAAATGTTGTAGTAAGACTTGTAAAGTTAAAAAATTTACTAAATCAGGTAAAGCTTTGGGTTATGAAAATGGAAAATGGTGCTCTATTCCATATAAATGTGAAAATGAAGATGATAAATCTAATGATAAAACTATTTCTAAAACAAAGATCAAAACCAAAACAAAATCTAAAACTAAATCTAAAATAACTACTACTATAGCTAATACTTCTGAAATTGAAATATCTAAAACAGAAGCAATTAAAACTAAATCTATTAATATTGAAGCTACAGAAACTCAAACAAAAACAGAAAATCAAACAGAAATTGAAACTGAAACTGAAACTGAAACTGAATCGTTAATTCCTACTCCAACCATTTCAACTGGTCCATTCAAGATTTTCAGTAAAGATGATAAATCAAATATTTCTTTTTATTGTGAAGAAAATGAATTTTCAGGAGTAAAGAAAATTGCAGATATGGTTAGAAATGATGTTAAACTTGTTACTGGTGCTTTACCAGAATATAATTATTCTGTTAATACTACCATTGCTGATGAAACAGCTGTCATTTTTGGGTACTATTGGAAAAACAAATTTATTCGATGGAATTGATGTTTCACCAATTAAAGATAAATATGAAAGTTATATGTTTAGAGTTCAAGGTAATCAATTATATATTATTGGTAGTGATAAACGAGGTACAATTTATGGTCACTTCCATCTTTCAGAATTAATGGGGGTTTCACCATTTGTGGATTGGCTTGATTTAAAACCAGTTCATAAAGATTTAATTGAAATTAAAGAAGAAGATAATATGATTTCAAAGGAACCAAGTGTTCGTTATCGTGGTTTATTTATTAATGATGAATGGCCAGCATTTGGTAATTGGGCATTCCATAATTATGGAGGATTCAATGCTAAGATGTATATTCATGTTTTTGAACTTCTTCTTCGTCTTAAGGGAAATTATATGTGGCCAGCGATGTGGTCAGGAAGATTTAGTGATGATGGACCAGGATTAGCTAATGCTGAACTTGCTGATGAACTTGGAGTTGTTATGGGAACAAGTCATCATGAACCATGCTGTCGTGCTGGAGAAGAATATAAGAATCTTCGAGGTAAAGATTCTATTTATGGTGATGCATGGAATTTCCGTACAAATGAACAAGGTATTACTAAATTCTGGGAAGATGGTTTAAAACGAAGTGGTAAATTTGATAATGTTATTACAGTTGGTATGCGTGGTGAAGCAGATACAGCTATTGCTGGTGATGCCACACTTGCTGAAAATATTTGATTACTTCGTGATGTTTTAACCACTCAAAATCGATTAATTAAAGAATATGTAAATGAAGATATTATGTCAGTTCCAAGAATGTTAGCACTTTACAAAGAAGTAGAACCTTATTTCTATGGTGATGAAGAAACAAAAGGATTAATGGATGATCCACTTCTCGATGGTGTTACCTTAATGCTTTGTGATGATAATCATGGTAATTTACGTACAGTTCCTTCAGAATCTATGAGAAATCATCCAGGAGGTTATGGAATGTATTATCATTTTGATTATCATGGATGTCCATTCAGTTATGAATGGATTAATACCAATTATCTTCCGAAAAGTTCAAGAACAAATGACAGCAGCTTATGATTTTGGTATTCGTAATATATGGATTGTTAATCTTGGAGATATTCTGACTACTGAATTCCCTCTTAGTTACTTCCTTGATCTTGCATATGATTATGAAAAGTATAGTACTCTTGATTTCAATACCTTCGATTACACTAAACAATGGATTGGTAAACAATTTGCATCGTTAAGTGAAGAACAAAGAAATGACATTGAATTTATTTTCAATAATTATAATAAACTTTCATTCATTCGTCGTACCGAAAGTGTCAGTAGTGAAACATTCCATCCTGTTCATTTTAGTGAAACCGAAAAGATTCTCAGTCTTGCGGAAGAAGTTCTTGAAAGAACAGAAAAATTAAAGAAAGAAATTGATGTTAATTCAGATGTATATGAAGCGTTCTTTACTCAAGTTTATTTTGCAGCTAAGGGAACCATGAATGTTTTAAGACTGCAATTGCTTTCAGGAAAGAATCATTGGTATGCACTTAATGGAATGCTTGCAGCTAATCCATTTGTTGAAGAAATGAAAGAATGTGTTAGAATTGATGAAGAACTCGTAAAAGAACTTGATGAATTGAAAGGAGGACGTTGGTATGGTATGGGATGGTCAGAACATATTGGATTTACGGACTGGAATGAAGAAGGAAATTTAATGCCAGTATATATGACATATCATGGAGCTCGTAGAACTAGAATTGGAGTTTGGGTAGAAGGAGATTCTACCGTAACTATTGGACAAGATTATACTAAGAAAACATTAAAACTTGACGCATTCAAGAATCCAAATATTAAAGAAGCAATTATTAATGTTGGTAAGGGATCAACAAGAGAAGTTAAAATTGAAATCAACACTGTAGATGGTGATTTCTTAAATTATGAATTGAAAGATAGTAAAGATGCAAATGTTACTAAAATTATTGTTAGTATTGATCGGGAGAAGCTTTCAAAAGCTGCTCAAAAGAAATGTAAAATTAATATTTCAGTTCCTCATAAAGATATTTCAGGAGGCAAAATTTTAGTAGTAGTTGATGTTGATGCTGAAGTTCCAAATATTGATTATCCAAAAGGAACATTTGTTCAAACCACATCTTATATTAGTATTGAAGCGGAACATTTCATTTCTCAAAAGAATGGAACTAATAGTTCATGGAAGGTTATTGAAGGATATGGTAAAACCTTAAGTGCTATTAAATCATATCCAGTTATTAATGTATATGATGATATTAATGAAGCCCCATACGTCGAATATGATTTTGTTCTTAATGAAGGAGGAAGATGGTCATTTGATTTCTATCAAAATCCATCTAATCCAGTATTCATGAATAATAAATTACAATTTGCAGCAGAAGTTAATGGTAAAGCTATTATTCATGATGTTGTTGATAGTAAAACATTTGCGGTTGGAGATACTAAACAACCCTGGAGTAATGATGTGACCAATGAAATTAGAATTTCCACAGTTAATTTTGGATGCAAGAAGGGATTAAATATTCTTAAATTTTATCCAGTAACACCAAATATTGTTCTTGAAAAAATTATTATTCGTCCTGAAAACTATAAAATGCCAGAAAGTTATCTTGGAGCTCCAGAAACTTATTATGTTAATTAAATAAAAAACCCACTAATTTTATTTAAAAGATTTCTAAAAAAAAAAAAAAAAAAAAAAAAAAAAATTCTTACAAACTCGTTAATTCACATATTCTAGAATATAATTAATAATTAAAATAATTTCAGCGATAGTAACTAAAATAAATGAAATCAAATAAAGAATAATTAAAAATAATTATTTAGATGTAGAATTTAAGTTTAAAAAAATTTAAAAAAAAAAAAAAAATTAATAAAAAATTATATAACTAAATAAATGAATATATTAATAAAACAAATTTTAAAAAAAAAAATTATATATATATATATAATATATTATTTATTTATTTATTTATTTATTTATTTATTATTATTATTATTATTACTATGTGATTATTATTATTATGTGATTATTTTTATTACTATTATTATTATTATTATTATTATTATTATTATTATTATTATTATTATTATTATTATTATTATTATTATTATTATTATTATTATTATTATTATTATTATTATTATTATTATTATTATTATTATTATTATTATTATTATTATTATTATTATTAATTATAAATTAAATAAATACCATTTTGTGTAAATCTTACTTAAAATTTATATCTTAAAAAAATATATATATATATTAATTCAAAGGTTAACCTAAAAAGAGTATTATTTCTACATCGATTATATAATATTTAAATAATTTCTATTTTTTATTTAGAAATCTTTAGTAATAATTGTTTATTGAATTATCATTTTTTATTAAAATTTTAATATATGTACAACAAATCCTTCCAAGTTTTTCGCTTTTCTTCATTTGTTATCGTAAATAATCAACTAAACATTACACTTTAGAGATCATAGGATAATAGTCTAAACTTATACTACGATCAATATATTCTTTAAAATTCTTGTAATTAAACAACGACCTCCCAATACGTCATCTTTATCAACTCCTTTTTATATAATATATTTTATGATTTGATTTTTTAAGTTTGCTCCTTTTTCTATCAAAAATTCTGTAATTCGAAAATTACAACAGTCTATAGTAACATATAAAGGTTTTACAGGAGATACTACAGTTTCCTTGGTTCAGTAAAGAGATATTTTCTTTTTCAAAAAATAGTTTTTAATTCTCCATTAGAAGCATTACTAAAAATATATTTAATTAAAAACTAATAAATCCATATCATCCATATTTGTATATATCATTTTAAAAATTTACTTTTATTTTATCTATTCCATATTTAATTAAATATTTTTCTATATTTTTTTCTTATATTACTATTAATTTTGGTAATATTTTTATTTTATTTATAATATCTATTTATTATTTAATTATTTATTTAGAGCTTAACAGATATTTAAAATTTTAAATTTCCATTAAAAAAAAAAAATATATATATATATATTCATTTTTATATATTTTATCATTATTTTTTTTTTCTATTTTTGTCTTCCCTGTTTATTTCATGTAATTTTTTATCATTAATTTCTTTTTGTCATCTTTATTTATTTCATTATATATATATATATATTTTACCATCAATTTCTTTTCATCTTCTTTATTTAATTTATCCCATCTTTTTTTTTTTTTTACCATCAATTTCTTTTTTTTTTTTTTTTTTTTTTTTTTTTTTTTTTTTTTTTTTTTTGGTCTTCTTATTTATTTTGCACCATGTTCAATTAAATATCCTACTAAATTTTTATTTTTAGTTTTAGAGGCCACAAATAATGGGGTTCTACCATTACCGGTTTTTTTATTTATATCCGCTCCATGTTCAATTAAATATTTTACGATCTTTTCATTCCCACTACGACAGGCATCAAATAATGGGGTTTCACCCCAGTTAGTTTCTTTATCTATCGCGGCACCACATTCAATTAAATATTTTACTAAAACTTCATGATTTCTACGACAGGCATAAAATAACGGAGTTTCTCCATGATACTCATTTTCCTTATTTATATCTGCGCCAAGTTCAATTAAATATTTAACTATACTTTCATTTCCACTATTGCATGCATCAAATAATGGTGTTTTACCATCCATGGTTTCCTTATTTATATCTGCGCCAAGTTCAATTAAATATTTAACTATATTTTCATTACCACTATTACATGCATCAAATAGAGGTGTTTTACCATCCATGGTTTCCTTATTTATATTAGCACCAAGTTCAATTAAATATTTTACTAATGCTTCATTTCCACTGTTGCATGCATCAAATAGAGGTGTTTTACCATCCATAGTTTCTTTATTTAGATCCAAACCAATTTCAATTAAATATTTTACTAAGGTTTCATTTCCACTTTCGCATGCAAAAAATAATGCGGTTTCACCATATTCATTTTCTTTATGGATGTCTGCACCAAGTTCAATTAAATATTTTACCAGACTTTCATTTCCACTATCACATGCGTAAAATAATGGTATTTTACTATATTCATTTTCTTCGTGTATATCGGCACCATGCTCAATTAAATATTTTGCCATAGCCTCATTTCCACTGTTACATGCAATGATGAAGGGTGTAGTACCTTCATTGTTTTCTTTATTTATATCTGCATCAAATTCAATTAGGTAGTTTACCATATTTTCATTTCCTTTATAGCATGCATTATGTAGTGGTGAATCACCATTACAGTTTTCTTTATTTACATCAGCACCACATTCGATTAAATATTTAATTATTGTTTCATCGTTACCACGACAAGCATTAAATAATGGCGTTTCACCAATAATATTTTCTTTATTTATATCCGCCCCATGTTCAATTAAATATTTTACTGTAGCTTTATTTCCACTTTCACATGCAAAAAAAAGTGGTGTTTCATCACTACTAGTTTTTTTATTGATGTCTGTACCATGTTCAATTAAATAATTTACCAAATTTATATTGCCTTGACTGCATGCATAATTTAGATATCTTAATTCATGTTCACAACCATATTTATATTCATCCAAATCATTTGGAAATTTATATCTATTACTAGAAATTTGTTTATTTAAATCAGCAGAAGATATATATTTCTTATTTTTATATTGATAAAGTAACCGTAGAATAAAATCATTATCATATATAGAAAAATTGTTTAATATAATTTCTAATAAGCTATTAGTATCATCCTTTATTGCATTTTTAATCAAAGAAGAGGATATATATAAATAGTCATTACAATTTTCAATTATAAATTTTAATCTTTCATAGGAAAGGCATCCTTTATTATAAATTTCTAATACGATATCTTTTCTAATTTTTTTATTATTACAACTATTATAATTATAATTACTTATTACACTATTTAAAGTATTTATATTTCGAGCGTCAATAGCATTAATTAAAGAATCTATTGACATATCTTCCTTTGTTTCTACAGAGGAATCCATTTTTAAAATAAAAATATATAATTTATTATTTTATTATTATTATTATTATTATTTATTTATTTATTTATTTATTTATTTATTTATATTATTATTTATTTACTCATTCATTTATTTTATTATTATTTATTTTATTATTATTATTGTTATTATTATTATTATTATTACAATTGATAAAGTATAATCAAATTATTAAAATTTAATTATAATTATTAAGATTTTGATTATTCTTTATCAATTATAATAATAATAATTAAATTTTATTTATTATTATTTTATATATTTATATGTAAAACCTAGAAGATGTAGTAAAACTCCGAAAATATATAAATTAGGAATTTAACCTTGCTTAGAAAGAAGGTTCAAATAGTTTAATTGTGATATTTTTAAATGATTTTCAAAAAAAAAAAAAAATATATATATATATATATATATAATATAATATAGAGTAAATTATTATTACTTTGGCTTGTTTTTATTACTAATTTTAATTAGTACTTTATTTTTTTTTAATATATATATATAATATAATATAGAGTAAATTATTATTACTTTGGCTTGTTTTTATTACTAATTTTAATTAGTACTATATTTTTTTAACTTTTGAAATAAATTTATTTAAAAATTTTGTCTTCTATTGACGAAGTTTAAAAAAGTATTTAAAATTAATTGACCTTTTAATTTTTCTATTATTCAAATTATACATATTAATAAAATATTGACATATTAATAATTATTTTAACAAAAGAATGATTTTTTTTTTATATATATATATAAATGATATTAATTATATTGATTTTGAAAAATTAATTTTTTATTAATCAAATCATGCATATTAATATAATACTGACATATTAATTATTTTAGAACGGGTTTTTTTTTTTTTTTTTTTTTTTTTTTTTTTTTTTTTAATAAAAATAATAATATAATGATTATTATTAAATTAATAAAAAATAAATCATTAATGGAATAAAAAATAATTTTCATAATTATCGATTTTTAATTTATAATGAATATACTGATTATTAATATAATTATAATTAATTATATTTGAATTTTATTTTTTTATTTTCATCAATCCTTATTTTTTCATCTTAAAAAAAAAAATTAAATATTTTGTTATATATACATATTATATGTAAATAAAAAAAAAATAAATAAATAAATAAACACATACATACAACAAGATATTTTGTAATATTAATAAATTATATATACAGATATGAATTTTAAAAATAATAAAGAAAAAAAAACAAAAAAATTAAAATTTTCTAAAAATAAAAAATAATTTTTATAGTTAAAAATATATATATATTTATATTTAAAAATGAAATGAAAAGATAGTAGTACAATTCAATGTTTAAAAAACAAAAAAAAAAAAAAAAAAGAAAAAATATTAAATAACAAATTATCTTTGAAAAATAAATAAATAATTTAATATATTTGTATATAATTATTGATAAATAATTCTTCTTAAAATGATGGTAACACAATTATTCATGAATTATCCATATAAATTAAAAAAAAAAAAAAAAAAATTAATATTAAAGGAAAAAGAAAGTTTACTAAAAATAAAATTATTTTATATATATATATATTTGTGTGTGTGTGTGTGTGTGTGTGTTCGTGTAACAAACTCACTTTTAATAATTTAATAATTTATAAATAATTTATATTTTTTTTATTTACGTATTACAAATGCCTAAAAATAAAAAAAAAAAAAAAAAAAAAAAAAAATTAATAATAATTTTTGTATTACAAATGCCTAAAAATAATTTAAGCAATGGAAGTATAAATTATAATAATTTTTGTATTACAAATGCCTAAAAATAATTTAAGCAATGGAAGTATAAATTATAATAATTTTTGTATTACAAATGCCTAAAAATAATTTAAACAATGGAAGTATAAATTTTAATAAAGAGTGTTTAATTATACGAAGTAATAATTAAACTTTTTTATATTATAAATATTTATTTAATAAAGTTTAATATGATATTTTAATTATTAAATGGTCATTTCAATAAATACTTTTAATGAAATGACTTATTAATAATTCAAACTGTTATAGTATAGAATTAGTAGTATAGAACTTGAAATTTTCATATAATTCTATTTATTATACATATATAAATTTCAATCAATTCAGATTCAGAAATTTTCATATAATTCTATTTATTATACATATATAAATTTCAATCAATTCAAACTGTTATAGTATAGAATTAATAGTATAGAACTAATTTAGAACTTGAAATTTACATATAATTCTATTTATTATAAGTATATATAAATTTCAATCAATAACATTTTCTATGATAAATTTAAATTATAATTCGAATAATGAATTATAATTTAAATTTATAATTCATACTTATTTATATGCTAAATAAATCTCATTAACATTAATATGATAAATTTCAATATGATGATTTTTAAAATTAATTCAATATGATGATTTTTAAAATTTTTAATTCAATATGATGATTTTTAAAATTTTTAATTCAATATGATGATTTTTAAAATTTTTGATTCATATTTATTCATATACTAAGTGAATATAAGTTAAATTATCTATATTATTTCATAAAATTATTCTTAATTTTTTTAACAGTAAAACTCTCCCTCTCCTTTTTTTTTGAGGGTATATATATTTTACTTATTTTTTTTATAACAGTAAAACTCTCCCTCTCCTTTTTTTTTTTTGAGGGTATATATATTTTATTTATTTTTTTTTTAATAAATTTTAATTTTTCATTTTTTTTTTTTTTTTTTTTTGTAAAACTAACCATTGATTATATAATAATATTTTATTTTTAACAGACAAAACTTTTTTTTTTTTTTTTTTTTTAAGGGTATATATTTTATTTATTTATTTATTTTTTTAATAAATTTTAATTTTACATTTTTTTTTTCGTAAAACTAACCATTGTTTTAAAGTAAAGATAAATGTTTATAATAATAGTTTATAATAATTTTTTTTTTTTTTTGTAAATTTACAAAATTTCAATTACTTTTAATATTTTATATTTTAATGAAAAAAAAATAATAATAATAATTTTTTTCTAAAAATTAATTCACTACTGTATTTAATTATTCTATTAGTTTTTTTTTTTTTTTTTTTTTTTTTTTTTTTTTTTTTTTTTTTATAATTATCTTCATGTATTAACTAATTTTATCTTTTCGTAATAAATATTTTCATAATTTTAGTTATTTACTAAAATTTTATCTTTTTGTAATAATTGTTTCAATAATTTAGTTATTTACTAAATTATTTATGATAAAAATTCTTCTATTTTATTTTTTTTTTTTTTTTTTTTTTTTTTTTTTTTTTTTTTTTTTTTGGTATTATTAAATATAAAAAAATTATAAAAGTTTTTTAATTTATTATTTATTTTTTTTTTATAATTATTTTATTATTTATATTTAATAATAATATAAAATTTGTTGTGGTTGGTATTGATTTTGTAAGTTTGGTTGTATTGTTGGTTGGTATACATTTTGACATTGTTCTTGATAATTTTTAATGGTCATGGTTTGTAAAGGATATTGAACTTCCATCATTGGGTATTCTATAACATTAATACTTTGATTAGTTGGAAGTGAAAGTGCTCTTGAATTTCCATTGAAAAGACTTGAATCACTGTTGAAGAGAGTAGAATTGCTATTGTAAAGACTTAAGGTAGAATTACAAACACTTAATGGTGGAGATGGAGCACTATATTGTTTAATATTTTCAGTTAAAGATTCACTCTGAATTGGAGATGGATAATAAGAAGAAGAGGAAAGTTTATATTCAGAGGATTCATTTGGTATCATTGTATTTTGAATCACTGGAGTACCATAAACTGCATATTGGTATAATTGAGAATTTGAATTATTCATAGTATTAGTATTATTCATAGTACCGTTAAGTGAAACAACAGGAGAAGAAGTATTTGATTTTGGGGAAAGAAGATTGTTTAATTGCTTATGCTTCATTTCTTTAGAATGCTTATTTAAAGAAACTTCAATTTTATTCATAATTTCATCTTCAAAATGACAAATCTTAGAATATTTGTTATCAGCACAAAGTTTCTTCCACATTTTTGTAACATGAGAGCTGTTAATACTATCTGGATTAGAACCAGCCATTTGAAGAACAGAACCCCATAAAAGTCTCATTTGATTTGGAGTTTTAGCGCAATTATATAAAGCTCTACAAATTCTTTCGTAGCATGGTTGAATTTCAAATTCTGCAAGTTGATCAATAACTTTAGCAGAAATTACGTAACGGTAAGCTTCTATTATTATATAAATTATATTAAAGTTTAAAAAAAAAAATTTAATATTTATTTTACAATTCTTTCTTCAAATTGTTTAAAATTATTAATTTATAATAATATAAAAATACTTACGAGTTCTAATAGATTATAATTCAAAATGATATTATTTTACAATTGTTTACAATTGTAATATTTTAATAAATATATATATATATAAATATACAACACATTAATAATTAGGAAAC
>JACVTC010000053.1:997500-1010000 GCA_016946835.1 Neocallimastix lanati (nom. inval.) | reverse complement strand
TATTCTATATAATCTTTATATTTATAATAATAATAAAAAAATAATATAAATTTAATAATGATATAAATGGTCTCTACATTTAGAGAACATTATATATTTTATAATTATTAGTATTATGAATAACATAATTAAAAATTAAAAGTTATTTATTTATTTATTTATTTATTTTTTAAAAAGATATCTACATTTTATATGTATAGAATAGAATAGAATAGAATTGAATTGAATAGATCAATAGATATAATTATTATTAATTAAACCATATAATTAAAAAAAAAAAAAAAAAAAAACATATAATAAATAAATCGTATATTAATTAAAGGATAGGATTAGATTCCAAACAAATATATATATATAAAAGAAAAAATAAATTTAATTAATTTAATAAAATAGTATTAATTTTCATTAATCAAATGTTAATAATTTACATATTGAATAAAGAAATCATCATTATTATCTAATTTGAAAGTTGGTAAGCATATGGATTAATTATAATTTCCTATAGACTAATTATAGTTTTCCTATATTACGATTGAGAACTTGTGCTTCACCTACCAAAATGATTTATTCTAGAAAATAAAAAAATAGAATAAAAAAATAAAATAAAATAAAAAGTATATTAATTTATTAATTAATTAATTAATAATTATATTAATATTTTTTTATTAATTAATTATTTTATTTAATATTAATTATTTAATTTTCTTTTAGATTATATTTTCTATTTTTCATTATATATATATTTTATATATATTTTAGTTTTAATTTAGTATTCAATCCTGTATGAGCTTTTTTCCATCATTTGTTTTATGTTTTATACTATTTTTTTTTTTAAAGTTATTGCTTTTATAAACTAAAAATATAAAAAGAATAATTTATGTTTACAAATAAAAAAGAATTATTTTTATTTTTATTATTTTTATTATAAATTTATATATATTTATTTGTTATTTTGTATATATTTCTGAAATGTAGAAAAGGTAATATAAATTGACATTGAATAAAAAGTGATACTTTTTAATTTCAATTTTTAAAACAAAAATAGATTCCCATTTAAGGAAAGTTTTATTTTTTCATAAATGGTTATTCATTTTTATTTGCTTTAATTAAACTTCATTATATAAGTATTATTAAATAAATAATAAATAATTGAATAATTGAATAATAAATAATAAATAATAAATAATAAATAATAAATAATTAAATAATAAATACTAAATAACAAATACTAAATAATAAATAATAAATAATAAATAATAAATAATAAATAATAAATAATAAATAATATATATTTCATAATAAATAATAAATAATAAATAATAAATAATAAATAATAAATAATAAATAATAAATAATAAATAATAAATAATTGAATAATAAATAATAAATAATAAATAATAAATAATAAATAATAAATAATAAATAATAAATAATAAATAATAAATAATAAATAATAAATAATTGAATAATAAATAATAAATAATAAATAATAAATAATAAATAATAAATAATAAATAATAAATAATAAATAATAAATAATAAATAATAAATAATAAATAATAAATAATAAATAATAAATAATAAATAATAAATAATAAATAATTGAATAATAAATAATAAATAATAAATAATAAATAATAAATAATAAATAATAAATAATAAATAATAAATAATAAATAATAAATAATATATATTTCATAATAAATAATTAAATAATAAATAATAAATAATAAATAAAATTATATAAAAATAAAAATAAAAATAATTATAAAATGATTGTAATTATACTATAAATGAATAAAAAGAAATTTATTATTTAAAAGTTTTTTTATATTATAATTTAAGATAATAATTAAAAGAATTATTTTATATATTAAATTACACTCTAATTTAAGTTAGCAACCAAATTAATTTGTCACTCATAATAAAATATCAAATGCATAGTTAATCTGCAATGTGATATTAAATGCATGTTTAAAATAAATTTTATATTAAATGCTGTTGAATATAATATATGATTTCTATTTAATCTAATACTAATCAGATAACTATTTTTAATCGTGACGACATATGACAAATACATAATATTAATTTTAATTACAATAATATTAATAATAAAGTAATGATTAACTGTGGAAATGAAACAAAAATTAAAAGTTTAAATAATAATAAAAAAATTTTTTTATTAATCTAAATTTTTTAATTTTATTAAAACATTCATATAAAAATAAATAATGAATATATTATAATATATATAAATATATATATATTATCAATATTGGTACAATTAAAGTTACATGGACTTTTTTAATATGAATGAATTATTGATGAATAATTCTAAAAATAAAGAAATTAACCATCTTTTTTAACCTATTCATTTTCATATCTTGTACTCTTAAAGTTTCTATATTGGCTATAAATAATATAAAGAAAGGAAATAGTGTATTTGAATATGATTTAAAGTTTTCTTAATTTCAAAAGCTTATTTTATGATTCATTTATTAAAGCTTTGTAATTATTACTATTATGTGTTTTTTTTATAAATATTCTTAAAATTAAAATAACAAAGGAATAATAAATAATAAATAATAAATAATTGAATAATAAATAATAAATAAATAATATATAAATAATAAATAATAAATAATAAATAATAAATAATAAATAATAAATAATAAATAATAAATAATAAATAATAAATAATTGAATAATAATTAATAAATAATAAATAATTGAATAATAAATAATTGAATAATAAATAATTAAATAATAAATAATAAATAATTGAATAATAATTAATAAATAATAAATAATAAATAAATAATAAATAATAAATAATAAATAATAAATAATTGAATAATAAATAATAAATAAATAATAAATAATAAATAATTGAATAATAAATAATAAATAAATAATAAATAATAAATAATTGAATAATAAATAATTAAATAATAAATAATAAATAATTGAATAATAATTAATAAATAATAAATAATAAATAAATAATAAATAATAAATAAATAATAAATAATAAATAATTGAATAATAAATAATAAATAAATAATAAATAATAAATAATTGAATAATAAATAATAAATAAATAATAAATAATAAATAATTGAATAATAAATAATAAATAAATAATAAATAATAAATAATTGAATAATAAATAATAAATAATAAATAATAAAAAAATAAATAATATTAAAAAAAGATAAAGAAAGCAATATATGAATTTTTGAGTATATTTTCAATATTTATATTGTATAAAAAAATATATTCAAACATCCTTTTTTTTAACAATTAAAATAATGATATTTTTATTATTATTAATTATTATTATTTTAATTTATTATTTCTTGATACAAGTTAACCATTCTTCTACACGATATAAAAAACAAATAACAGTAAATAAAAAAAAACAAACAAACGAAAAAAAAAAAATAAATTAAAAATCCACATAATATTTTTTTTTGTTAATAAAAAGAAAGAAAGAAAGAAAGAAATAAAACGAGGTAAATAATTATGCCTCGGTAATCTTTAATTATATCTTAAGTAGATACTATTTTTTTATATTAATAGTGTAGATATTCTATCAGCTTTTTTTTTTTTTATATTTTATTTTATTTTATTATCAATATACCATTACGTAAATTTGATATAATAATAAATTATTCATTAATTTATTAGTTATATATGATTATTTTAAAATAATAAAATTATTATATTATTTTTTTTTTAAAAAAAAAAAGGAAAAAAAATTTAAAACAATTTATGAAATCTAATTTTTTCTCTTAAAAATATTAAATAATAATAATAATAATAATAATAATAATAATAATAATGGTTTAAAATTATTATAAATTGTATCATAAACTAAATTAAAGTTTTAAAGGGAAAAAGCTTAACTATTTCAATCATTTTTATTTTTTTATTTTTATTTTTTATTTATTTTATTTTTAAAAAAATCTTCCTGCAATATTTTTATATTATTAACATTAAATCTCAATGCTTCTTTTATCGTTAATTTAAAATTTATAAGCCATAGCTTCAAAAAAGAAAATGAATAAATTTATATAGAAAGCTACTCAAAATCAATAGATATTATACTAATTAATACTTATCAACAGTAATTACAAGTAATTATTACCAACTTACCATAAAAATTGTTTTTTTTTTTTTATTATATTAAATCCATATGTTGTAATCTTTATATCAAAATAATATAAATAATATAAATAAATAAAAAATAGGTAAATAAATAAAAAATAGGTAAATAAATAAAAAATAGGTAAATAAATAAAAAATAGGTAAATAAATAAAAAATAGGTAAATAAATAAAAAATAGGTAAATAAATAAAAAATAGGTAAATAAATAAAAAATAGGTAAATAAATAAAAAATAGGTAAATAAATAAAAAATAGGTAAATAAATAAAAAATAGGTAAATAAATAAAAAATATGTAAATAAATAAAAAATAGGTAAATAAATAAAAAATATGTAAATAAATAAAAAATAGGTAAATAAATAAAAAATAGGTAAATAAATAAAAAATAGGTAAATAAATAAAAAATAGGTAAATAAATAAAAAATATGTAAATAAATAAAAAATAGGTAAATAAATATAAATAATATAAATAAATAATAAATATGTAAATAAATATAAATAATATAAATAAATAATAAATATGTAAATAAATAATAAATATGTAAATAAATTTATACTAAATTATAATTTGATAATTGGGAAATTTTTAATTTTAGGTTACCATTTTTGTTATATATTGGATTTTAAAAATTAAACTTCATCTATATCAAATATACATTAAATGTATTGAATTTAATAATTGACTATATATTATACTATATTATATATATCAATTTCAATATATTAAATTTCTTAATATATAAGGATTAATGATGCATATTCAACAAATTGTTTTTTTTTTTTTTTTAATTTATTTAAAGTAATAAGCGTAAAAGCCTATTAAATTTTTAATAGTATAGTATTAATATAATATATTGGAATGCAACTACTAATATATAAAGTGATATGGTCAAAAAGACCACAATAGTTAAGTTTTTTTTTTTAAAAAAAAAAAAAAAAAAGAAATAATATGAAAATAATTAAAAAGTTTAATTAAAATTTTGGCTGTTCTGTTATTTTAATTTGTAGCATAGACATTTAAACCACCACCAAAAATAAATAAAATAAAAAATTAATAATTACTGAATAAAGATATATTTAATTATTATATAAATTAGAACCATACTATTTAAATTAAATATTGAAAAGAAGTTTGAGAATAAGAAAAAAAAAAAAAAAAGACTATCATAGAAATAGGATAAAATCATTGTAACCATTTTTTTTTTATGAAAATCTTTGACTTTATCATAAAAATTAAAAATAGTTTAATAACAATTGATATAATAATTAATCATTAAGAATTATGAATAATAAATAACAGATAGATAACATTTAATATTAATAATAAGTAATAGGAATTAAAACAAAAATAATATTTTTCTATATTAAAATTTCAAGTATGGATGGAGAATGAATGTTTTAAAAAAAGAAATTTCATAAAAAAAAAAAAAATTAAATGTCAATAGTATAAAATATATATTATCAAAATACAATAAAATAAAATAAAATAAATTAATAATATACCATTATTATATATAGATAATATATTTTTAATATGTAGTTACTTTTGGTTATTTTGCCAATTGAAATTTGTGAAAAAAAAATATTTTAATTAAAGTTTTAAATTTTATTAACAAACAAATAATTATTGGAATATATAGTATAATATATTAATTAATTTACATTCAATATAATTAATTAATTAATTAATATATTGTCATAATACTAATATGTATTAACATTAATTAAATTGACTAAAAAAATAATAATAATTAAACTTTGTCTTCCTCAAAACTATTTATATAATAAAATCATATAATATGATAATAGAGGGGATTAATTACTAGTACTACTTTCACTACTTTTGTAATTGATAATAAATAATAAATAATAAATAATAAATAATAAATATTAAATATTAAATAATAAATAATAAATAATAAATAATAAATAATAAATAATAAATAATAAATAATAAATAATAAATAATAAATAATAAATAATAAATAATAAATAATAAATAATAAATAATAAATAATAAATAATAAATAATAAATAATAAATAATAAATAATAAATAATAAATAATAAATAATTGAGTAATAAATAATAAATAATAAATAATTGAATAATAAATAATAAATAATAAATAATAAATAATTGAATAATTGATTAATAAATAATAATTCTTCTCAATAATAACAATTATTTACATTTACAATCAAAAAATAGCTTTTATAAATACATAGCTTACTTTTAAAGAGTAGGAATATGTACTATTTTAAAATAAAAAAAAATTTTTTTAATAGCATAATTTATACTATTATATTTCATTAATATATAAAGTTTTAGATGGAAATATCCATAATAAAAAAGAATAACTAAACAGTTGAATTCCTTTTAGACAGCAATTTATGTTTTGTTTTATTTTTATTATTTTTTTTTATTACTATTATTAAATTATATATATTAAACCATTAGATACTATATATTAAATATTAAATATTTTATATTAAATATTCTATAGATTATATTAAAACATTTAATTATTAAAACATTCAAACATTAATACATTTAAATATTAATACAATTTGAAATTAATACATTTAAATGAAATACATTTGAAATTAATACATTAAAGTAATAAAGATATTGATATTAAATATATAGTATTTTATAGATATTTAAACATTTTCAAATGTTATATTATAATATTAATTATAATTATTAAATAATTTATTAAAACGAATAAATAATTCTTGTTAATATATATAAATAATATTATTGATGATGATTCAAAAAAAAAAAAATTTTTTTCTTTTATTAAAAAAAATTAATTATAAAATTTAATTAATAAATAGAGAAAAAGGAAAATATTAAAAAAAAAAAAAAAAAAAGAATTTAAAATAAACTTAAAAAAAAAAGGAATAAAAATAATTTTTTTTTTATCTTTTAAAAACATTAACAGAAAAAATTAGATAAAATAATCTATATTTTTTTTTTTTTTTTTTTTCAACTTTTTGTTTTTGTATTATATTATTTATTTATTTTCAAGTGTAAAAATAAAATAAAATAAAATAAATAAATAAATAAAAATATATGTGATAAATTTTTTTTTAAAAAAAACAAAGGAAAAAAATAGTTATGTATTAAAGAATGTATTATAATATTTAATACCCTCATAATACTAAAACAAAAAACAAAAAAAGAAAAAGAAAAAAAAAAAAACAGTAACCACTATGCTTAGTGATTAAATAGTCTTTTTTTTAAAAAAAAAAAAAAAAAATTATTAAATATTTTTTTTGTTAATTTTTTAAAATTATCTTTAATTTCAATAGATATATTTAAAAATTAATACATTCCAAAAGTAAAGCAAGAAGAAAAAATAAAAGTTAGATTATTAACTACAAAATTATTTTTAATTTTTCTTTATTAAATTCAATAAATAAATGAATAAAAAGAAAATTAAAGAAAAAAAAAATTGTATTTTTTTTATTTATAAAGTATAATATGAAACCAAGAATTCAAAAATAAAAAAAAAAAGTAATAATAACTAGCAACAACAACAACAAAAAAAATAATCATTTAAAAATACAAAAAAAGTAAAGTAAAAGTAGACTATTATTAATAAAAAATAAAAAAAAAAAACGAAAAATAAAAAATATTATTGCCTATAATATAAAACAAAAGTCATGATAAAGTAATAGTATTAAAATTAAAAGAAAAAAAAAAAATCTTGAAAAGTAATATATATTTATTAAATTATATTTTATTAATATATATAATTTAAAATAGTTTTAAATAAAATAAATAAAAATATATAATTATTTACAGAAATAAAGAAATTATAAAACTAATATATTTTTTTAATGTATACTTCTTTAAAATTTGATATATCATTACTTATTTGAATTATAGATAAACGAAAAAGTACCCCTATTAATTTTTTATATTACTAAAAATAATTATTTTAAGAATACATATTTAAAATTAAAATAATACGAAAGACAAATAATAATAAAATAATAATATTAATAATAATACTAATAAAAAAAACAATATTTTTTTTTGAGAATTAAAAATAATTTATATGTCGAAATAATATATTATATATAATATTTTGAAAAATTCAAAACTATACTTATTTTTTTCATCAAAAAAATAAATAATGAACCCATTGGCTCAAATCATTATTTTATTTTAAATTTCAATATAAAATATTAATTAAGATAAAAAAAAATAAATTAAAACTTTAATTATTGTAGATACAATTATATCTTTTTCAAAAAAAATACCATTTTAAGAAAAAATAATATATATAAAATTAAAAATTATTAACATTATAAGTTATAAGAATTAGTAGAAGTCCTTTGAAAAAGAAAAGTATAGTGTTTTTAATAAAAATATTCAGAACTAATTATTTAATTTCATTTTATATAATGAATTGATGTCTATTTATAGTTAAAGAAGAAAATAAAATTACTTAATAAAATAATTATAAAATTTAATTAATTAAAAATTATTAATCTTAACATAAGCATAAAAGTAATATTATCATATTATTTTTTATATTAATTTAAAAACAAAAAAGAAAATATACTATATTAGAAAAAAAAAAAAAAAAACGATAAAAAAAATTTTTTTATAATTTTTTTTATGATAGTTAAATTATTATATTATAATATCCAGGTTTTTTTTAATAAAAATTATTAATAAAAAATTAATAAATAATCATGTATAATAATAAGTTGGATTCTTATCATAAAAGATTTTATATGCCATCAGGATCCTTGAGTCAACCGGATTCTCCAAAGTTAAGATATAATTATTCCATGGATAATTATTATGGTAATTTAAGTCAGCCTAATATGATGTTGCACTCACCATTATCATCTCCAGTTGTATCTCCTGTACAATCCCCAATGCTATCGAAACTTGCTCTTCCAACAACAACTACCAATACAGTTGTAATGACAAAGACAACTGATAATGGTACTCAATTATCTCCAATTACAGATATTAATGAGGTAACATTAAGTTCAAAAATTACGTCTTTTCCATTAAAGGAAGACAATAGAAAGTTGAATAATTATTATGTTACTCCAAATGAAACACCCAATGTATTATCACCTGTAATGAAAAGTAATAGAAATTTATCAATGACTAATCAATTTAATAGTAGTGATAATAAAATAAATGACATAACGAATTTTGAGGAGATTGAAAATAGTGAAGACGATTTCAATAAAATGATGGATAAAACTATTAAGAGTGTTGTCGGTGATCATCGTGAAGCATTTCAAAAGAGAAGTGAATTAATTGAATCTATTAGTGTAAATTTAGTTAATCAATTCAAAGAATTTCGCCTTCAAAGTGGAAAAAAGAGTAAAATATATTTAAAAGGTCAATTTTTACGTTGGACTGAGGAAGATCCTTTTTCGATATATTCAGATGATGTCGTTCGTTTTTCAAATTCACCTACTTCAAAAATTCAATCCTATGAACAACGTAGAGATGTTTCTTTTGAAAAAATTATAAAAGAAAATAATGGGTATTGGCAAGAATGTAACTTTTTAGTTACTTTAGAAGAAATGATCTTCTTTCCTAATGGAAGATGGGATAATAAGGTGATTGAAGTTATGACGTTTACAGATGATTGTAATATTACTATTTCAAGTATTCTTTTTGCAAAATCAGAATGGGTTTTAGAAATTACTACAGCTGAAAAAAACGTCTATTCACAAAGTAATCCTATTGCTCAAAAGATGAAGAAAGAGGGAGAATTTGGAAAGTCATCCAAAGAAGGAAAGAAGAAGGATTCCTTGAAGTCCAAAGAAAAGAATATCAAAGAAAAATCCGATAAATCCGAAAAGATACGGGACAATAAAATTAATGAATCATCTTCAGCCTTGAATAGTTCTCGTCAATGTCGATTTATTTTAAAATTTTATGACCGTGATACGATGATTTACTTTTCATCATTTATTAAATATAGACAAATAAAACTTATAAATAATTTATCTTCCAGTCGATATTCTTCAAGTAGTAGTGAAAGTGAATCCAATTTAGGAGATGACGATGACGATAACAATGATTATGATGATGATCAAGGTGTAAATATGAAGGCGGAAAGAAGATTAAATAGTCCAAATGACGATAAAGTAACAAGTGGTTTCAATCATCATGATCGATCACTGTCCTCCTCTTCCAATATAGATCATTATTTTTCAAGTTATGCTGATATTCATAATTCTAGATTTAAAAGTTCTACTTTTGATAGTGTAGGATTATCTCCTTCAAATTATTCTAATGTTTCGTATGGCTATATGAATGAAACTGGTAGTCCGTTGAGCTCCTCTCTTCCTCCTCCCCGTCGTGAACGAAAATCGTCATTGGTTAATGATAAGAGAGGTAGGACAAGAAAACAAGGATCCATTAGTAATAGTACTTTTGCCAATGTTAATATAGAAAGTGGTAAGGAAAAACGTACACGAAAGAATTCAGGGGCTAGTAGTATTAATGAAATTATGGATGGACGCACAGTTTCTACTTCTCGGGACAGAAAAAGCTCATTAGCTTATATTTCTCGTGGTAATTCTAGTTCACGTGAAAGAATAAATTCCTTTTCCTATGGTCCTCGTGGAACCTCCTTAGAAAGAAAGGGATCCTACAGCATTCGTAAAGTTATACCATCTTCAGCATTGATAGAAGAAGATAGTAAAGTAGGAAGAGGAGAAGGAGGAGAAGGAGGAAGTGAGGTAAAAGCACATATTCGTCAACAATCCAATACCACTGAGGAAACTGATTCTAATATGCCTCATTCTATTCGTAAGGCTGAAAAGGAAAATATGAAGCATCAAGATATGTGGCGTAAGAGTAGTAGTGGTACTGGTAGAAGTCGTAGTAATAGTACAGTCTCTGTATCGGGAGTTACGACAACGACGTCTACTCCCTTGGAAAATGAGGAGAAGAAGATTGAGAGTCCTAGTAAAAAGTCAATAACTTTACCAAAGTCAGGATGGCATACTATTAATTCTCGAGATTCAGAATATGAACGTTCTAAAAAGAATAAAATTAATAGTTTAAAACCAAATTCAAGTGCTGCTATATTCACAAATATTCAATTATCCTATTTAGATATGTTGGAAAATAAGAGTAAGAATAAGATAATTAACCTCGGTGGTAATCGTAATAATATTTCTTCTTCTTCAGATAAAGGTTTATTAACTGAGCCAAATACAAATAAAATTACAATTGCAAATATAACTGAACCCAGTGCAGGTATTGGGATTTCATCATCATTATCATCATCATCACTACCATCATCCTCTGCCGTCACGAAAAATAAATCTTTGATTACTGAAGAAAATGTAAAACTAAATTCAAGGAAAAAGGAAGACCAATCTAAAGAGACTTCTCATCCAATTCCACCGGAAAGACATCGTCGTAGTAGTTCACTTCCAAAAAATGATTGGAATATACATATGAATATGAGTAGTATCAATGGAAATGAGGAATTCGTAAATAAAAGGGTTTCTCTTTCACCCATAAGTAAAAGTCAGCCTATTCCAGTTCCAGGGACTTCTCCTTTAGGTATGTATAGTAATTCGGTTTCATCAACAGATGTAGGTATTTCAAGTCCTTTTTCTCCAAGTAAAATTGTTCGTAAGAGTAGTCTTAATAGTGGTGGTGGGGGTATCCATTCTTCTCGTTCCTCCTCATATTATATTGATGGTGTTCATAAAAATTCATCAGGTGTGGATCCAAATACCTTTATTAATATTACCGGTACCTCTGGAAGTACTGATACAGCGGCGGTAGTTGATCATCATCAAAAATCACCACCTAATGAATATGGTATGAATTCTTATGGTATTAATGTACCTCTAAATTTTGGCGATAATAGTAATTCTAATCCTCGTAATTCAATTCATTCCAATATTAGTCATACGAGTTATAACAGTCATACGAGAAGTGTATCGTTAGATAGTAATGAACCATTAAATACGATTAGAACAACTGCTGATATAAATCAAAAGACAGCTATGTTAAGAAAGAATAGTTTAGAGGGAGACATGAATATACCACTGTATAATGATAATATCAGCCATCATGAAACACCAACCTTTACTATTACGAAGAGTAATAGTATTACCGGTAATCATAACAATAGTAGTAGTAAAAAGATACATTCTGTACGTTCTTCTAATTATTATCAAGCTCATACTAATAGTGGAAATGTATCACCTTTAGCTCCTTCCTCAAAAATAAGCTTTACTGTACCGTCAAATCCTACTCATACAAATAATAGTAATGATAATAGTAATAATAACGGTAGTAGTAATAATAGT
>JACVTC010000053.1:897500-995000 GCA_016946835.1 Neocallimastix lanati (nom. inval.) | reverse complement strand
TGAAATGTTAACTACTATGGTTAATTAATTAGGCCTTTTAAAAAAAAAATTTTTTTTTTTTTTTCTTAATAATCACTAGAAAATGATTTGGTTCTTAAACAAAATATCCCATTCCTTTTTTTTTTTTTTTTTTTTTTTTTTTATTAATTTTAAATCAATAATGTCTGCATCTCTTCCACTAAGAAGGAAGTTATATAATCGGTAACCACGTCACATATATATTTACATATTCATTATTCAGAAAATTATTTAAATTTACACGATTTTCATCAAATTGAATCAGTAGTAACGATACTATTATTTTCACTAATCACACTAATATTAATGTTCCTATTTTCTCTCTATCACTAATTCCATTATCATTAACAATATTATTTCTATTATTATTTCTATTATTATTATTATTATTATTATTATTATTATTATTATTATTATTAATTATATACATATATATACATATACATCATTACGACTATCTAGAAACTGTACTTGACTCTATATTATTAAAATCTGAGACCACAATGTCCCCATTACTATTTGATATTGGACAATATTTTTAGAAATTATGAAAAAAAAAAAAAAAAAAAAAATTTATCATAAAGAACTTCAATATCCTTAAAATATATTTCTCATTCTATTTGAAATTCACGAAAAAAAAAAAAAAAAAAATAGTATTTAGAAGACTAATGTTCCAATCGAGGATTTACTATTTTTCCTATAAACAGCAAGGAACCACTTTTTCTGGACAATCTTCATCTTCAATCATTTTCGACGACGGCATGCTTTGGCAAGACAAGCATCGAATTTTAATATTCAACATCTGGCATGGAAAAGTACCCATCCGAAAAGCCAATCACTAAATTTAGAGGAGACTTAAAAAAAATTAACTTTAAAATAGTTGTTGAACTTTAGAGATTACTCTTTCTCTCTATATATATATATTATTTTTCTTAAAATTTATTTTTCTTATAAGATATACCTTTCCCTTGATTAATTTTACCTTGATTAATTTTTCTGTCCTATCTTTTCTTCTGCTTTTTTTTTTTTTTTTTTTTTTGAAGTTTTATCTAATTTTTTTCTGTTTAAAAAAATTTTTTTTTTTTTTTTTTTTTTTTTTTTGAAGTTTTATCTAATTTTTCTGTTAAAAAAAATTTCTTTTTTTTTTTTTTTTTTTTTTTTTTTTGAAGGAAAAATTTATCTAATTTTTTTCTGTTAAAAAAAAATTTTTTTTTTTTTTACTTTACTTTCTTTATTCCATGCAGGTCGTCTACAACTATGGTATATCTCAAATTAAGTAAATCAGAGATAATACAAGATAATAATACAATTCGAGTTTTTCCATTTTATGAAACACCTTACTGGAGTAATCGTAATTGCATATATATGTATTTTCACTGAAAGAGGAGGAAAGGGTTTTTAAGTTCTTTAGAAATACACAATAATAAAAGAGGAAAAGTAAAGCTATTCTCATTAGAGAAAAAATCCTTTTAATTCAGTATAAATGTATAAATTCTTGAATTTAACTAGTGTCTCTTCTGTTACTTCTCGTTCTTTCTTCTTCTTTCTTTATTCGATTCCCAAAGTTAGAGGTACTTATAAACGAAACGAAACTTTTGCCCAATTACTTAATAGTAGAAAAAAAAAAAAAAAAAAAAAAAAAAAAAAAAAAAAAAAATGTTTTTTTTTTTTTTTTTTTTTAAAGGGATTAGAAATAAATAGGAGGATTTTTTAAAACAAATAAAAAAACTTTTTTAATAGAATAAAAAAAAAAGGTGCTTTTCTAACATTATTTTTATTTCATTCATTCATTCATTCATTCATTCATTCTCTCTATCTCTATAGGATAGGTTTCAACACCTAAATCATTTGAATAAAAAAAAAAAAAAGGTTACACCTTAAGTTTTAAGTAAGGTTAATAACAATTTCGTAATTTTAGGTTAATTCAAGAACTTGAAAGATAAAACGGTTAGGGTTAAAGTCCATATTATCATTTTGGGGAGAATTGAATCCATAAGTGTGAAGGAAAAGAAAGAAAGAAAGAAAACTATGGATTTTTTTTTTTTTTTTCACCCATTGGAACCTATGGAACCTATGGAACCTATTCTCCTCCCTTCCTCCAATTCTCTTATTTTAGTCAACTACCATAAACAAAATACCATGATAAATACCTCTAACGCTGTAATAATAATAATAATAATAATAATAATAATTATTATTATTATTATTATTATTATTGTTATTATTATTATTATTATTAAAAGTTCAACACAATATTTAAATTTTTTTTTGTACAGTAAAAAGTTATTATAACTATTTATAAATTTAATTAGGTTAATAATTTGTATATGTAAAAAACAAAAAATAAAAATAAAAAGGAAAATTATTTTTTTTTTTTTTTTTTTTTTTTATAATAATTAATATTTTGAGTCTTTAATTAGTTTTTAATTTTTAATTAAATAAATATCATATTTCAGTTTGTACACACAGTACACCATCATATTTTTATATTTACTCCTTAACCATAAAAATAATACATAATACATAATACATATATATATACAAATATATATTCATTAATTTATAAAGCAACCATTTAATATATAGATATAGATATCTAGATATAAAAGAGAAGAAAATTTTTTTTTTTTTTAACGGCCACAAACTTGTTTCATCTTTATTAATTAAATATTTGATAAAATACATGTAATAAAAAAAAAAAAAAAAAAAAAAAAAAACACAAAATAAAATAAAATAATGGTATAAAATATTCTAGTTTCATTTAATTAATATCTGTAAGACTTCACAAGGGCATTATTATACTGTAGTATAATAATTAAGTTTTGACTTCACAATGTTAATCCTAATTTTAAGATACAAAATTATCATCTTCATTGGTTGCGCTAGCCCTGCTGGCCTGCCTATCTTAACTGTTACTTCAGCATTGACGCTCTTAGTAGTAGGAGTCCGATTCGATTTGAACCTATTGAACAAAGACCCATTGTTGGCCAATAGCAATAGGTATAATCGATTGAAGAAGAGCCGCAGTAACCACCAAGAATGGAGTATCAGAATAAGCACCTGATTTCATCTGGCACTTTAAATAGATCCTTTCATTCCCTTGTCCTGTTATTAATACTGTTGCCTCCAAAAAAGGAAATTAAACACTTTTTCACACACACACACTAGAACCAACATACACATAATTTTTAATACTAATAACTAACATTATTAAAAATACTATTACTAATATTACTATAACTATTATTACTATTACTATTATTACTATTACTATTATTACTATTACTATTATTACTATTACTATTATTACTATTACTATTATTGCTGTTACGATTATCATTATTATTAATAACAATATCATTTGTTAAGTTGCCACGGTAAAAAAGCATTATATATAAAAATAAAATTTTATCATTAACTTTACTACGAATAGGATTAAAAAAAATGGACAATCAATTAACCAATGCCTTATCCATTGTTTTTTACTTTTTTTACCACAGGGACAAAAAATTAGGATACATTTGATCTATTATTTTTTTTTTTTGCAGCTTTAGCAATTCTAGCATCTAATCTATATCCGCTTGGTACTTTCAATAGCCAATAGAAACCATATGAAAGATCAGGATATTCATAACAAAGTTTTATAAAATTTCGATGTTTCTTTCGAATCTGTGTTTTTGTCATAAAATTCAGCTTTAATATAAATAGAATTGATTTTTTTTCATATCTCTTTTCCAATAAAAATCCTTGATTATATTATCGTTATTACCTCTTTTTTTTTTTTCTCTAGTTTACGTTTGTTTAAGAGTTCTAACTTTCTTTTCCGTCCATGTAATATTTTCTAGAGTTTGGAATAGTATTATCTAAAATAGGAAATAATTACAATTTGAATATTTTTTCCATTTATCAAACCATTTAACTTGAGACAAAACACACTTAGCTGATAATGGAGGAATATTTAAATCTTTTGAAAATAGAATATCCATTAATAAAAGAGTTGGCTTTTTTTTGTAAACCTGTAATCCATCTTAATTCCTTTATTAAATTAATTTCTGAGTATTATTGGTTCTCACTTTATTTGAACCCAAATAAAGGTGAACAAAGTAAGAGACTTTACTAAGTACATAGGAGTTAATTATAATCTTCTTAAAATGGAATAGGAATTTTTGGAATTTTGAAAGAAATTACATAGGAGTTAATTATAATCTTCTTAAAATGGAATAGGAATTTTTGGAATTAATTTTGAAAGAAATTTACTAACAGAAAAAAAAGAGACCATCAGTAACTTTATAGAGTTAAATAATTTAATATATAATAGGGTTCAACGATAAAGGTACCATATAAAAGTAAATGTAAATCTAACATATGATCATTGACAATCGCATGATTCTATATCAGATTCTCTATTACCTCTACTCCATGAAATTGAGGAGGCCCCATAAGGAAAAAATTTTCCAATTACTAAATTTAGAGAACAAATTACCTAATTTCTCAGTAGGTAAATTAAAAATCACCAACCAACATTTGAAGGATGAGAAGAATGACTATTTAACCAAGACAAAAATTTCAATTCTAGCAGCTCTCTAGCATGAAGGCTATGGCCACTATGAGGTACGTACACATTACCAATAGAACATTTAATGAAATTCCAAAAATTATTAAGTATATAAAAGAGAAGAAAATAACTATAAAAAAAAAAAAAAAAATAAAAAAAAAAATAAAAAAAAATAAAAATAAAAATAAAAATAAAAATAAAAATAAATATTATACTAAAATATTACACCATGCCATTAAAGTTTAATTATCATAGTAAATAAGAATAAATATATACATATATATATAATATATAGTGTTATTTTTATGTTAAAAAAAAAAAAATATATATATATATATATATATTATTATTATTATTATTATTATTATTTATACATATAATATATTTTTTTATATGATTTTGTTTTTTTTTATTATTATCATTTTTTTTTTATTATTATTATTATATATTTTTATTTATATTTATTATTTTTAAATATTATTATTATTATTATTATTGGAATACGAAAATAATAAAAAAAATTTTTTTATTTAAATAATAATAATATTATTAATAATAAAATAAAATAAATAAAAAAAAAAAAAAATAAAGAATTTAATAGTGAAATAAATAAATTAAATAAATAAAATAAAAAAAAAAAAGTTTATATAGAATTAAATAATTTTTTTTTTTTTTTTTTTTTTTTTATGCGAATTATATATATATATTTTTTTATATATTTTTTAAAATATATTTTTTTTTATATATATATTTTTTTTATATATTTTTAATTCGTTATTATTATTTTTTTTTCTTATGAAGTTTCCATTGGTTGAACACCATTATTATCTTCTTCCTTTTTTTCTGGATTACCAGTGTTAGAGGACTTATCAGTAATTTCATTAAACATATATTGATTTTGGAATTCTTTCAAGTATTGGACGGAACGTTTTTCATCCAAGAATAAACTGTAGACACGACGTACATCCTCTACGTCAACTTCTGTAGCTTTTCTTTTTCTGGCAACAAGATTTGCTGTGGTAATTAAATGAATAGCATAACGTAATGATGTTTCCATACCAATCTTAGTAAGAATATCTTTAGCTTCTTCTGTAATTTCAACATCTTCTTCTTCACAACGAATACTAAGAATTTGTCGAATTTCCTTTTCACTGTAAGGTTCAGTACTAATAATTAATAAACGATCTAAAAGATCAATTGGAATACCATGTGGAGAAGTATATTTTGTACCTCTGATACGAGTAATACCACGATTAGAAGCCATAATAACAATTGGTGCCATATCATCTTCTAAAGCACGATTTAAGAATGAGAAACATTCAATATCAAGCATATGAACTTCATCAATGAATAATACCTATATATATATATAAACATATAAATTAATAAAAATAAAAAAAAAAAAAATAAAAAAAAAATTAAATTTATGTTATAATAAGAATTTAAAATATATATATATGTACGTGTGTAAATTATTTTATTTTATTTTTAAATTTTATATTTTATGTTTTATTTATTTTTTTAATTTTTTTTATATATATACTTATATATACTTACACCTGGAACAATTTCAGCTTTTCCTTCTTCACGCCATTCAATAACTTTTTGATTAATTTGATCACGAACTTCAGATTTAATTTCACCAATATCTCCTGAGAATAATGCTAAGAAACCTTGAGTTCTACTATTAATGACATCAATTTCATGAAGGGTAACAGTATGAACAGCTTCTTTTCTTTTTTGTAATTCACCTTCTGGACATTGAACAAATCTTGTCTATTTTATTTATATATATATATATATATATATATATAAATTTACGATTTTAATTAATTATAATTATAAAATATTATAATTTATATTATTAATATAAAATGAAAATATTAATGAAATTTAATAATTTAATTATTATATTATATATATATATATATATATATATATATATATATATATTTTTTTTTTTTTTTTTTTTTTTGATTTTATTTATTTTTATAAATATTATTTTGGTAAAACTTACTTCTGGACCCATAGCATCAAAGTCACGAGCTCTAGCGAAAGAACGACCTAATTTAGTAATTTTTCCACTAGCTTTATCAATAGTAATAACATCACTATTATATATAATTACATAATAATAATAATAATATTAAAAACATAAGAAGAAAAAAATAAAATTATTTTATATTAATAATATCTATTAATATTTCTTTTTAAAAAATATTATTTTATTTTATTTTTTTTTATTTACTTATTTATTATTTATTTATTTTCATTCTCTCTAATAATAATAAATACATACCCAGCTAAAACTTTTTCTTTTGTTAAAGCATCAATCATTTTTTGACCAAGATCATAGACAGTTTCCATTTCAGTAGTTTTTAATGTTAATTTACCAGTTGTGGTAGTCTACATTTATTTATTTATTTATTTATTAATTAATTAATTTTTAAATTCATTTTATTTTTTTTTTAATTTTATTATTTTAGTACAACAACAATAATACTAAAAAGATAAAAATACATATAAAAATAGTAAAATTGTATATTTATATATATCAATGAAATACATACACCAGTAGCAGATTTTTCTACTTGAATTTCAACAACTTCACCTTCAATAAGTTCAGTTTCTTCTTTAATTCTTACACCAATAGATTTACGGAAAGCTTGAGTTAAAGCTTCAGTTTTTGACATTTCTAAAGAGAAAATTTCAGAAGCAGCAAGCATAGTAAATGGTACATCAGCACCTAAAGATTGAGCCATACCTTTATTATTATTATTATTATTATTATTATTATTATTATTATTATTATTATTATTATTATTATATAATTATTCATTTTTTGATAAAAAAAATTTTTTTAATTGTATTATAATGTTGAGAAATTTCATTTTTTTGTGTTGTTTTGTTTTTTTTTTTTTTTAATTTTAGTTTGTGATAAAAATATTGTATAGATGTATATATATATAATATATTAATTAAATATATATATAAGAAATTTTATATAAAATTAATTCACAATATTTAAAATGTTAATTTCTATATATTATATGATATAATATTTAAATTAATAATATTATTATTATTTTTGCATTTTTTTTTTAACCTACCTAAAGCAATAGCAGTTTTACCAGTACCTGGTGCACCTGCCATTAAAATAGCTCTACCAGCAATTTTACCTTCCTTGATCATTTCTAAAATAATACCAGCAGCTTTTCTGGCCTTTGTTTGGCCAACCATACCTTGTGAGGTTTGACGTGGTTCTAAGGCATCATCTAAACCAAGACCACGAATATGAGAATGGGCACCTGAATGTTTTTTAAAAAATATATATATAAAATTATTTTTATAATTTATTAATAAAATACACTTTATACAATAATGTGATACTTTATAATTAAAATATAATTCATTATAAAATAGAGCATGAAATTTTTTCCTTTCTTCCTTTTTTTTTTTTTTTTTTTAATTTATATTATTTTAATATAATTTATTTTTTACTGGAACTACAAAAATTTAATATTTTTTAAATTTATTTTAAAATCTTTTTTTTTTTTATTATTATTTTAACTTAATTAATATATTAATATAATTAAATTGTTTATTAATAATTCTAATACTAATTATGAAAGTTTTATAATTTTATTTTCTTTAAAAAAAAAAACTTTAGGATTCATATATTATGACTAAAAAATAGATTTATATAATTAAAATTTATATATATTTCTCTATAAATTTATTATACTATAAAAATCACGTTTATATTATTATGAATATTAAATTTATTAATAATTAATTCAAAAAGGTTTATAAACTTCTTAATCTATAAAATTTCAATAAAATATAAATACAAATATAAATATAAATATAAATATAAATTAAAAAAAAAAAAAAACATTAAATGGATGATTTAACTTTATTGTAATTAATAAAATATTTTCTTTTCTTTTTTATTCTTTTAAAATTGTAAATTTGAATTACTTTATAAATCTTTATTACAACCATAATCCAAACTTAAAAATCTTTATATATTCAATTTCTTATTTATGATTTGCACAAGGATTTTAATTCTTTATATTTAAATTTTTATAAAATTATTACATAATAAAAAATATATAATATAATTTACCAATTCTTTCAATTTTAGTAAGATCTTTAATATCTTGATTATCTGTTGAAATTGTTGCAGCCTTTATTTTTTGTAAAATATTTATAATTTATTATATAAAATTCATAAAATATTAATAAGTAACGTTCATTATATATTATTAAGAAAAAAAAAAAAAAGTGAGAGTGAGCAATGAATTTCTTTAATTTATATAAAATATATACTATATACCATTTTCTATATTGAAGCTTATATATGAAAGTCTTTAAAAAAATTAAATAATTAATTAATTTGGAATAATAAATTAAATTTAAGAAAAAAAATTAAAGAAATAGTTACAGTAATAGATTATTATAATAAAAAAATATATATATAATAAAACTTCTTAAATACAATAATATAACATAAAAAAAAATGAATTTAAAAAAAAAACCTATAAAACTATTTGAGAAAAAAATTTTTAAAAAAAAAAAAAAAAATTAAAAACTTTAAAAATAATATATATTAAAAAAATACATATAATATATATAATATATTAAAAATTTTTTATTAAAAAAAAAAAAAAAAAAAAAAAAAAAAAGTATATTTTATTAAATTATTAATTTATATAGAATAATTAAGAAACAAAAAGAAAATCAAAATAATTTTTAGATATTAATTATTAAAAAAAAAAATATATATATATATATATATATAAAATTTATAAATTTTTTAAAAAAAACCAATTATGAAATCTATTAATACTAGTAGAAGTAAATATATTTTATTATTGAATAATATTAAATCTACTCAATACATAGATTTCGCAATGACACTAAAATCTAATTTTTAATTATATATGTAATTATTAGAATTTGGTTGTAATTACTTTTATTGTTAAATATATTTATTTTTTTAATAAAAATAAAAACTTCATCATTAATGTTGTTATTCATTTAGAGAGAATATTAATGTAAATTGTTTATATTTAGATTTTTTTTTTTTTGTAATTATTAATTGATGTTATTAAATTTTAAATTTAAGGTTTAATAATAATAATTATTATTATTATTTTAAAAAAAAATTAAAAGAAATTATTTATTTATTAATTTATTATTAATATTATTATTATTATTTTTTAAAAAAAAAAAAAAAAAAAAAAAAAAAGTTAAAAATCATAAAGATTATTAATTAAATTAAAAACGATAAACAATTAACATGTATTGAATAAATGTTTTATAAATGTTGTTGGAATTAATTTCCATATTATTTTTTATTCTTTGCTTTGTATTATTAAATTAGTATCAATTATGAAAAAAAAGTTCGTTTAATAATTGAATATTGTAAATATTTATACATATATATAAAGAAAAAGGAAGAAAACATTCATAAAATACTTAAAATATTGATTAATTAACCTAAATCTTAATTTTTTTATAAAAAACATAAAATTTTTTTTTTTTTTGTTAAAAAATAATCTTTCCATAAGAATCTATATAATCCTTACTTTATCATAATGCTATTAATATTATTAATATTTATAGAAATTATAATTTTTCCCTTTTTATTTTTTTTTTTTTTTTTTTTTTTTTTTTTTTGTTGTTGTTGTTGTTTTAAAAATTATTACTGTAAATTTCTATATAAATAGTTATTATTTTATATAAAATATAGAACATAATCATAAAATTAGTTATAATTAATAAATTATTAATTTATTCATTATAATTGATATAAATTTTATTAATCGTATATATAAAATATCAATAATATGATTAATTTTTTTTTAAATATTAAAATAAAATTTAATTATACATTATTATTAATTATTAATTATTTTTTTTTAATATTATTACATATTAATAACAAAAAAATATTAAAATAGCTTTGAAATTAGGTTTTTATATTTTGAATTTCTTAACTATGAATATATATATATATATAAAAACAATAATCAATCACGATGTTTAAATATATATAACTTTTTCTTTATTTTTTAGTATTATTATCTCGTTAATAAAAATATTATACTATATATATATATATATATATATTTAAACACAACATTTTCGCTAATCATATTTTATATTTTTTTAATTTTTTTTTTATTTTTATTTTTATTATGAATTATTTATTAATTATACTGTTTAATTTTTTTTTTTTTTTTTTTTTTTTTTTTTTTTTCATTTACTTATTAAATAAATAAAATAAATATTGTAAAAATTTAAAAATTTAAAATATATATATATTTTTTATAAAGAAAAATATAAAAAAATATAAAAATACTTAGTGATATATAAATAAATAAATAATATATTATTATTATTATTATACGTTTTATTTTTATTTTTATTTTTCCTTTTTCTTTTCTTTTTTTATGTATTTATTTAAATTTTTATTATTTTATTTTATTTTATTTATTCTTTTTTTTTTTTTTTTTTTTTTTTATTTTTTTATTATTATTTGGCTAATTTTTTTTTATATAAAGAATAAAAAATAATTTAAAATGTAATTAAATATTTTTTTAACAATTATTATTATTATTATTATTTTAAATGTGGTATTGATTTTATTGAATTTATATATATGGATTTTTTTTTATTTAATTTTTATTTTTATTTTTTTATTATTTGCTAATTATTTAATGAATTAAATTTATAGAATTCTTAATATTGAAATTTTTAAGTAAAAATTTTTATTAAATTAGGTAATAATTTTTTTTTTCTGTTTTCTTAATTTTATAGGCTTTATATGAATATTAGAATATTAGAATATTACACTTATTTTTTTTTTTTCTAAATTCATTTATCTAATTTTATGATAATTAACGAGTAGCTAAAATATCATCAATTTTCTATTATTTATAAAAATTATTATAAAATAAAATTAATATAATTAATAATTTAACAGATATATATATAATTTTTATATGATAAAATATAATAACTTATATAAATTTAATATAAAACTTACTAAGATCATTCTAACGGTTTCAGTAGCTAATTCAATAGCACTGGTAGATACTAGTAATGGTTGAACAACATTTTCTTCTAAAATATTTGAAATAGTACCCTTTTTAATATTTATACCTGCGGTCTTTTCACCGTTCATGTGTTTATTTCTGAGTTCTGTAACAATTGAAACTGGATTTAAACCTGCGTTTTCAGCCAAAGTGGTTGGAATAATTTCTAAAGCTTCAGCGAAAGCAGTAGTACAGTAAGCATCCATACCAGTTAAAGTCTTTGAGTATTCCATTAGACGTTGAGAAACTTCAATTTCTGGAGCACCACCACCAGCAATCAAAGCTCTATATATATATAATTTTTTTTTGAATAAATTAAAAATTATTAATTATTTTATAATACAAAAATATATTTAATAATTAAAAAAATACCTCTTTTTAACTAAACATCTGATAACACAGAGTGCATCGTGAAGGGAACGTTCTGCTTCTTCTAAAACTAAAGCATTAGCACCACGAACTAATACAGAAATAGTCTTTCCTGGGTTTTTAACACCAGTAACCTTAACAATATGAGCACCATTAGTAGTGACTTCTTCCACTAAATTAGCATAGCCGAGTTTGTCTTCTGTGAAAGATTCAATATCAGCAATTGGTTTACAACCAAGAGTCTATTTCATTTAATAATTAACAATATTATTATTTATTAAATATATTACATTTTTTTTAAAAATATTCAAAATAAAATTAATAAATAATATATATTATATACCTTGCAAATAAATTCAACTTCATCTCTTTCAATATCTTTAACAACCATAATCTTAAGCTTTGAAAGGAAGTGAAGAGAAAGATCATTAACAGCATCTCTTAAAATAGATTTTTGAATTAAAATACAATTACAACCTGATTTCTTAATTTTCTTACACATGTTTAATAAATATTGTCTTTCTTCCTTTAAAATCTTATCCATTTGACGGTAATCATTAACAACAATTTGATTATCCATCTATTATTATTATATTATTATTATTATTTGACAATATATATTTATAAATTATAAAAAAATTATTAAAATTAGTTAATAAATTAAAATAACAATTTTTTTTTTCCATTTAGTTAAGTTATTAATAATCGATCAACTTCAATTATCTAATTTTTATAATAGTAATATTATTATTATTAAAATAATATTAATATTTACATCTGGTTTTGGTGGTGATAATTGGAATTGAACTAAAGCAATCTTAGCCTTTTCAACTCTGGTTGGACCACCAGCGCTCTTAATAGCATTTTGAGTTAGAATTAAACCTTCACATAATTCAGTATCATCAATAGTACCACCAACCTTCTTAACAAGACGAATATCACGTAAATCAACATTATTTTCAATTTTTGGATCAATAACCTTGGTGACAGCATCAACAGCAATTGGTGCTAATAAATTCGAATATTGAGAAACAATCTTAAATAATAATAAATATATTATTAATTCATTAATTTGAATTTTATTATAATTTAGTATATTAAAAAGTGAATAGTTTTTATAATACAATTGTTATCATTCATTTAAATTTCTTATCATAAAATTATAAAAATAAAAAATTGCTTAATTATTAATATTATAGTTACCTTAGAATTTAATGAAGTACTAGCACTCTTTAATAAAGATTCTCTATCATCAAGATCAACCTTAATAGACATATCAGTTAAAAATTCTATAGCCTTAGAAGCAGCTTTTTGGAATGAATCGGCAATTGTTGTTGGATGAATACCTGATATATATTATTTAAAATAGTATTAATTAAAAGTTATTCAAATATCTAAGTTATTCTCTTTTTGTTTTAATTATTATCATTTAATATTATTTTTAATATATATTTTATTTGTTGTTATATATGCATATATATATATATATATTTTATATTTTTTAATAAGAAATATACCTTTAGCTAAAAGCTTTTCAGTAGCGTTTAAAATACTTCCAGCTAAAACAACAACAGAAGTAGTACCATCACCAGCTTCAATATCTTGAGCGGCTGATAAATCAACTAACTGTAATTTATATTAAATAAATTTATATATGTTTATTATAATTCTATTTCTATTTGTATTTATTTAATAATTACTAAATAATTACCATTTTAGCAGCTGGATGCATAACAGATATATGCTTTAATATAGTAGCACCATCATTAGTAATAACAGTTTCACCATTTGCAGTTTGGATCTTTTTTTTTCATTATTTTATTTTATTTTATTTATTTTATTTTTTTTTTTTGAAAAATAAAAGAAGAAAAAATGTTATAATTTATATATTTCAGTAAAATAAAATTATTATAAAAAATACTATTATATTATATTTATAACATTTATTTATATCTATTTTGAATAATTACCATTTTATCCATACCCTTTGGACCTAAACTGGTACGAATAGCATCAGCAACAGCTAAAATTATATAATTAAAAAAATTTTATAATTACATTTTAATAAAATAAATATATAAATATTTTATTAAATCTTTATCTTTTTTTTTTTTTTTTTTTTTTTTTTTAATTCAGTAATATATGATCTTGTATTGTAATATAAGTAATAAATAAAATTTTCAATTAAGAAAAGTTGAGTAAATCATTATATTTGATTATCTTAAATTACTAATACAATTTATATTATACAATAATTGTATTATTATTTCTTGTAAAATCTCATAAAAAGAATGAATTATTAAATTAATTAACAATATCTATATATCCATATTATTAATTATTATATTTAAATTTTATATAAATATTTTTCAATGATATTGTTAATATCATGCTATTTAAAAAATTTAATTAATTTTATATAAAAAACATATTCAGTAATTGAATTTAGAAAAAATATTTATATTAATAATTAAAATATTTTTATTATTTTTTATTCTCCTTTTCCTCTTATTTTATATTTTCGAGATCATATATGATAAAAAATTAAAAAAAAAATAAGTAAAAGATGGATGATTTAAATTTTGAATTTCCTTTTTTTTTTTTTTTTTTAAATAAAAATTAAAATAAAAATAAAAATAAAAATAAAAAAAAAAAAGTCTTATTGATCTTATTAAATTATTTAATAACTAACATTTAGCTGCAATAATGTTACTATTTCTAACTTCAATTGGCTTTTCTTTATCAGCGAAAGCACGTTTTTTTGGAGCAGTAGCCTTTGGAGCGTCAACCATGATGTATTATATTAATTATAAATTCAGTCTATTGAAAAATAATGTATATATATATAATTTACGAATAATCAAATATTCTTAAAAATTATAAATTATTTAAATAAAAAAAAAATAAATATTTATATATATATATTAAGAAAATTTTATATAAGATATTTATAGATTTTATTAAACTATAATCAAATTAAAATTATAAAACTTACAGATGTACTTGTTTTTATATCTATATATAAAAATAAATAATTTGTATTCGATTTTTTCTTTAAATAACAAAAAATATTAAGACTAAAAATTTTTTTTTTTTTTAATTTCTAATTTAATAATATATATTTAATATATATATTATAAAATCAATTTAATATGTTTTTAAATTGATTTAATTAACTATATTTTATTGTATACATTATTTTAATATGATTCTAACATAAAATATATCTATATTCATTTTTCATAGAAATAATTACTATTATAATTGTTATTTTTAATTAATAAAAATAAAAGTAAAGATTTAAATATAAAATAATGCTTTTATTTATTATTTCAATCAATTATAATACATAAGGTAATATCCTTTTATTTAGTAATAACAATTGCTTAAATAATATACTAGCATCAATTTCATTAACTGAAGAAAATTAACGTATTAATATAAATGGATGTATTTACTAATTAATTCAGTATTTTTAATTTTTTTTTTTTTTTTTAATTAATAATTAAAAAATTTTTTTTTTTTTACAATTATTAATTACATAATTAATTATTAATAGTGTATATAAAAAGAAATAAATATAAATTAAAAAAATCAAATTTAATTAACTGGATCACACATTTTTTCTTAAATTCTTACTTTTTCGAATATTATAAAATAGAAATTTTTATATTAATATTTTCATAAATATATGGATTAATACCATAGATTAAACTTGTGTTATTTTTATCATTATAACATGTGATTATATGTTTATATTTAATAAATTTATAAATTAAAAATTTTGAAAGGTTAAATTTCCTAAAAAAACAAAAAATAATTAATACGAAATGTGGATGAAATTTTTTGTTATTCTAAACAAAATTATCTATACTTCCCTTTTAATTATTATTATGTAATAAGCAATTACAATTTTGATTTTATTTATTTATAATATGTTACTCTCAATATTACTTATTAATTTTTTACTTTAACGTTCTCAAATTAAGATATCATCGAATTAAAGTTATTATATAGAAAATTTATATTTAAATAATATTTATTTTGATATTATTTTTGTTTTTTTGTGATTATTTAAATTATTTGTACGTACTAGTAAAGACAATCTACTCAAGAAGTTTCAAAATTCAAATAAAATAAAATGCAAGAGAATATATATTATTATAAAGCATAATAATATTTATAAGATTTTATTTTAAATGAAAATTTTATTTTTTGAAAAAATAAAAAATAATATTATATATTAAATATAATTTATCATTTTCTCTTTTATCATGAGAGTAAAATAATAAATTTAAATTCATTAAATCAACCAAAATTTAAATAATTTTATTATGATGACTTTTTTTCTTATGGAAAATTAATTTTCTATAATATATATATCAAAATTTATATTATTTTTATTAAAATATATTATTAAAAATACAAATCTACGAACATTGTTTAAGGTACTTTTGGTACACCTATAAATTTTTAAAAAATAAAATAACAAGTAAATTATACAAATAGAATAGTAGTAATTGTAATTAAAATAACAATAAAAAAATGATAATAATAATAAATAATAATATGGATAAATAATAATATGGATAAATAATAATAAATAATAAATAAATAAAATAAATATACAATTATAGAATAACATAATACTTAATTAAATATTTAGTAAATAAAATTAAACTTAAATAAATAATATTATTTAAAGTTTATATATATAATAAATTAAACGTTTTCTTTATATTAATATTTATATTTAGATTTAATCCAATCAATTGACCGCATATATTTAAAATATGGTACGATTATTGGATAAAATGAATCTTAAAATAATTAAAGAAAATTTTTGGAATAAAAAATAAAAAATCACAAATAATAAAATAATAATAATATAAAAAAAATTAAAATTTTTTTGATTTATATCTACCTAAAATATTATGGATTGTATATCTTTATATATCACGAATTTTAAATTTTAAATATTTATTTTCGATATATATAAACTAAATATTTATTGTTGAAATTATAAAAAAAAAAAGCTAATAATTTAAATTTACTGATTTTTAATTTATATGTTTCAAATTGAAAATTTTAAAAATAAGACTGGATTTATTTAGATAATTCATTGAAAAAGTATTGAAATTTTAGTATTTTTTAAATATTATCAGGAGTTTTCCCTTTATTATTATTAGTGCAATATATATATATATTTTTAAAAAACAAGTTTATGTAATATTTCATTTATTATCATTATATTAATTCATAAAAATATTGAGTAAATATTTATTAGTCATTTTTATATAATTAGTTTAAATGAAGAGTAAAAGAATTGTTAATAAAATTATATATAATAATATATTTTAAAGAAAATAAGGTGTATCTTATTTTAATGTATATATATATATTACATAAACCATTAAAAAATAACACACAATAATAAATAATAAATAAATAAATAAATAATAAATAAATAATATATTAATAAATATTAACACATTAAAATTTGTTAATTTTTTTATACTATAAATTATTTTTTTACTAGTATTATTTATTTATATATTTAAAATAAATAAATAATACCAGTAAAAGTAGGTAATTATATTTTTGAGGTTTTTTTTATAATTATATTTACATTATATATTTTAATAAAACTCATACTATAATCTTTAATATAAAAGATCGGTATTGTTTAAATTAAAAATAATTTAACGATTGTATTGTAATATATATATATTCATAATATTATTATTTATTTCATCAAAAAAATATATCTATTATTATTATTCATTTATTATTATATTATTTTATATCTATTATATAAATTGAAAAGGTTACAATAAATACATATAAATGGCTATTTTACATTTATAAATATTGATTTTGATTATAAATATTATGTTATATATTATAATATATTATAATATATTAAACATATAATTATAAATTATTTATTAATTAATAATAATCGTATTAGAAAAATTTTTTTTTCTCTAATAGTATATAATAATAAATATAAACAAAGATAGTTTCTATTTTTTTTTTTCTAAACTAAAATAAAATAATAAATAAAAAGTAAATATTAATAATTAGAAAAAGATGTTCCTTTTTAATTGGTTTCGTGATATCTTAAGTTCATTGGGTAAGAGAAGCCAAAATATTTCGAAAAATAAAAAATAAATAAAAAATAAATAAAAAAGAGAATAAGCAATAAAGTGAATAAAAAAGAAAGAAAAGGGGATATAAATTCAATATTAAAATAAAGATTTAAATTAATATTGATAAAGAAAACAATATTTTCAGTAAAATAAAATATAAAATCAAAGAAATATAAATCAATATAAATCAATCAAGGAGACAATAATAAAATAAATAAGGATGTGAAAAAAATATCATTTATTTATTTGATTATTAACATTTTAGTTATTTTTAAACTTAAATATCAACAAAAGATATAATTTATTCAAAATAACTAGACTAATTAAAAAGTTTGGACAGAATATAAAAAAATAAATAGGAAATTCAAATTTGAAACTACAATTAAATTAAAATAATAAATATAAATTTTTTTTAAGATTAATTGTAATTTCTATATTTCATTATTATTAAAAAAAAATAAACAAAAATCTTGGATAAAATTTGATAAATCTTTAAATGAATAAAATATTTATATAATGTATATAAGATCATTAAAAATACATAATAATGAAATAGATGCAAATTATGATAAACTAAAATATTTTTTTTATAATAAAAATTATTAATTGTAAACAAATTATTAATTATATATAGAAATGAAAAAAAATAATATTAACTGTTTATTATTTATAATATTATTAAAAAGGTCTTTACAACAAGAACGCTAAGATTCTTTTCTTAGGTTTAGATAATGCTGGTAAGACTACTTTACTTCATATGCTTAAGAATGACAGATTATCTGTCTTACAACCAACTCTTCACCCAAGTATGTAATTCAAATTTTTATAAAAGATTATTACCTATAATATTATAACGGTATGTTGTCAAGTAAATATTAAATGATATTATTTATATAAAACAGCCTCAGAAGAATTAGCTATTGGTAACATTAAGTTCACTACTTACGATCTTGGAGGTCACCAACAGGCTCGTCGTCTTTGGAAAGATTACTTCCCAGAAGTAGATGGTATTGTTTACCTTGTTGATTGTGCCGATCGTGAAAGATTACAAGAATCTAAGGCTGAATTAGATGTAATTTAAAACAACCATAATGTTTTTTTGTATTTTTTTGTTTTAATTTGTTTATATAATTTTTTAAATTAATTGAAAAATTAACACAAATTTATTATAAAATATATAGGCTCTTCTTACTATTGAAGAATTATTAAAGGTTCCATTCCTTATTCTTGGTAACAAGATTGATGCCCCATACGCTTGTTCTGAAGATGAATTAAGAATGAGTTTAGGTTTACACCAAACTACTGGAAAGGTATATATTAAGAATTATAAAATTTACTTAAGAATATAAAATTTCGATAAAATTACAAAAGTTAATATCAATTAATATTAAAATAAATTTATAGGGTAAAGTTGTTTTAAAGGATATTCGTCCAATTGAAATCTTTATGTGCTCTGTTGTTATGAGACAAGGTTATGGTGAAGGTTTCAAATGGTTAGCTCAATACATTGATTAGATTAGAAAAAATTAAATAATCATAAATACTAATATTAATCCAACATAAAAATATATAAAATGTTAATATAAAATAAGATAAATTAATATAAAGTAATTTTCTTTTTAATAGTTAAAAAAAGGAAATTTTCTTAAAAAAAAAAAAAAAATTCACACAAAAATACAAAATAAAATATATATATATTACAATTATTATAAAATAAAAACTGGATTTTACGCTTTTTTTAAATTATAATATTTATTAAATTTTAAGAAACATATAATCACCAAAATTTAAATATCTTAAAATAAAAAAATAAAAATAAAAAATTAATTCTAAAAAAAAAATAAAAATAAAAGAATTAATATTAAAAAAAAAAAGTATAATTATTATAATTAATTGTGAATATGTTTTATATATAAGTTTTTCGTCATTCAATAATTTTATATAAAGAATGTTTTTTTTTATTTTTTTTATTTTTTTTATTTTTATTTTTATTTTTATTTTTATTTTTATTTTTATTTTTTTTTTTTTTTTTAAAATACAATATATATATATTTTATTTTTATTAGTTTAATATTTATATAATAGAAATAGAAAAGTTAGAAAATGAAATGAAAGTATTAAAAAATAAAGGAATAGCAAAATAAAATCTAAAATAATAAAAACAAAATAAAATTCAACATATAAGTATATAATAAGTTATGTGTATATCATTTATATTGAAGAATGTTAATAAATTATTGAGTAATATAATTTTTAATTGAAGAGGGTTTATTTTGTGGGGATTACGGAGTTTCTAACAAACGTAATACCTTTAATTAGTCGATCTTTTTGATTTTTATGAAATGGTATTCCGTTGGATCTACCGTTGCCAAGAGCGTCGATGTCGAAATGATAAGGCATGGATTTTTACCTCCCGGTGAAAAAATTAATACAAATTCGTTAGATATCACTAATACTGAAATTATTACTCGCAATAATGGACGTGGTGTTATCATCGATGAATGGGAAAAGTTAGAGGCTATTGCTTCTAACGCTATTTTATAATTTTATAATATATAATATTTTATTTCATGTATTTTATTTTATTTTTTTTCTTTAAAATCATATAATTTTATAATTTTATTATTATTATAAATTAAATAAAGTTTTCTTTAAGTCCAAAATAAAAAAAAAAAAAAAATTGAAGAATGTTGATAAATTTTTGAATAATATAATTTTTAATAATTTAATTGTTCATAGTTTTTGCAACATAGAAAAGTTTCATAATTATGAAATTTAATTAATAAATGTATATAATATATATAATATAATATCTCGAAGTTAATGACAGAATAGTAAATAAATAAATAAATAAATAAATAAATAAATAAATAAATAAATAAATAAATAAATAAATAAATAAATAAATAAATAAATAAATAAATAAATAAATAAATAAATAAATAAATAAATAAATAAATAAATAAAACTAAGAATAAAATTAATTATTTTATTTTATTTTATTATTAATTATTAATTTTATCTAATTACTAAATCTTAGTATAATTTCACCAGTTTAAAAAACATGAAACTCAAAATTTAAATTATTCATTTAAATGGGTATATATTAATTTGAATTAAACCAAAAATAAAAAAATAATAATATGAAAATATGTTCAAGATCTAATAGGACTTACTATAATACAATTCATTCACTTATTATTCTAAACTTTTTATATTAATTTAATTTTTTATAATTTAGAAATATTAAATAAAATTTAATTTGATAAAACAAATTATATTAATGATTAATTAAAATAAAAAATTTTTGAAAATATAAAATTTATATAAAAATAAAAATTTATAAAGTACAAAAAATATATAATATTTTATTTTTATTTATTATTAGATTAATTAAAACGAAAAAGAATAAATTGACATGTCTATAAAAAATTAAATATTTTTTTTTATGAAGGAAAATTATATTATTTTTTATAAAAATTTATTTCATTTTATTTCAAAAGTTGTTTATAATAATTCCAAATAGCATTTAGTATATAATAATTTTCTTCTTTTATCTACTTAATTATTATTAATTTCGTATTTTTAAATTTTGAGGGAAATAGAATTGTAATAAGTAAATTTTTTATATAAATAAAAATTTACTTTTTAAAAAAAGTTTAATTATTTCATTAATATTTTTATTTTTATTTTTTTTTTTTTTTAACTGCAGATTTAATTAATATGGATGTCTTATTTAATGAACATGTCAATTTATTTTTAAAGAATAGTACAGAAGAAAATATCAATTATTATTATTATTATTATTATTATTTTTTTATAAAAAAAAAAAAAAAAAAAAAAAAAAAAAAAAACATTAAAATAACTATATAAATAAAAAAAGTTATGTTTGATAATTTAAATAAATGAACTTTTAATTTGAATAATAAAAAAAAAAAATATGTGTATATAAAATATATATTTTTTAATATAGAATGTTTATTAATTAGATTTTAGTTTTAATATTAAATGAAATTGATATATATATATTTTAATCTTTAATATTAAATACAATTGAAATATTTATATTTTTTAATCTTTCTTTAATATTAAATACAATTAATCTATTTTTTTTTTAATCTTTAACTATTTTCTTTTTTTTGTATATAATTATATAATTATTAATTTATAATTATAGGATAGGATATAATAATCAATTTTTTTTTTACTACTGTGAAAATTACTCATTGTTTTATTGTATAATTATTATTTTATAATTATACTGTATAATAACTATTTTTTTTTTTTTTTTTTGTATTAATATGAAAACGATAAAAATAAAATTATGAAAAATATAAACTTGTTTTACTATGATAAAGTAAATAAAGTAAAAGTAATATTAATAATGAATAAAATAATCGTAAATTAAACTAACAAATTGAAAATATATTATTTGTTATTATTATTATTATTACTATTACTATTATTATTACTATTATTATTATTATTATTATTATTATTATTATTATTATTATTATTATTATTATTTTTTTAAAAATATAAAAAAAGTAAAATATTAATAACCTATTAAATATTTAATAAATAAATTAAATTATATATAACGTAAAATAATATTATAAGATATAAAATTATTAAATTAATTGACTATTATAATCATAATCATTAGTATTTCTAAGTATACCGCTTTTAAATATTTAAATTATGTTACAGTAATTTATATTGAAATCATTCTTTATATCTGAATTTTTCATAAAGAAGATTACAGAATGGTGAACTTTCTAAAGTATTTGTTTGAGTTTTTTGATTTTCTTTTTCTTTTTTTCTTTTTAAAGTCGTGGAACTCGTCATTTTTCTTTTTATATTTTTCTTTTTAGTAATTTTGGGGGCTACATAAGCATCTATATATATATATTCATTAATTTAAAAAATTATTATTATTATTATTATTATTATTATTATTATTATTATTTTATTTTATTTTATTTTATTTTATTTTTATTTTATTTTTATTTTTATTTTATTTTATTTTATTTTTATTTTTATTTATTTTTTTTTTTTTGTAAAATAATATTTTTATTATTATTTATATTAAGATTTTTGCTATATTTTATTTTTATTTTTATTTTTATGAATATATATATATATATTATTAAAATATTTTTTTAATTAATATTTACTTGATACTTTAGATGAATTATTCAAATTATAGGATGGTAAAGAATTCATTAATGACTATAATTTATATTATTAAAAACAATTAAGAAAAAAAAAAAATTTTTTTTTTTAATTAATTAATTATAAAATTCATCATATCTAATATATTCTTAATTTATATATAGATATTTACTCTATTAATCAATAGCTGATTCGCCGTTGTGTTTTTATGGTCAATATTTTTATTATATGCAAATTTTTCTCTTAATATATGATTTAAATTTTTAAATTGATTGTCATTTGATCCCTCAGGTTGAGAGGAACTGAAATTATTTTTTAATGAATTTTCTTCTGAATATGTGGATTTATCAATAACACTTTTACTTCTTACGGTTATACTACTTGTATGGGTATTACGTTTCCGTTTATGACTATTAGTAGAGGTATGATAATCATTATAAATTTGATTAAGTTTAATTGATTGTAAATCGATTTTATTATTGGAATGACTTGGATCATTACAGGTATCATTGCTAGAGGAATTATTTGAAGAATGATCCGAATCATTTTCATTGTTAAGACTATCACTAGGGGAACTTGAATTGACTATAATATCATTACCATGTTTACTGCTATCATTATTGGTACTATCATTTGAATGACTTTTATTACTACTACTTATATCTTCATTTCCAGAAAGAACGTCTTCCTCATCAGATTTTATGAAAGAATCAAAAATATTAAGAACGGATGAATTACTAGAAATACTACCTTTACTATCTTCATAGAGATAAGATCTTGAAATTTGATTCATATTAGATAATCCATTTGGAAAAGTTTGCTTTTCATTTTCTTTGAATGAGTTATCATTACCATTATCATCATCATTATTAATAGTATTATTTGATTGTCCTAATTCATTATCGGAATTTTCATTTTCACTAATATTATATGGTGATGGATCATCAATTATCATAGTATTACTACTTTGCTGACTTTCACTAAGAATAGATTCATTTTTTTTTTGATCTTCGTTTTCTTCAGTATTTGAATTTCCGAAGAAATAAATACTAGTTTTTGACAATGAAGCGGACTTTTTTAATAGAATATTATTTCTATTCATTAATGACATTAATTTACTTCTAGTATTATTTTGACTTTTTTGAAGTAATAATTCTGTCTTTAATTCATTCTTTATATTATTCTTTTGTATTTCTGTATCATCATCATAAGTTGATTCTGGTTCCATATAGTTTACATCATCATCCTTTTGGGTAGTGTTTAAACTATTTATTTCATTATTATTATCATTATTATTACTACTACTGTCAGTGTTTAGAATATTTTCATTTATTGAATCTTTATCTATTGCATTATTATCACTCTTATTATTGTTACTATCATTAAAATTTTTGTTTTCAAATTCTGAAATTGGTAATGTATTAGAATTTGATTGATCCCCAATAATAGTAGATTTTTTACTATTAACATTACTAAAATAATCCTTTAAATTAAATTTATGATTAATTGAATTATTTTTATTTTTTACTATTGGATAAGAATTGTGTTTGCTTAGTTTTGGAGTAGTTTGCTTTTTAAAATAATTTGAAATTGTATTTATATTATTTATCTGTTTATTATTATTAAAAGAATCATTATCAATATTCACAAGTGAATTGTCATTCTTAATATCCTTCTGTAATAATTTATTATTAAAAATATTTTGATTATTATTTATAGGTGATTGGGTAGGAGATGAATTTATTACTATTGTCTCAATGATCTTTTTTGGTGTTGAATAAACAGACTGCTCATATTTTGAAAAAGAAACACTTTTAGAGAAAATGTTTTGTAGTGTTTCGTTTTTATTATTAATTGATGATATTTTATTATTTAATGTTTCTTTTTTATTATTATTTAATGATATTTTATTATTTAAAGTACTAAATGAATTTATTGTTGATGGTGAAATTTTAACAGGAATAGAATTTTTAGATATTTTTTCTATTGTTTTAAGTTTTATTTCATCATCACTATTAGTTAATTCTTTTGATTCTTTTGAAAGTTTAGTATCATCTATTATGATTAATTCATCATTATTATTTTTTGAATTTGCTCTATAAGAGGTATCTGTAATTATTTTATTATCAATGATACTTGAATTAATGTTAATGTTTTGATGATTATTAGTGTTAATATTATCATCAATTTCTACATCACCTGAATTTAAAATATCGTATATTATATTCGGATTCATTATATGATTTACTTCATTCATACTATTTTCATTATAATTACTATTTTTATTATTGGTATGATTTGTATTAATGTTAATGTTTTGATGATTATTGGTGACAATATTATCATCAATTTCTACATCACTTGAATTTAAAATATCGTCTATTAAATTCAAATTCATTATATGATTTACTTCATTTATACTATTTTCATTATTATTACTATTTTTATTATTGGTATGATTAACTATTTCAACATCACTAGTATCTGAAATTTCATCAATTCCATCAATAATGGTTATTTCAGTAATATTATTATTAATAATTTTTTCATTTATATGTAACGATTTTGATTCATTTTCTTTCTTAATTCTATTATTTAAAAGTCTTTCATTGCTTTTTTGGAATAATTTGAATAATGAACTATTATTTCTTCTTTTATTTGCTATATTATTATTTTTTCCCAAATTTTCATTACTATTATTACGACTTGTAGCGTTAGTTAAAAAATCTACTTTACTAGAATTCATAGTTACTCTTGTTTGGCTAGGCCGATATAATTTATTCATCTTTAGCTGATCAATTTTTTGCTGAGAACTACTGTTCTTTTCTGATTCATTCATTTGTTTAAGTAATTCTTTATAATGCGGATCCACTAATTCATTAGAATTTTGTTCCTTGGTTAATGGATTTAAATCACCTTTTGCTACACCTTCAGCAATTTTTTGTTCTAAATAACTATTAATAATAAAACATTATTATTATAACGTGAAAATTATATGGGTATTATAATTAAAGGTTAAAGAGAATAAAATTTAATATAAAATAATATAGTTAAATCCATAATAGTATTATATAAATATGAAAAAGGATACGGTCCAATATATTCCATATCTTCTAAATTTAAATCTTCAGGTACAGGATTAAGTGTTACTAATTGATTCTTTATTGGATCAAATACTCTTTGATATAAAAATGTTTTATCTGCTTCAATAAATTGTTGCTCATAATCAGGAGGTACATTTAAACCATAACGTTGCTTAATTTCAAATAAAATCTATTTATTATTATGTATAGAAAGCATAGAATATATTATTAAAATTAAAATTAAAATAAAAATTTTTATTACTATTTGTATTGCTATTATTATTATCGTTATTAGTTTTTTTTTTTTTTTTTTTTTTTTTTTTTTTTTTTTTAAAATTCTTAAGAAAATTTTAATTAATTAATTATGTAATGATAAAAATTATTTTCTTATTGTTTACGTTTTTGATATAACGCTTCTGGTTTACAAGGGTATATGCTTTTTTAATTCCTACTTTGGGTATATTTGGCAAATAATCGCATCCTGATAAAATACACATATGACGAAACATTTCATCATTCCATCCATTCAAATTCATTCCTCTACACATGTTAAATCGATCTCTACATATTTCTGAACCTGTTCCTTCTTTTGTCCATTTATATATAACCTAAATAATATATGTGATTAATTTTAATAATTAAAATTTCTGAATTACTTTTACTAAATATGTATAATATAAATATTAATTGTACCCTTTTACTTCCAAAAACTAATAAATCTGAATCTTCAGTAATTATAGCTTGAATTAAACCTATCTTTTCTAAATATGCTAATTGGGCATCAGCTTCATATGGTGCAACTACAAAGTCAATATTCATTTTTCTTAGTTCCTATATATTAAACATAAGTATAACATTTTTTCACATTAATAATTTTAAATATTTTTTATATGTAAAGTGATATAAAATTAATTTTTGACTAATATAAAATATATACTTTTATTAATTGATATGCCATATATGGAGTAACATCAACACTTTTTTTGAAACAATCATATGCTTTATTTGTTTGACCTAATTTTAGATATTCAAAACCTTTTTCTCTATTTTCATTTCTTACACTATTATTATTATTATGATAATAGTAAATATAATTATTATATTAATATTAAATAAAAAAAAAAAAAAAAAAAAAAAAAAAAAGAATATGTATTATATATTAAATGTTTAAATTATTTGAATATTTTTTTAAATTGTAATTTTAATATTAGCAATATCATTTATAATATATTACTTGTTTCTGTTTTCTTCTGTTCCACCTTTTTTCGGTAATAAACCACCATCAAATACAAAATAAGGTTTTATATTAAACTTTTGTAAATATTTAATTTGTCTGACACAATAGTCAACATATCTTATAAATAAAAATAATATATATATTCAAATATATTTAATTAAAAAAAAAAAAAAAGTGTTATATAATTTATATAATATATTAATTACTTTGTTGTTCTTTTATTTTGAAATATTTCAAGAACACAACTATATGAACCTATTGAAAAAAAGGGTAATCAATTGTAATTTTAATTTTTAATAAATTTAGTGCTTAGCAAATTATTATTATTATTATTATTATTATTATTATTATTATTATTATATTTTTATTTTACCTTTATGCAACCAAACATATGCATCAATTCCAATTGTTAAATTTCTAAGATCGTTTATTGTGATTTTCTTTTCAACACCATTTAATGCTGGCAATAAACCTTTAATTCCCATAGTTTAAAAAAATATTAAAGAATTTGAATATTTATCTCTTTAATAAATATTGCAGTTTTGAATAAAGTATTTAAATAACTTTAATATATTATATATAATAATATATTATATATTAAATAACCATAAAAATATATAATATTTATTGTTATTTAATATCTTAACATTTAATTATCAAATAAAGAGTTCGAATAATAATATATAAATTTATACACATATATTTATATTATTCATAATATATCAATTGAAATTTTTGAACTTTTAAAAATATTCTTTATATAACTATTTTGTTTTTTTCTTGATTTTTCGATTTACTTTTTCCTTTTTTTAACAAAAATATTTATATGTAATATTTATTTGTACTTCAATTTACTTTATATACTAATGATTTTCAATTCGAAGTTTAAAATTTAAATTCAATTCAATAAAAGTAATAAATTAAATTGCTATTATCTTCTCTGTAAATTGAATAAAAAAAAGTTCATATAAATTTAATCAATTTGAAATTTTAATTTTTATTTTTAAAATTTTTTTTAAAAAAAACAATATAAACCAATATATTATATACAATTATAATTTATAAGAATAATATATTATCATTAAATTGTTGTCCGTTTTTATTTTCTTTTTTTTTTTTTTATATCTGTATATTTAATTAAAATTTTTTTGTAACAAATATAAATTATAAAACATATGTACATACATTATTTTATGAAAAATAAACATATAAATATGCTAATGAAAAATTTAATATATTTATACTAACATAATGTAATAAATAAAAATACATATTTAGATAAATAATAAAATTTATTGGATTTTTTAAACCAATCAACTATATAAATATATTTATATAATTCTTTAGTAATTTTTTTTTATTATTAATTTATAATAATATTAAATTATATACTTAAAAATAAAAATTAATAAATATTATTAAAAGTTATTAAACTTCGCTATAATATTTAAGATCATTTTAATTATTTTATATTTTTATTTTATTTTATTTTATTTTATATAATAATGGTATATGTTATTGTGGTTTTCTTTAAATCATTTTAATTTTTTTCATCATAATCTGATATGATATATTATTATAATAGTAAAATCATTACAGTGATTTTCTTTTATTTTGTTATAAAGTGATAACATGTTAGTATAATAATACATTTATCATCATTTTAATATGTTTCATTATAATATGATGATGCTTTATATTTAACTTATTCAATATTATTTATTATAATAAAAATGTTAAATTTTTTTAATATACTAATATAATCTATAAGTATTATAATCATTTTAATTCAAAAATTATATAAATGAATTTTATAAAGTTTTCATTTAGTATATTTAAAAATTATATCATTTAAGATATTTAAGTATAAAACTTATACGTTATTTTATACTAGAATTTTTTTAATTACTTGGTAAAAAGTTGATTGTTAATTAAAAAATATTATATTTAATATATTTAATCATTATTTATGATATTATTATATGGGCCAACTAACTTTTTAAAGTAAGCCAATTGAAATTATGATATTTAATTAAATATAAATAATTTAATCTTAATAAATAATATTCTTTATTATTCTATTATATAAATGTTTCTAAACATTTATTACAATATATTACAATAAATAGCATCATAAAATTTAATTAATATTATAATTAATAGTTTTTTTTTTATATATATATTTTTTTATATTTTTTTATATTTTAATAAATTTCTTTTTATTAAATTAAATTATTTTTTCTTTTCTTTTCCTTACTTACAAATATTCTTTTTATAGTAATACTGTTGTAAAGGTTAATATTTAAAAGAGTAGAAGTGATTTTAATAATTTTAAATATAATTTTAATAAGAATTCAATATTTTAATCAAAGATATATTAAAGAAGGAAAATTGATATTGATAAAATGTAATTAATTATAATAATAAATGCAAAAAAAAAGTTTTTATAGCAAAAATAATCAAAGATTAATAATACATTTTTCTCTAAAATGGATAAATTACACATCAATTACATAAAAGTTATATTCTTAATTTACAAAAATGTTTTCTTTTAATATATTAAAAGAATTAATGAAATAAAATTTGAAGTTTTTTTTTTAATTTCATTTTTCATTTTTCATTTTTTTTTTTGTTAATAATAATGATAAAAATAAATGATAATAATTAATTTTAATAACAATATTATATATTTTTTATATATTTTATAATATTAATCATTAACTAACATTTTACTTTTTTAATTTTAAATATGTATAATTATATTTTAAACGTATTAATAATTTATAATCTATATTCTTTTTTCTTTTATTTCTAAACCAATAATTCTATTAAATAATTTATTTTAACACGGAATACCAATAAATCCTTGTAAAATGATAAATATTCTTTTTTTTTTTTTTTTTTTTTTTTTGTAACTAATAATTAAATCTGTTTAACGGTTATAGATAATCCAAGATGTCATTAATGGTAAATATTTTAAATTCAAAGAAATATGAATAATAAAATATATATATAATTTCAATATATATATATTTAAGTATTATTATTATTATTTTTTATATTTTATTATTATTATTATTTTTTTTTTTAGATAAAAATAATTTTAAATTAGCATTAAAATTTAATATAATATAATGTATAAAGTTTCATTATTGTTATTTATTTAGAATAGAAAAAATATTTTATATTTAATATATCTCATATATATATATATAAAGAATAAATACAACAAATTTAATAAAAATAGTTAAACTTAAATTAAAATTGATTGATATATAAATTATTTTAAAATATATCTATTTTAATGAACTTTATACAAGCTTAATGATTATACATATAATTATTGAATTTGTTATTGATCAAATAATAATTATAAATTTTTATTTCTAGCAACCACAAATTATTCTTTTAAGAGAAGGTACAGATACCTCTCAAGGTAAGGGTCAACTTTTATCAAACATCAATGCTTGTATCGCTATTGCAGATACTATCAGAACTACTCTTGGTCCAAGAGGAATGGATAAACTTATTGTTGATTCTAAAGGTTGGTGTATAAAGTATTTTTTTTTCAAAAGGAAGATTCATAAATTATTTAAAATTAGTTTAATTTTAACAATTCAATATATTCTATTAATTTTAATTTTTAAAGGCAAGGTTACTATTTCCAATGATGGTGCTACTATTTTAAAGTTGTTAGATATTGTTCACCCAGCTGGTAAGGTTTTAGTTGATATTGCAAGATCTCAAGATGCTGAAGTAAGTATCAATTTTTTTCTTTATTTTTTTTTAAATTAATTTTCGTATTAATAAGTGTTTTTTTTTTTTTTTTTATTACTAATAAATTAAAAAGGTTGGAGATGGTACTACTAGTGTCTCATTATTTGCTGCTGAACTCTTAAAGGAAGTTAAATCTTATATTGAAGAAGGTGTTTCCCCACAAATTATTATTAAAGGTTTCCGTAAGGCTTCTCAATTAGTAAACTATCAAAGCCGTTTATTCATTTTACATATTTTTATACATATAAAGAAACACACTTTTAAATTTTATTATTTTTTATTTGGAATTATAAAATTATAATATTTTTATGAAAATATAATAGGCTATTAATAAGGTTAAGGAAATGGCTGTTCCAATTGAAAAGAATAATCCAACTGAATTCCGTGAAATATTAGAAAAGTGTGCTTCTACTGCTTTATCTTCAAAGTTAGTTCACTCTCAAAAGGACTTCTTTAAGAAAATGGTTGTTGATGCTGTTTTAAGTTTAGATCAAGATGAATTAAATGAAAGAATGATTGGTGTTAAGAAGATTCCAGGTGGTGCTATGCAAGTATGTATAATCAATATATAATATTAATCAATAATTTTAACTAATAAGTTTATTTTATTAAATTTATTTAATATGATTTTTTTTTATAATATAATATAAAAATTATATGTAAATATCATTTATTAAATACCTAAATTATTTATAATTTAAAAATATTTTAAATAAATAATTTATAAAGGATTCTCTTCTTGTTGAAGGTGTTGCTTTCAAGAAGACTTTCTCATATGCTGGTTTCGAACAACAACCAAAGAGTTTTAAGAATCCAAAGATTTTATCTTTAAATGTTGAATTAGAATTAAAGGCTGAAAGAGATAATGCTGAAGTTAGAGTTGAAAAAGTCAAGGTAAATAATTATATTAATTTATCAATACTAATTTTTTTATATAAAGTTTTTATTTTGAATATATTTTATTATAAATTATATGAATTTTATTAATTGTTTATTTTCTTTTATTTTCTTTTATTTAATTTTTAATTTTTAATTTTTTGTTCTAAATAAAATAAAATGAAATATTTTATTTTATAACAATATGTAAAAATAATATTTAACATAATATTAATAATGAAAAAATATATAAATTTTAATAAATTAACTACCAAAAAAAAAAAAAAAAAAAAAGGAATACCAAGCTATTGTTGATGCTGAATGGAAAATTATTTATGAAAAATTAGAAAAAATTGTTGCAACTGGTGCTAAGATTGTTCTTTCACGTCTTCCAATTGGTGATTTAGCTACTCAATATTTTGCCGATCGTGATATTTTCTGTGCTGGTCGTGTCTTAAATGAAGATTTAGGTCGTGTTATCAAGGCTGTTGGTGGTCAAGTTCAATCATCAGTAAATGATATTAAACCAGAACACTTAGGTACTTGTGAATTCTTCGAAGAACGTCAAATTGGTGGAGAACGTTTTAATCTTTTCCAAGGTTGTCCAAATGCTAAGACTTGTACTTTAATTCTCCGTGGTGGTGCCGAACAATTCATTGAAGAAGTTGAACGTAGTCTTCACGATGCTATTATGGTTGTTCGTAGAGCTATTAAATCTAAGACCATTGTTGCTGGTGGTGGTGCCACAGAAATGGAACTTTCTAGATACTTACGTGAATACTCAAGAACTATTGAAGGCAAGCAACAATTAATTATTGCTGCTTTTGCTAAAGCTTTAGAAGTTATTCCTCGTCAAATCGCTGATAATGCCGGTTTTGATGCTACTGATATCCTTAATAAATTGCGTCAAAAGCATGCTACTGGTAAGATTTATATATATATATATGAATTTAAAATAATTAAAATCATATTTTTTATTATAATTGACTCTACTTAAACATTATAAAATTTATTTAAGAAATATATTATTTATTTAATTTAATAATTTTTTTTTATATTTTTTTATTTTATTTTATTTTTGTAAATATTAATATAATAATAGATGGAAATCAATGGTTTGGTGTTGATATTAATAGTGAATCAATTTCAAATAACTATGAAAACTTTGTTTGGGAACCAGCTCTTGTTAAGATAAATATTCTTTCTGCGTCTACTGAAGCAGCTAATCTTATCTTAAGTGTTGATGAAACTGTTAAGAATCCACAAAGTGAAAAGCCAGATGCTGCTGCTAATGCTCGTGCTCGTGGTGCAATGATGGCTGCTAGAGGAAGAGGTGTTACTAGACGTTAAATAGAACTCACATCTTTTTTATTTTATTCCCAAATCTATTTATTAATTTTTCCTTTTTTATTTTTTAGTTATTATAAAAAATTTTCTATATAATTTAAAAATAAATATATTTATATTTATTTGTAAAAAAAAAAAAAAAAAAAAAAGAATTAAAAAATAGATATAAAACACCATTTTTTTTTATGAGTTTAAAAAAAGTATATAAAACAAAAACACAATTTAAAACATTATTAAAGCATTTATAAAGAAAGAAAAAATAATAATAATTATTAATATATTATATATACAAGAAACGAAAAATTAAATCATTTAATTTAATTATTTGAATATTATATATAAGCCTACAATAATAAATAAAAAAAAAAAAAAAAAAAAAATACACTTTTGAGATATTTATTAAGTTTTAGTAGAATAATCCATCTTTATATTAAAGATAATATATAAATAATATAAAATTAAAAAAAAAAAATACAAAAACACAAAAAAACAAAAATACAAAAAATAAAATAAATAAATAAAAAATAAAAAAAAAGAAAAATAATAATAATATTAAAAACAAATATAATAAATCAAATAAAATAAAATCAAATTATAAAAAATTTTATTAGTTTTTATTGATTGACAAAATGTTTTTTTTTTTTTTTTTTTTTTTTTTTTTTTTTTTTTAAATAATTTAGGAAGTATTTTGTATTAAATATAAATATCTTAATAAGATTTATTAGTATAATATGCTAAGTTTAGTTTAGGATTTAATTTGGGTATTACGTTTTAAGATTCTTAAACTTCGTCGACTGTTCCGTATTTTGTGGAGATTGCGGAGTTTCTAACAAACGTAATACCATTAATATGTCGATCTTTTTAGATTGATAATGAAATGGTATTCCGTTGAATTTATCGTTGCTAAGAGCGTCGACGTCGAAATGATAAGGCATGGGGATTTTTACCTCCCAGTGAAAGATCTGATACAGATTCGTTTGATAACCCTAATACTGAAATTATTACTCGCAATAATGGACGTGGTGTTATTATCGAGGAATGGGAAAAGTTAGAGGCTATTAATTCTAACGCACTTTTATTATTATATAATATATAATATTTTATTTCGTGTATTTGAATTTTTTTCATTATGTAATTTTATTATTATTATAAATTAAATAAAGTTATTCTCTAAGTCTAAAAAAAAAAAAATTTTTTTTTTTTTTTTTTTTTTTTTTTTTTTTTTAACACAACGACTCTCTTGATAATATTTCCTTTGGTTTGAGGAAGAGTTTAGTGGTCCTCCACACTATCTTATTTTCAGATGTTAATTTTTTTTTGTTTTATTTAATTAATCATTTAATCATTTTTGGCAGAAATGATCTCTATTCCTATCATAATATCATAAAAAACATAAGATTTCTCTTTTATTTTCATTGTATTACATTGACTTATTTTTTTTTTTTTTTTTTTGGACTTGAAAGAGGATAGGCTTTCATTACTTTATCTATCAATTACTAAAAAAAAAATATTAATATATAATATTAATATATTGTATAAATTTAAATGTTAAAAATATAAATATATATAAATATATTAGGAAAAAAATTTGTATCAAAAAAAAAAAAAAAAAAAAAAGGTTTTTTTTTTTTTAAAATACAATTTAATAAATAATAAAGTAAAATAAAAAAAAAATAAAAAATGAAAATCATATAATTTCTTTTTATATATATTAAAAAAAAAAAAATTTTATTATTAAAATTTAAAAATTTATTATTATTGAATTTGAAATTATTAATTTTAATTTTTTTTTTTTTTTATTATTTTATTTTATTCTATTATTTAAAAAAATAAATATTATTAACAAATTTATACATGAAGATTTATTTGAAACTATAAAAGTATTATTGTATTGATTAAATGATATATGATTATAAAAATATAAATATATAAATTAATCAAATTATATATAAATAAATTTTATTAGTATTAATTATAACTATATCGTTTTTATTTATTTATTTTTTTTTTTTTTAAAAAGAAATTATTACTATTTTATAATGATCAATAAATTATTATTATTATTATTATTATTATTTTATTTTATTTTATTTTTTACTTCTTTGTATTTATGTTATTTATATATATATTATCTTTATTATTATTATTATCATTATCATTATTATTATTATACATTCTGTTAATTCTAAATCTTATTTTAATCTCATTAACAATTCATTAAAGATCCAACGACCTTCTTTGCCAGTATTAGCATTGTAATCTCCTTGAACCAAATCTTTATTAATTAAAAATTCTAATTTATTTAAGAAAAGAGCATACTTTGATTTCCATTGAGTATATAATTCTTCAATCGTTTCTTTATCTATACGTTTACTAACGACAAGTGAATAACATAATTTTATTATGATATTGAAAATGTTTGTTAAAAGATTTTGAAGAGGTTCAGCTGCCGAATGAAGGAAACAACGATAGAGAATACGTTTTAAATAGTCATGATGAAGTAAATAAAGTCCCTCAAAGTTATACTCAATACTTAAGCCATGATATATTGAATTTTTAGATTCCGTGGAATTTGGATCCAAAGAACGATTTAAAAATTCAAAACTAGAAGAACGATGAAGATTAGCACGTGAAGTTTTTTTACGAGAAGAATGAATAGAAGAATGGAAGGAAGAAGTAGAACGATTTGTTTTAATTTTATGATTATTAGTAGATATAGAAAAACTAAAGGATGAACCTCTTCCTTTACTTCTTTGGGAAGATACACTTTTATTATTATTATTATTATTATTATTATCTCTTTGATTAGTTTTACTTGTATTATCTATACTAATAGAAGGTGCATTATTACTATCATCTCTACTGAAACTACCATCTTCATTAGAACTATTATTATCACTGTCACTATTGCCACCATCATCATCATCATCATCTTCTTCTTCTTCTTCTGGTTGATGATATTTATTACAATAATCTTCAATATCAAGTACACAATCCATAAATTGCTGCCAAGTTTCTTTGATCGCAATTTCATGAATATAGTAATTAAATTGTTTAACAAAATTTAAAACTTCCATTCTAAATTTAATGATAAGTGGATAATCTAAAATTTGATTATATCCTTTGGAAGATTTTTTGGTTAAAAGATAAGTTTTATTTAATTGATCTATACAATCTTGTAAAGCTAATAATTTAAATAAGAAATTCATGATTCTATTATATTTTTTAAGAATAGATGATGTAATTTGAATATTAAGTGGATATTTTGGTTTAAAATTTAAATCAAGAAAATCAAATCTTGAGAGATCTATTTTTTTTTTTTTTTTTTTTTTTTTTTTTTTTAATATATATATATATATATATAAAGGTAATAAATAAAAATTAATTAATATAATAAATAAATAAATAAATAAATAATGTTAATTATAATATATATATATATATATATATATATATATATATTATATAAAGAAAAATTAATAAAAAGTTAATTATTTTGGTTTTTTAATTTAAATATTTATATAAATTTATATTTACTATCTTCGGTAACTTTATTATTATTTGTAAAGAAAAAGTTAGGTGAGGATGCAATTAAACTATTTGTATTTAAATTATTAACAATTAAATTGAAATTATATTTGAATGGATTTTTAATTTGTAAGATGTTTATGCCATTTTTAGAATCAAATAATATACTTTTCAACTGACAAGCATAGACACCATTATTCATTAAATAGTAAGAGGAAAGGTCATTTAGTTGTTGAATAAATTCTAAATTCGTCATAAAGTAGTTCATTACTGAATAATCAATAATTTCATTTTGTTTTGAAATTGCATAAATTACTGTATGTTCAAATATTGAAGAAAATGGTGTACTGAATTCATAATTGGCATTTAATGAAGAATTTAATGAAGAATTTGTATTTTTATTATTATTATTATTATTATTATTATTTTTATTTTTATTATCATTATTACTATTATTAGTATTTCTGCTATTATTTTGTGTTTGATTTATTGATTGAGTTTGCAAACTATTAATTTGTTTTGCATTATTTAAATAGTTATTCATTAAAATAATGTTAGAAAAATCAAAATTATCGAAATTATATTTAAATAATTTTAATTCTTTTGTATTAATATTTTCATCAATGATTTTGGGTATATATTTTAGTAATGAATCTTTAGCATTTTGTTTGGCTTTTTTCGTTATTTCTGATTCCATTAATTGATCGTTATTTTCATCATCAATTTCTATCTCTTTAATTTCTATTTCTTTTTCTTTTCCTGGTTTTTTATCAAGTTGATTTAAATTATTAAATTGATTATCATTAAAATTAATATTTTTTTCATTAAAAATATTATTAAGACTAGTACTACTAGATTCGAGTAAACTATCTTCCAGGTTATGATTACTAATCATTGAAATTTGTTCTTCACTAATGAGGTCACTTGTACTACTATTAAAAATATTTTGAAAACTTTTTGTTCTTTCAAATTGTGATTTTAGTTTTGAACTATTATTAATGTTATTACTGATATTATTAGTATTATTAATATTGTTGCTGTTACGGTTGGCGGAAGAAGTAAAATTACCGTTTTCTATATTTGAAACTGGACGTAAATGAAATTGTGAATGAGATTGTGAGGACGATGATGATGGTGGTGGCATTATAATAGTACTAGTCTCTTGGCTATTTAGAATATCGTCATTTGAAAATTCAGTAGTACTCATTAAATTACCAAATATACCAGTAGATTTTTTAAATCCAAAGTAAAGACTGAATGGATTAACAATATCTTGTTGTGGTTGTGAATGAGATTGTTGATGTTGATGAGTTGGTGATGAAATTGGAGATAATGATACTGATAATACAGGGGGAGGTACTATGAAACTATTTATATTATTTTCTTTGCTATCATTATCATTAGTATCAATATTGGAATTGATATTTGTATTGTTATTAACATCATCATCATCATTGTTATTATTATTATTATTATTATTATTATTATTATTATTATTATTATTATTATTATTATTATTATTTTCATTATCATTGAATTGGAATGTACGATTTTCATTTGAATTTAAAGGTTTAGAAGAAGATTTATCTTCTTTTAATCTGAATTCACCTTGATCATTTAAAGAAATACTAATAGTTTGAATTTCACTATTTGATGGTGTCGATTCAATATTCATTAATAAATTATTATTATTATTATTATTATCATTATTATTATTATTATTATTATTATTATTATTATTATTATTATTATTATTATTATTATTATTATTATTATTATTATTATTATTATTATTATTATTATTATTATTATTATTATTATTATTATTATTATTATTGCTATTATTATTATTGCTATTATTATTATTATTATTATTATTATTATTATTATTATTATGTAAACCAAAACTAGATTCTTTATAGGATGCATTACTTTTAGTTATATTACTATTTATAGTTGTTGTTTGAATTATATTATTATTTATTAAAGAATCTGGTATTCCTATTGGAATATTTTCTTTATTTTCCGATTTATCGTCATTAATAATATCTATGATATTATTATTAGTGTTACCATTATCATTATCATTTTTCTTCTTATTATTATTGCCATTACTATTGTTATTATTTTTATTATTATTACTTGCTTTTGTTCCATTTGTATTACTAGGTACAGGTGAACTTGATTTAGATTTAGAATTTAAATGATTTGCTACTTGATTTAAAATATTATCTTGATTTATTTTATCATTTAAAATATGAGATTGTGTTAAATCGGATCCATCAATATCTGGAAGACTTTGAGCATCACTATTGCTTTCAGAAACCCATTTACGTTTATTTCCTTTTTCATTTTCAGAAGTAGTTGTAGGCTTCATTAAGGAATTAGTATTACTATTTAATTCTAATTTTTTCATTCTAGCTTCATAATCCTTTTTCATTTCATCCGAAAGTAATCTAATGGCTTCATTTTTCATTTTTTCTTCATTTTCTTCAAATTCCTGTTGTTTCTGAAGCTCTAACCTTTTCTTTTCTTCTATTTCTTCATTCATATTTTGAATTTCTTTTAATTCATTGTAATACTTTTGTTTTTCAGTTTGTTTTAAATTTTTTAGTTGTTGTTTAATTTCTTTTCTTTTATGTAGTCTTTGAATTTCCTATATATATATATATATATATATATATATATATATATATTTAAATATATTTTATTTTTAATATGATTTGTTATTATTACCATTAAATATTTAATTTTTTTTATAGTTTTAATAATAATATAAATTTATTATATAATATTTATAAATATATATAAATATATATATATGTATATATATATATATATTTATATATTAATCTACCTTCATATCTTGATCTAATAATTCTAATTTTTTTTGTTCATTCATTCTTCTTTTTTCTTCTTTTAACTTTTTTGTCATTATATGAATATTAATTTTTATTTCTTTTTCGTAATTTTCAATAGATTGATGCAATTTTTCAATACCTTTTTCATCAAATATCCAATATATAAAGGATTTTGAATTTTTATAGTTATAAAATATAGGATGATCTGGACAACATTCTTTTAACAATCTTAAACATTTTCCCGAATGGAATAATTTTTCGGCAAGTTCTTCTGGTATAAAGCTGGGTATTTGAACATCTCTGTCAATCTATTATTATTATTATTATTATTATTATTATTATTATTATTATTATTATTATTATTATTATTATTATTGTTATTATTATTATAATAATAATAAAATAAAATAAAATAAAATAAAATAAAATAAAATAAAATAAAATAAAATAAAATAAAATAAAATAATTTGATATATATATATATATATATATATATATATATTTGATTATTTATTTATTTTTATATTTTATTTATTATTATTTTTACCTGCCATTCATGAGTCCAAAATTGATCACCATTTTTAGATTTTTCATTAGAGGAGGATGACGATAATTCTATTGGTAAATCTATTGAAGAGGATAATTCTGGAGATTTTGGTGGTTCAACATAATGAATATAAAATTCATGATGGTAATCATTTAAAGAATAGAATTCATTATCATTTAAATTATCAAAGCCAAGCCAAATTTTTATCCAATTAAAATAGAGTTCACTGGAATCTTTTAACAAGGAATAAATAACATATTTAAAAAGTGTTTCTCTATAAGTCATTAAATTTGAAGAAAAATCATAAATACATGCATTTTCATATAAAATAGAGAGAAGTTGAGGTGATCGTATTTTTAATTTCTTAAATTCATTAGAAGCCTTTTAATAATAAGTTCAATTTTATAAATAATATATTAAAAAAATATGAAAAAAAAAATTGTTTTTTGTATTTAATATATATAAGTATATAAAAGAAAAATATTAATATATATAAATATATAAATATATAAATATATAAATTTAATTATGAGATAGATATTATACGTTGCATGCACAAAGTCTTGAAAGCATATTTATTTGATAAATGAATTGTTTGAGAATATTATTTAATTCAAGAATATGAATATTATTAATTAATTTTGAATTCATTAATCCTATAATGCAAGCTCTTATAAAAGAAAGATAAGATGAAAGTGAATGTGAAAATGATATACCAATTAAACCATAAATTCTAATTTAAATATATTATTAATGTACATATATATAATAATTATACCAATAGTTCAAGTTAATAAAATTTTATTTGAATATACATATGTCTCTTATAAAACATTTAATTAATTTTTAAATATCATAGAAAAATAAAAAATAAAAAATAAAAAATAAAAAATAAAAATAAAATAAATAAATAAATAGAAAAAAAAAAAAAAAAAAAAAAAAAAAAAAAAATAATAATAATAATAATAATAATAAATAATGAATTACTCTGAATTAGATTGATATATTTTAGTTAATTTTTCTAGTCTCTTAAAATTAGTGCCCATATCCAAATATGTTTGCATATACCTATTTTTATATATAATATTTAATAATTTTAATATTAATATTTATTTATTAAATCTTTTTACTTTCATTATTTAATATAATTAATAATTTTTGTTTTATTTAAATACATTTTATAATGCAATATAAAATTTACATATACAAATTGTTTAAAAAAAAATAACATGCTATTATAAATATCTTAATATCATACCTAGATAAACTTTGTCCATCACATCCTACTATTCTTAAATATTGTATTCTTATGTCTTTAATTTCAAATTTTTCTTTTGATGAGTTATATGTAAAATATGTTGAGGATATACCTACAATCATATTTAATAAATTCTTATATATATATATATATATAGCATAGAATATTAAGTATTTGGTTTTAAAACATTACTTAATATATTTACATAAATAATACTATAATAAATTTATGTAATTACTTTAATGAGTTCTTTTTCTTCTATAACTTTATTATACTGTCCATACGAAAATTGATGATTATAATACCTATTTTACATAATCATAATAACAAACATTGATTTATATATATATATATACATTGTAAGAGATATTATTATTATTGAGAGGAACTTTTTTTTTTTTTATAATTTTTTAAATAACAATAATAATAATCATTATAATAACAAAATAACAATGATAATAACAATAACAACAACAATAATAATAAACATTACAAAGAAAAAAAAAAATACTAACATTTGGTATATTTCTTCATAGATGTCTAAATTTACTTCTGATAAATATGGAGATTGAAAGGGTATTCCATTATCATATGAATATATTTTTTTATCTTTATCTTTTAAATCCCAATTATTTGATTTTGACTAATTGACATTTCATATAAATATTTTTTTAGTATATATTAAAATAAAATAAAATAAAATAAAATAAAAATAAGTATATTATTAAAATTTTAATATAATAATATGAAATAATATATTAATAAAATGATGTAATATTTATTATATAACATAAATAAAATTTTTTTTTATTTTTTTTTTTTTTTACTGTTAAGAACGATTTTTTTTCTGATAATTGATTCCATATGTGAAAATTTGGGTCTAAAAATTGTAACGAATTGGTATCATCTTGCTCATCTCTGTGCTTATATAAAGAATTATTATCATTATCATCAAGATTTAACTTTTTCTTTTTTAAATTATTTGAAAAAGATTGTATATTATTAGAAGAAGTGTTTAAACTATGCGTATTTTTATTGGTATATGGGAATGATAATATAGAAACAAAGTCTGTTGGTTCTCGAGGGAGATTTGGTAAAAAAAGATTGGTATTTTCTATTTCATTTTTCACTTATTTAAGAAATTAAAAGTTTTATAATAATAATAATAATAAATAAGAAAGAATTTAAATTATTTTTTATAAAAAGGAAAATAATAATAATAATAATAATAATAATAATAATAATAATAATAATAAAATAAAGAAAATTATATTATATATAAAAATTTACATTGAGATTCACTGAAGAATGAATTGTTTAAATCACTACCATTTATTTTTGATATAGTTTCTGTAATATTATTTTTATATTATATATATGTTATATTAAATTAAAATAATTTTAATTGAAATGAAATTTCTTTTTAGAAATTTTTAAATTTTATAAATTTTAAAATGTAAAAAAAAAAAAAAAAAAAAAAAAAAAAAAAAAAAAATAAATAAATAAATAATTTTTACCATAAGAAGATATATATTTATCATTTTTAGTTAATTCAGGTATGTTTTCAAATAATGAATTTGGATAGTAGTCATAATAGGATTTTTTTTGCTTGTTTAAGTTCTTTTATAATTTCTCTTTCTTTATTATGTAAAAATATTTCATTTGACATTTTTAAATTCCCTATAATATATTTTAAAATAGTTTTATTCTTTTTCTTTTCTTCGTTTTTTCTAATAAAATTCTTTTTTAATTTTTTGGTTTAAAATGTTAATGTATTTTTTATCTATATATTAACTAAGAAATAATTGATTCAATTAATTGTTATTAATGTATGATTTAAATAAGACATATTATATATTTTAATATATTTGATAGTTGTTATTTATCTTTTATTTTATTTTATTTTACATTAAAGGTTGAAATAAATATTTATTTAATGTGATTTTTTTTTTTTTATTAACAATATATATATTACAATTGTTAATTAAAAAAATAAATTACATTTCAAATATTCTTTTTTAAAAAATAATTAAACAAAAAAAAAAAAAAATAATAATAATAATACTAATAAAATATAATTAAAATTTATATTATTATAAAAACTATAATTAAATACTATAAATTAATAAAAATATGAAATATATTTATATAAATATTAATATTTTTTAAATTTTTTTTAAATATATTAAAATTTGATTAAAATAAAATTAATAAAAATATTTTAAATAAATATTTATATTTAACAATTTTCAAAATTTTCAAAATAGTATACATTTATTACAGTATTTTTATAAAATTAATTTCTCTATTGTGAATTTAAATAGCTATTCCTTTAATAAGTATTATAAAAATATACATTATACTAATATCCTTTGATTATAATTTATACATATTCATAATTATATTTATTTTTATTTCTATAATTTTATACATTATCTTATCATATAATATTATTTATTATTAATATATTATTAATTTTAATATTTTATGGACAATTCATTTTTTCTTGGTTATTGTGTAACATAGAGCTTTAAAATAATAATAATAATAATAATAATAATAATAATAATAATAAATATATATATATATTAATAAAATAATAATAATAATAATAATAATAATAAATATATATATATTAATAAAATAATAATAATAATAATAATAATAAATATATATATATTAATAAAAAATATATAATAATAATAATAATGAAATAGTAATAATAATAAAGGAAATGATAACAATAACTTCTATATCCATTTATTTAAATCTGGTTATTTATTAAGAAATTTTAATGTTTTTAAATAGACATTATACATGAATCATGTATATATATATATATATATTTTAATGATAACTTATATTCAATAAAGTTATAGATTAATAAAAAACTGTAAATAAAAAGAGAAAGAAGGATAAATAATTTGAATTTTGAATTTTAAATTTTATTAATATTTAAATATCAATTAATTGTAATTAATTTTTATTCTTTTATATATATATATAAACATATATAAATTTTATATAGTTTTAGTTTATAATATTTATTAAAAAATCTATGTAAATAATTTTTTTTTTTTTTTAATAAAATTTTTTTCTATTATTTAAACTATTAAAAAAAAAATTTTTTTTTTTTCTAAAAAATTGTTTAATATATATATATTATATATTCATTTTTTATTTATTGATTGATTGATTTATTGATTTTTTTCTATTGCTAATTCAATCATGTAATTGTCATGAGAAATGGGTTCCACTTCAATGTTTTCTAAATAACCTGAATTTTCTTTGCTAATAACTGATGTATACCATGTTATATCAAATTCATTAGCAACAGTTTTAGCTCTTTCCTTAATCCATCTTTTTAATCCCCAAGAATTATATGAAGTACTTTCACTTTCAATTCCATTTTCAAAATCTTTCACAGTAAATATTCTTCCATATTCACCTTTATGAACACGATGTAACTTAGAATTCCATTCAGCTTCTTCTTTTAATTTTTCATGTAAGGCATTAATCTATAATATAAAATAATAATAGATAAAGGTGAAGGTTATATTATAAAAAAATAATAATAATAATATATTAATATTAGTACATTGTTAAAAATATATTATATATACAATTGAACAAAAAAAAAAGACTCTTTTTTTTAATTTTTCTTATTTTTTTTTTTTTTTTTTTTTTTTTTTTTTGTAATTAATATAAATTCTTACTTTGTTATCCATGGTGACAGGGTTAAAGATATATTTAACAATATTAACTAAATATTTTTCAAACATTCCTTTGGTGAGACCTCCTTCTAAAAGTTTAGTAATAGCAATACGATATTTTGGATCATTTTCGTAGACACCCCAAATACGATCAACTAATGTATTATAAGTTTGACTTGGAAAACTATCACCATATTGATTAATTCCCAATTTTAATTCTGAACCGAAAGAATAAAGAACCTTATTTTCAATGAAATAATGTTTAGTTTTCTTTGAGATATAGTTAGTATTACTATCAATTATTTCAACAGAACTTTCCAATGGATTACTATATAAAATATAGTTATTTAAACACATCCAATAAGAATTCCAATTACCAGTTAAATATTGAACCTAATTTTTTTTTTTTTTTTTTTTTTTTTTTTTTTAATTATATTATATAATATATTAAATATAATAGTAATATTAGAAACAATAACAAAAATAATAAAAATAGAAATAGTTTATTAAACAATATTTTTTTACAAAAAAAAAAAAAAAATTAATCAATAGTTAAAAAAAAAAAAAATAATAAAATAATAGTAATAAAAATAATGATAATAATAATAAATAAAAAAAGTAGATTGATTAACTTACAGCTAAAGATTTAAAGAAGATTGGAATATCAAACCATTCCTTACTGAAAGCCTCAATTTTCTCTTTATTTCCAACATTTAAATCATGTAAAGCTTTCGCTAAATGATTAAGGGCATCTAAAGTTTCATTTTTACGAGAATGATTTCTAATAATTTTAAATTCTTCATATTCCCTCGATACTTTATCATTTCTTGACCAATAGAAATCAGCTTTTGAAGTAGCTAAAAGAATAGAACCGATGTTAGAAGAAATTTCTTTATTATTTGTTAAATCGTTATCTTTTAAAAAATGTCTAATCATAAAATCCTTGGAAAGGGGGTCTTCTTGTAAAATGTAAACACCTTTACCTCTACCATGTTTATCATAAACTCTACATGGAATTGCTTTAGAAGATGGATTTTCAAGAGCTTGTAACATGTCACTATAGATTAATTGATGCATCATGGTTGGATCAGTTTCAGTGGTACTGAAGAATAAAGTTCTTAAGCCAGAAATACCGTTATCTGGTAATTTTATTTTAAATGAAAACATATTATACCTTAAATCTCTTGATTTAGCTTTAACATTCTTATTACATATATTAAGAGTATATGTATAATTACAATGAGATATTGTTCATTAATTTAATTGATATTTATAGAAAAAAAAATACATAAATATTTAATAAGAATTAATATATTTATTATTTAGTATAATTATTATTATTATTATTTATTTTATTAGAATTATTTTAAAAATATTTTAATTTTTTTTAAAAAAAAAAAAAAAAAATACAAAATAAAAATTATATATATTTTTCTTAAAATACCTTAAATGTATAAACAGAATCCTTAAGAATTATATCAACTCTAGGTAAAATTGTTGAATTACCATTATGGAAGAATTTTCTATTTTTTTTATCAGTAATGATTACAGTTGGAATATAAGAATCATCGAAGATTGGAGAATCAGGGTTCTTAGTCCAAGTATTCTTTGTTGGGAATCCAAAATGAGGGATATGTTTTATAGTATAGAATCTATTAAAAAGTTCATTATATGTATTAACAGTATAGGTACGAAGATGTCTTTCTATTTTTTCGGGAACATTATCAGCTATATAATGATATCTTATTATTATCATTTTTCATTAATATATATGTATATATTATTTTGACATTTTATTTTCATTTTTAATTTAAATCATAATTATATTATGTTTTATTTTATTTTATTTTATTTTATTTTATTTTATTTTTTTGGATTATTTCATTTTCATTTTTAATTTGAAATATAAATTTAATTTTTTTTTTTTTTTTTAATATATCAAATATTATATTTTTAAAATGTTTTTATAATGTCAATTATTTTTATTATTATTTATTATTATATAAATAAATATATATAATAATTAGTATTTGATTTTATATTATATTAATTAATTTTATTATTCATTTTTTTTTAAAAAAAAAAAAAAAATTAAAATATATACACAATAAAAAATATTATATTTTAATTATAATAGATATGGATAAATGTAAAAAATAATATTTATAGAGAATATAAATTTACTTTAGTATATCATTATTTCTTAAATTTTTAATGGTAGTAACAAAAAGAGGAATATCCGGATCAGTTTTTACCATTTTATAGTTGTGACCATCAACTTCGACATATACATTAATAGTATTGAATGAGATGACATTAAATATACAATCTCTACACAATACTTTTGATATCCATCCTAAAATAAAAATATACAATAATGTTGTTTTATGAAATTTCATTTTATTATTATTATTTACTTAATTTTTTTTTATGTATATATTTCTATTAAATTTAATTATATAAATCTTTTTAATTTTTTGTTTGTTTGTTTGTTTTTATAAAAAGATTTAAAATTATAAGATTATATGATAAGAATGAAAATAAAGTAATAATTGAAATATTTAATTCAAAATTTAACAATTTAAATTAATAATAAAATAAAATACATATATGTATGAAAATGTTATTTAAAATAATATGTACATATCTCTATCTTATTATTGTTATTATTATTATTAAACCTTTTTTTTTTTATTTATAATAATCAATTACATGTCATTAATTATTGATTAAATGACTGGAATTGGATAAAATGACATGAATAATTTAAATTCATTTACTTCTTCCCCCAATATTTTAATTAATTATTGTTCAATACAAATTTAGTTATTTATTTTTTTATTTTTTATTTTTTTTTTTTTTTTAATTTTTTTTTTTTTTTTCAAATAAAATTATAGTTTTTAATTGAATGTAATTCTATATAATATATATAATATAGAATTAGAGACATCAATATTCAAATTAACATTTCATTATTAAATAAAATTTTGTTGATAAAATTTAATTCATCTTGAAAAATAAAGCAATTAATATATACAATAAATATAATAATAGAAAATAATAATAAATAACATATAACAATAAATAATAATAAATAATAATAAAATAAATTATTTAATTCTTTAAAAGTTTTTAAGAAATAAAAACCATTACATTATATATGAATTTTTATTATTAATATATAAAATAAAACATTAATTTATAGATTTAAAGAAAAAAAAATAAAATATAATAAAAACTAATTATTAAAAAATAAAGCTTGGTGCATAATTATAATGGAAATAAAATTAAAAATTTTAAATTATGATTAACGTTAATAGAATTTGCTTAAAAAAAAAAAAAAAAAAAAAAAAAAAAAAAAAAAAAATTAATGAAATAATAAATAACGTTTATTAATTGGATAGAATAGGGTATTAAAACTTAAGATAAAAATATATTATTTATTATTATTATTATTATTTTATATTTACTGTACAATTAGATGTTATTTTTTAAATGTCCTCTGTTCAAATTTAATTGAAGTATTGACAATAATGCAATAAATAAACATATTTATATTTTTTTTAAAAAAAAAAAAAAAAAAAAAGATTGAAACGTTGATATTTTCCGTTTTTAATTTATTTTTATTTTTTATTTTATTTTTATTTTTTATTTTTTTTATTTTTATTATTTTTATTTCTATAAATATTTATATATATTTGTAAATAAAAATATGTTTTTATTTTTTTGTTCGTTTCATTTTATTATTATTATTATTTTTTATTTTTTTTTTTTTTTATTTTATAAATAATTAATTTTATTTTAATTTAATAATTTATTAAATAGTGATATTGTTATTATACATTTTAAAAAAAATTTTTTTAATTCTTAAAATTTTTTTTATTCTAAAGAATTTTTTTTTTTTTTTTTTAAATGAATTACTTATTATATACCTCCTCTTTTTTTTCTTTTTTTTTAAAGGAAATATATAACAATATTTATTCATTCTTTTTTATAAAAGAAAAAATAATATATTTAATTAAATACCAATTTATCAATAATATTATCAAATTATTTTATTATTTTTGATTAATATAAGATTTATTTATGAATTATGGCTTATATTATTGGTATTTTATTGTTTTCATCTATTGTATAAAGTTTAAAAATTTTAATGAAAAATTTTTATAACTTTTTTTATCTATTATTAAATAGGAATTAAAAAAATTTTTTTTTATTTTTAATAATATATATTCTAATTATATTGATTAAAGTATTATTAATATTATAAATTATTTTTTATATATTTTTATTTTTCTTTGTTTTTTTTTTTTTATTATTATTATGTTTTTATCATGAATTATTTTTTTAATTCGATTTTTATTATTATATTTTTATTATTATATTTAATTATTAACTATTTTTTTTTATGTATATCATTTATATATTATTAATAATAATATATAGATAATTTTTTATAAATAAGATTTATATAATTTTCTAACATGTTTATTATGGTAAAAAAAAATATTCATATTATTTTTATTGTATTGTTATTTTTTATAAAATTTTAACTTATAATTCAAGTTGTTCTCTAAATAAATCTAAAGCATTGTTGTTAACACGGTTAACAGCACTCTTAATACCACACCATCCTCCAGCTGGTCTAGATTCATCATTTTCATACTTTTCTTCGTAACCAATAACACCATTATCATGGATGAAATCTAATTTACTAGTTTCGGTTTCACAGCATGGTAATCCAAAGTTTTCAGCCCAGCATTTTTCGTTCTTAATAATACCACACCAGTCTGGTTTTTCATCATTGGTAACACCCCACCATCCATCTTCATCAATATATTCAACAATGCTTTCATCATCTTTACAACATCTGTAACCGAGACTTTCACTCCAACAGTTTTCTTCTGGAGTTTCTTCAGCAGCAGCAGCGTTATTAGCCCAAGCAAGTGGTGGATTTAATTTAATAGTTTTGGATTCAGAATCACCCTTTTCAAAACTAATCCAAGCAACAACACGATCCTTACCTCTTCTTTCATAAGTGATCTTAGATTCATTCTTATCCTTAGAAGCTTTGTTTGGAAGAGTGATTGGAATCTTACAATCCTTTTCAATCTTGTTTGGAGTTACCTTAACAGCAGTAATGTAATCACCATCAAATACTAAAGATTTGCTGACATCACAATACTTTATTCTGTTATATCTTTCAACATACATGGCAGCTTGGTCATCAAGTTTTAAGGATTCAACTGGCCAGTTAACTAAACTTGCGTACTTTCTGAGAACAGCAGTACACCAGATTTCAAGAATACTTTTGTTACCATCTTCATCATTATCACGACTACGAATATTAATTTGATGGAATTGATGAGCTTCATTTCTTAAATTCATTAATAAGGTAACAGCACGGTTAACCTCACGCTTAATAATATCATCCCAAGTAGATTCACCAATTTCTTCAGAATACATAAGGTTGTAGATAAAAGTATCTTCTTCTGTGTTACTACTACTGTAGTAAACTTCAGTTGGTGAACGTGGAATAATTGGGAAACCTTCGTAGTTACTACTTTCCTTAGTAGTAATGAATGGTAAATATGGATTTTCTTGATTAATAAGAGTTGGACGAGATAAATCACCTGTACCAGATTCAATACCGTACTTCTTTAAGACACTAATAGCATCAGCATTTCTTAAACCAGAGATTTGTGGAGTAATAATAGATTTACCAGACCAGTAGGATTTACCGTAGATACCTAAACGTTGAGCCATTTCGATATTGTTTCTAATTTCATTATCAACATCAGAAATAGTGGCTTCATCTAAGTTTTCGTGAGTGAATGTGTGAGAAGACCAGAAGAAGTTCTTACTATTTTCTTCTTTTTCAAAATATTCAAATAAACTATCATTTCTAAGGAATTCATTATCATATGGAAGGGTCCAATTTTGTTCTGGCCATCTGTCTACACCTTTACCTGGAGTCTTAATATATTCAAGATCACAGTATCTCTCACCATCAACTTTAAGAGAACCTACTGGGTCAATAACAGATAAAATACCATTACCATTGAAAGCTAATTCGCATCTAATTAATGAACCTTCTGGAAGTTCATCAACAATTTTATCTTGCCATTTCTTTAAATCTTCAAAATCTTCAACAGTTGAACGATATGAGTTAGTAGCACTTTCTAATTCTTTAGTTTCGAAATTGATTCTACCAGTAGAAATGAAAACATCATCAATATGTGGAGTGAAGGTAACATGTCTTTCACCAGCATATAAAGAACGAGTTACCCACGTTAACCATAAATGATTTAACATTACACTGTTAATTGACCAATCACCGAAAGAAATATAGAAAGTAAGTCTTTCACAGCCATCTTGATCCTTGAAGTAAACGGCAGCAACAGATTCTTCTTTAACTTCTTCATTTGGTTGGAAAGTAATAACTGGAATAGCATTTTCATTAATAATCTTTACTGGAACGTGATATAAACTTTTTATTTTTAATTATATATTAAATAAGAAATTAGTTTTTCTATTAATTATTTTTATTTAACGACAAATGTAAAATGTATATATCTTAATAAAATACAAATTAATAATATATATATATTTTCACAATAATTATTATTTTAAAAGTTTCATATTCAAAAAAAAAAAAGAAAGATTATTTTAAAATATTTATTTAAAAATTATATTTTTATCTTAATTTTTATCTTATTCTTAAATTCAAATTCTAAACTCATACATAAAATTGTTTTAATATTTACCCAGTAGTATCTAATTCTGCAGTAGTCTTAACACCAGCTTCAGCATAAATAGATTTGGCTACATCATTATCAGCAACCTTCATTTTTTGGACACTACTAACACCCCAAATGCTAGGATCAAAAATAGCAGTACCATATTGGTATTCTGGATTATCATCGAGGGCAACAACTCTAACACCAAATTTCTTTTGGTAATCCTTAAGGTAATCCCATTGACTGGCACTTAAAATACTTCCCCATTGGTCTTTATCTTCAAAGTAAACGGAGAGAGCACCATTACCAAGAACGACACCATAATACTTTGGTTGCTTATCATCATCATATAATGGTAAGTCACCTTTAAGTGGGTTTTTGTAATTGTATTCTAAATAATCATATTCTATGGAGTAAGATTGAAGAGTTTTAATAATGGAACTTGGTTTACTAGTGGAAATAACTAAAAGTTTCATTCCAATTGAAGAGTCAGATGCTATACATCCAACTATGAATGTAATAAATGCTAATATTATTGTAAAATTCATCTTTCTAGACTTTTTTTTACTCTATTTATTGTTATTCTTTTTAAGAATATTGATATATATTTTCTATTTTGTAATATTATTTTATAATTGATATTTGTGAAAATTGCTTTTTATTATTATATTTTTTGTGAAATATTCAAAATTTTTAATAAAAAAAGGTTTTGTTATCTTTATACAATAGATTATTTATATATAAAACGAATATCTATATATTCATAAGATCTAGATATGTTATGATAAATTATTATTTTTGTATTTTATGAATAATACTAATACTATTTTTTTAATTTTATATATATATATTTTTTAATCCTTGCTTTTATATAAATATATAAAAAAAAGAACTCTTTTTTTTATTATTAATTTTTTTTTATTTTTTTAATTTTTTTTTTTTTTTTTTTTTTTTTTTTTAATTTTTTAAATTTTGTCTAATATGTATGAGAAATTTTCAATTATTTATATGATTTAAAGTATTTGTTAATATTAAATAAATTAAATAAATATCGAATAATATTTATTAGTTCTAATGGAAAAAGAAATTATAAATAAATTTTAATTCATATAAATAATATTAAATATTATTTAATATAATAGTTTTAATTATGCTAATATACAGTAATAAATGAAATAAGAAAATCTTAATTTATATTAATTAGTATAATATAATAATAATAATTATTTAATTATAATATATAATAATTAATATAATAGAAATAAATTTCATAAGAAAAATTTAAATAATATATAATATAATAATATAACATTATTATATTATATATTTTCTTTAAACAATTATTCTAATATTTGTAAAATGTTTATCATATATTTATTATATGCTACAATTCATTAAATAATTTATTTTGTTTATTAAATAATAAGATTTTACCTTTTTAAATATAATAATTAATCTATTTTTCATATATTATTAATTATTTATTATATTCAACTTATTTATTTAATTAAATGAATTATTAGCAATGATGTTTTTATAAAATAACAAGGATTTTTTAATCGTTATTAATTAGTTTTAATTATAATAATTAAAGTTTAATAGTATGATTAATAAAAGTAATATTATTATTTAAAGTAATTATACCATAAAAATATATAAATCTTTTATTTAAAAAGTAAATAAGTAAATATATAAATAAATATAGAGTAATATTAAACTATTAATAATTTTAAAAGGAATTTTTAATTTATTTTATAAAAAATTAAATTTATATTCGAATATTAAATCAGGTAAATGAATTAATAAATATTTAATCTATATAATAATTCTATATTAAAAATAAATATTATAATTAATAGAGGCATCTAGCACAAAAATAATTAATTATAGAATAATGGTGATATAAATTATTTAATATATAGGAATATATTTGGAATAAATTTTTAATATAAATTGTTACATGAAATACAATATTTTAATAAAAGTAAAAATATTTCAAATTAGTAAAGAAATAATATTTATAAATATTTTAATAAATTTAATATAAACTAATAAATATAGAAATAAAAGGTTAATATAATGTCTAATAAATCAAAATTAATTTTCTTATTTAAATAAAATTAATATAATATATATAAAACTATTTATTATATTTCAGATTAAAAAAAGTTTTTTTTTTTTTTTTTTTTTTTAGCCGTGCATATCTATTTGGTATTACTATATTGAAAAATTGAATAAAAATAATAAATGAAAAACTAATATAAGGTACAATTTAATAATTTAAAATATATTATCAATATGTAATAAAACTGAATCCAAACTTTTTTAAAAAAATTTTATAAAATTATAATTAATAAATAATAAATAATAAATTTATAAAATTATTAATAATAAATAATAAATAATTAATAATTAACAATAAATGGTATAACAATAAACAATAGATAATGTAATAATAATAACAATAACAATAAATGATTAATTATAATAAGTAATAAAAAGAATAATAATAAGAAAAAATAGTAAAGAGAATAATAAAAAATAATAAGAAATAATAATAAAGAAAATATTATTTATTCTTATAATACTAATAAGAATAAATAATAAATAATAAATTATAAATAATAAATAATTAATAATATATAATAATTAAATATTTATAATATAAAATAATGAAAAGAATAATTGTAATAAATAATAATAAAAATAATAGGAATAAGAAATAATAATAAAGCGAATAATAAAAAATAATAAGAAATAATAATAAGAAATAATATTATTCTTATTATTTTCTTTATTATAAGAATAAATAATGAATAGTGAATTCAAATAATAAATAATTAAGAATATATAATAATTAAATAAATTTATTTATTAAAAAAAGAAAAAAAAAAAAAAAGATAAAATATTTATATTAGTTTTAAATAAATATATAAAAATTATTTGTCCATTAGTTCAATTATTTTATAATTATAAAAATATTATATTTAATGAACGCTTGAACATTAATAATTTGAGAATTGGTAGTTAACGAAGTTTAGAAATCATCAACAATTCTATACCAAAATTCTACAGAACATCTCCCGATGTAAATAATAATTAATTCCTTAAATATAGAACAATATGGAACAAATATCCAATTATATTACAGACTATTTATTGCTAAAACTATTATTTTTGTGATAAAAATTATTAAATTATATATAGAATAATAATTAATTATTTATGATTTATTAATTAATTATTCATTACTTTTTTTTTATTATTATTTATTATGTATTAAGCATTATTTATGGTTTATTATTTGCTATTTAAATTAATAAAATATGCTTTTTTTATATATATATTTATTATTTTTTATTATTTAAATTAATAAAATATTCATATAAAATATTCATAATAGTATAAAATAATGAAATATAGGAATTTTTTTTAACATAATATATGATATATAATGTTTCATTTTAATATGAACATTAATATTATATGATTGATAATCTACTATATATAATTTTTTGAATTATAAAACTATTACAATTACATCACATTCAGATATTATTATTAAATAATAACTGAAAGCTATTAAAAAAATTTGTTTTTAAAATTATTAAATATATATATCAAATAACTGGTGTAGTTTAAAAAAAAATTATTATATAACAATATATTATATATATATATATTTTAAATTTATAATATTTTAATATTCATTTGTAAACAATAAATAATAATAAATAAAATAAAATAAAATAAAATAAAATAGATAGTTGAAATATAGATGTAAAGTACAGATTGAATAAAATAAAATAAAATAAAATAAATAGTGAAGTAATATAAAAGAGTAAAGAATTAATAAAAATGAAATAAAATAAAAAAAAATAAAATAAAATAAAATAAAATAAAAATAAAAAATCTCAAAAATCCAATTTATTAAATTAAAATTTTATAATATTTTATATTTATTTATTATATAGTACAATATATATTAACTATTGAATTTTATATATTATATTCTATGAATACATTAAATTATCAGTAACAATATATTATTTTATATACTTTGAATATATTAAATTATCTATACAACGAATATGAAATATATCTTCTAAAGGGGATTTAACATAGGAGAAAAAAAAAATATTAATAATAAATATTATATTATATAATAATTATCTACTTATTAATGTATAATGATATATATTTGAATATATTTTGAAACAAATAAAAGAGCTATTCTATATATTCTCTCTATATATATTATTTATTAATAAAGTAATAATTTAAATAGAAAAAATAACTAAATAATTTAAAAATATATTATATTTTTAAATCTCGTTGACAAGCATTTTAATGAATTATTACTACATTAAATAATATTATAAAATAATTTTTTATAATAAATAATGTTAATTATAATAAATAATGTTATACTAATAAAAAAAAAAAAACAATAGTTAATAATAATAAATATAATTTTTGCTTTGAGTTAATTATAATTATTAATTCATAATAATTCGTAATTTAAAAAATAAATAAATAACTAGTCAAATCTTAGATATTTACATATTTTATCAATAATGTCTAAATAATTAAAGCTTTGAAATGCAATTAATCTCCTCTCTCACTCTAAATATATGGATATAAATTCATACTTTTTTCCTTTATTCACGATTATGTCGGAAAGTTCATAATATAGTTTATTCATTATTAAAATTATTAAAAGGATTTACCACCAAAAAAAAAAAAAAAAAAAAAAAAAAAAAAAAAAAAAACATGTTCTAAACTTTATTATTTAAAAAAATAAGAATAAAAAAATAAATTTTTTTTATTTAAGGTTTTTTTTATAGTATATTATGATTATTAATATAATAAAATATATGACTCTATATATAATATATTTAAATCTAAATATTTCATATTATAAAAAAAAGTTATTATAACTTTTTTTTTTATATTTAATATTTATTAAGATTTAATAAATTGCTAATTAATAAACTTTAATTCATTATTAATTTTTTATAATAATTGAACACTAAAAAAATTTTTTTTGTTGCAAAAAATAAGATTTAATATTGAAACGGTTAAATTTAATTTGATCAAAAAATACAAATGTATAAAAAAAAATTTAGTACAAAAAAGGATACTTAAAAATATAAATATTTATATTATTTGCAACATAAAAATATCTTAACTATTTAATTGAAGATTCTATTTTTATTTTTTTTATAAGTTATATTAAATAATTTAGCATTTTAGTATAATATTCAATTATTAAAAAGAATAAAGAAGCTATTTTTATCTAAATATAAAAGTTAATTTTTTTGTGTTTAATAATTACTCTAATATTAAAATCACATTTTAAATATTATAAAATAATAAATATATTTATAAAAATAATAGCATTTCTTCATTCGATATACTTATTTCATTCTGGCACATGTATATTTAAATAATAGGTGCGGTAAATTTTTTATTTTTATTTTTATTTTTATTTAATTATTTTTTTTTCTTTTCCTTTTTGTGTAAATTAATTCATTATTTAATTTAATTAATTTAAATTAAATAATGAATTAAAAAAAATAAAAAAATTAAATTATATATTCTATTTCATTATTCTTTTTTAATTTCTTTTTTTATTCCTTTAATTTAAAAATAATTAAATAGAAAATTGAAAAAAAATATTAATAAATTTATATTAAAATTTGAAAATTTTATTATTAATGATATATTTTTATTTTGAATATCATTATTTAATTATACTATTTATATTATACCTACCGCTTTCCTAAAAAGGTAGATAATAAAAATAGAAAAAAAATACTAATTAATTTGTTAATAAATAATAAAAAAAAATTTTTTTTTTCATATAATAATCACTTTAGTAATCTTTCCATTTTTTTTTTTTATAGTTAAAAATCTTTCCATATTTTTACTTTTTTAGTTATTAATTTATTATAAGTTATAAATAATAATAATATTAAATATAAATTACCTTTTAAAAAAAAAAATATTTATAACTTTCTATATTTTTTTTTCTATAGTTCAATTTTCATATATATTATTTTCATAATAAGTTTGTTTTTATTATTAATAATAAAAATATTGAAAATAAATGAATATATGTATTAATAATAACAGAATTAAATAAATAAATGAATATATATTAATAATAACAAAATTAAAATAAAAAAAATTTACATTAAATATTTAAAACAGTTTAATACTAATTTTTTTTATATTAAAAAAAATTTACATTAAATATTTAGAACAGTTTAATACTAATTTTTTTTTATAATTTTGAATATTTTATTTATATAAATATAAAATATATAAAAGTATATATATATTTTTATAAAAAGTTCTTTATGATTAATTTTTATAATTATATATTTAATAATTTAATTAACAAAATAACTATATATATAATTTTATTTATTTATTTATTTATTTATTTATTATTTTGTTAAAATAGAAAAAAAAAATTTTTAAAATTTTTTGACAAAGTTCTACTCATTACTGATAGTATGATAGAGGGAAGCAGAGCAGATAGACCAAGTTCTGTCCCGGTAGTGATCTTACAAATGATGATGAAGTAAAGACTTTTTGTTGCTTATATCCATGGACTTAAGTCTGTTGTATTCTTAGGTGATAATTTAATAAAGAGTATATCTCCGAGAAATTTAAGACAATGTAGTGCTCTTTCTCCAGATGGTGACTTTTCGTTTTGATTTTGGATTTTTATTATATTGCGTTGTATTAAAGTCTTTGGTTTTGTTCACAGTTATAAAGGTTATTGAAGTATTGCGTTGCATTCGCACTGAGTGAGCTATTTGTGCTGGTAATTATCTCTTATTCCATTTTCAATTATATCTTTCAAAAGTTATCCTACTAATTTCAATTGGATTGTCATCTACATTTCTTATTTGTATCAATTGATTCTTTAGTTTTAGCATAATATCGAGTAATGCTTGTTCCCCTGTAATATTTGCTAATGCTTCTCAAAAATTGGAATCTACTTTAAAGCCTCCATCGACTATATTTGGTTTATCAGCGAAATAAATCTTAAGTTTAATTTGTGAATAGTTTTGTAAAATTTTTTATAATAATCAATATACCGTAGTCCCTGATTGTCATTTCCTTCTTTTCTGCAAGGAGATACATGGGTGATCGTTGATTCCATTGGTAAAGCCTGCCTATTTATGTCAATAAAACGTTGGAATTCAGTTGAGTTATCTTCTGTTTCATTATAGTTTATGCAGAATGAATTTTTTATTGTATTTCTTGTTATTTTTTGATATGGGAATTGAATTAATTAATTTATTTAATATAGTTTTTAAAAAATATATTAAATAATTAACTTGATATATATATAAAAAAAAAAAAAAAAAAAGGTAAATAATTAAATAATAAATAATAAATAATAAATAATAAATAATTGAATAATAAATAATAAATAATAAATAATAAATAATAAATTATAAATAATTGAATAATAAATAATAAATAATAAATAATAAATAATAAATAATAAATAATAAATAATAAATAATAAATAATAAATAATAAATAATAAATAATAAATAATAAATAATAAATAATAAATAATGATAATAAATAATAAATAATAAATAATAAACAAAAAATAATAAATAATAATAAATAATAAATAAATTTATATTATTATTTATAATATTAATATAAAATAAATAATATATAATAATAAATAATAAATAATTAATAAATAATAAATGATAAATAATTAATAAATAATAAATGATAAATAATTAATTAAATAATAAATAATAAATAATACATAATAAATTTTAAATATATACTATTATATATAAATATTTATAAGTATAGTAAAATATATTTGCATAAATATTAGTATTAAGGTTACACTACCGTTGAAAAAGACAAAGGATTCAATCAGGGGATCTTATATTTATTTATCATTGTTGTACCACAAAGTTTAATAATAATAATATGTATTTAAAAGCCTTTTTAAAAAAAATTTTTAAAAATTGATGAAAAAAAATTTTCCATTTAAAGAAAACATATTTTTTATAATTCCTAATATTTATATAGTTATTAATTGTGATGAAGTAAAATAAAATGAATATTGAAAATTAATTATTCTTATAATTATTTTATATATATATTTAATTATTTTTATTTATATAGTAATATATATACAGAATTTTAATTAAATTCAAACTATTTTATTATATATACTCAATAGTTTAACTATTTAATTATCCATTAATAAAATTTTAAACTTTGTTTTTTTTTTTTTAAAACAAAAATAAAAATAAAAAAAAAAAAAAAATAAAGACAGACAATAATTTATTATAATTTAATACATTATTTTATTATAATAAATTTATATATATATATATTTTTAAATATTAAGGAGATGTCAAAAAAAATAAGTTTATTATAAGAATCATTGGTCCATTTATCAATATAATATATAATATTGTATATAATATAAAATATTTTTAATAGTTAATAATCTAATAGGTTGATATAATTTGAATATGTTAGGTAGATATTGAGGAAGCATGTAAATTGTTGTACTTAGTATTTTAATTATTATTAAAAATTGTATTTCAGTGATACAATAGGTAAATCCTTTTTTTTTTTTTTTTTTTGTTTTTTTGTTTTTTTGTTTTCTTTTCTTTTCTTTTGTTTTTATGTTGGTGATGAATATTAATTTAAATTAAGATTAATAATAAAATAATAATTGAAAATTTTTTTTTATAAAGGCTAATCATATTGGGAATCCTTAATCCTTCAAAGGAAGGAACTCCTTTATGAAGTTTTTTTTTTTTTTGTTTTGTTTTTTTTTTTTGTTTTTTATTATTATTATTATCTTTACAAACAATGTATAGTAGATTTAATTAACTAACCTTCTTACAGATCCAATGTTCTTTGTACTAACAATTATATAGTCTAGTAATAGAAATGCTTACCATGACGAACGAACACCAACTTTATTAATAGAGAAAAACACCCTGGGTGAATGAAAACCTTCCCATATAAATTCAGGAGGTTGTCGCGGGGGCGCTATTATCCTCCCCTCTTGTTAATCCTAATCTAAAAAAAAAAAAAAAAAAAAAAAAAAAAATTTAAAATCAATGTCTATATTATTTAAATTTTATTTTTCATTTTTTCACATCTTTATATGTTTTATTTCTTTCGATCTTTATCTTTATTTTTCTTAGAATTAGTAAGAGGATAAATCATGATTTGAATTTGGAGATAATAGTGGATTTTTATAGTAATACATTCTTTCAATTTTTCATTTTATTTTCAATTTAATTTTTTCAAATTTTTTTTTTCCAGATTAATGGTTCAATTCATCGTTAAAGTCATTATAGTTATTATCATCATTACTATAATCATTTAAAACATTATATTTATTATTAACTTTATTTTAGTCGTTTAAAACAAGATTGATTTCTTATGTCAATAGAATAGTTTCCCCTCAGGGACATATCACCTTTTATGGAGTTTATATTTCCTGCCAATCCATTAATGATAATTTAGAATAGAGATATATATATTTCTCTCGCTAATTATAGTTTCCTTCTGGAGTGTTAAATGTAGGAAACATTTACATCCCTAGAAAAAAAGAAAAAAAAAAAAAAACATAAAGACTCCAGAGATAAAGCAAAAAACTAATTTTACTAATTGGTTCAAAAATCACCTGAATAGCCATTCTGTTATTGTTGGTAATTTTTTATTTTTTATTTTTTAAATTTTATTTTTATTTTTTAATTTCAAATGTACTTTTCACCTACATATATTTTTTTTTTTAAAATAAAATTAATAAAGTTATGAAAGTGTATTCTCTTCCCTGTCTAAAAAAAAAAAAAAAAAAATTGTTAATTTCAACATGACTATACAGCAACTTAAAAATCATATTCTTAGAATTTCTCTTAAATGATTTAATTAGTCAAATGGTGGAAAGAATTCTTAACTTTATTATTGTTAACGATATATTAAAAAATCATCTAAATATTGCTTCTGTATACAACTCTTTTAATAATATCTCTTATCATTTATCGCTTATTCTTTCTTGTAAAAAAAAAAAAAAAAAAAAAAAAAAAAAAAAAAAAAAAAATTCCTGATTATAATATTAGCATTAAGAGGAATAATAGGTTTAAAATTTTGATTCATTCCATCAGTAAATGCTAAAAAAAAAATAAAATAAAATAAATCTAAACGGAGTTGACCTGGACTAAAGAAAATTTCTAATCTTTCTCACTCTTCTTCTAGGTAATGTTCTAGTATCTCAAGAAGATCAATTCAAACGTTTTGCAGAACACCATGAAGAACTTGCTTCTGATATAACCGACCACAGTCTTAATGAAAATTATTGAAAAGGAATACTAAACAATTCTTCTACTCCTCTGGAATCATGGGACATTAATCAACCAATATTAATGTCAGAAATTCACTCTACTGTTCTTTTCATCGATGAATAAAGAAGAATTAATGGTCATTTCTTCCTCGAAACTCATAACTTAGTTTTTTAATATTAAAGTAAAAAGATTCATATATTTTATATTTCATGTTTTTTTTTTTTTTTTTTTTTTTTTTTTTAATAAATATCATTAAATAAAGTTTATTCCTTATCTCAAAAAAAAAAGGATGATTTTTACATTGGATTTATTTATTTATTTATTTATTTATTTATTTTAAAAAAAATGTATATACCTAAAAATTAAAATTTTTTATCATTTCTTCGTAAAGTAAATAGTTAATATATATTGTTATACTATTGATCTTTATTTTTAAATAAAAAAAATAATATAATAAAAACTAATATACATTTAAAATTCAAATTTTATTTATTATATTATATATATATATTGCAAAATATTGCATTGATAAAAATATTAACTTTTAATAATAATATTAATATATTTTATTTAAATATGAAGTATAATTAATTTTTTTTGTAGGACATAGTAATGATTAGGTTAATAATTTATTATTAATCTTTTTACAACAAATTAAAATTTATGTGGTACTATTTCAATATAATAAATTAACTATATAGAATATAGTACACTCTTCATACAAATTAAAAATTTTCTTCTCTAACTCAATTTTTTTTTTTTTTTTTACTTTATTTTAACTTATATTTGTTGTTAGTCATAATAAATATTTAATTAGTAATACTATTTTTTTCTAAATTGAAAAAAATTATATATTTTATAATATTTTATTGATTATTTAAAAAAATAAATACATTTAAAAATTAAAAATTTAAAATGATTAAAATTATAAATATTGGTGGTGTCGATGAAACTGTTTATAAAAGATCGACTTTCCCTTATGAAATTTTTAAGAATATTACTTTTGCTGTTTTTAGTTGTGGTACTCAAGGTCATAATCAATCTTGAAATTTGAGAGATAAAGGATTTAAAGTAAGGGTCCATCTTAGGATCTTGCTAAAGAAGACGATTGGATTGAAGGTGAAACTCTTCTAGTAATTACTCTGAAGCTTATAAAAGAGGTACCATCATTATATATATATCTTCTTTTGGATGTTGGTCAAAAAACTATTTGGAGTAATATTTGAAAAATTAGTTCATGGAAAAAATTTATATTTCTCTTATGGTTTTTCTATTTGTTTATAAAGATAAAATAGGAATTATTCCTCCAAATGATTGTAATATTATTATGGTTACTCCAAAGGGTTCTGGAATTACTGTTTGTACTCCTTTCTACTCTTTTTTCTATTCTTTTCTACTCTTTTCTTAGAAAGTCATGGTATCATTTCTTCAAGTTGCTGTCTTTCCAAAAATGGTCAGGAAAAGCTGAAGAAAAAGCTTATATTGCAGGTACTGCTATTGATCCTCATTATTTATATACGACTACTTTTGAAAAGAGAAATTTATACAAATCTTATAGGAAAAATGTGGAACACTTATGGGATACATTCAAGGAATTTTTAAAGCTCAATTTGAAGTTTTAATTTCAAATGGCCATACTTTCTTCTGAAATATTCAATGAAACAGTTGACAAAGCTACTCAATTTCTTTATCCACTTATTTGGCAAGAATGATATAAATTGGATGTATAATAATTGTTCCATCATAGCTCGTTGTGGAGCACTTGATTGGATGAAATAAATTCTATTCTGTTACTAAACCAATATTTGAATCAGTTTTTTAATGGAACGGAAGTTGAAAATACATTAATTGGTAATTCTCAAGTCGATTATCGTAAAAATCTTGCTAAAGAACTTAAAGAACTTCATGAATACCAAATGTGGTAAACTACCATTATTGTTAGTTCTCTTACTCAAGAAACTCAAAAAGCTAAAAATAATAATAATAATAATAATAATAATAATAATAATAATAATAATAATAATAATAATAATAATAATAATAATAATAATAATAATAATAATAATAATAATAATAATAATAATAATAATAATAATAATAATAATAATAATAATAATAATAATAATAATAATAATAATAATAATAATAATAATAATAATAATAATAATAATAATAATAATAATAATAATAATAATAATAATAATAATAATAATAATAATAATAATAATAATAATAATAATAATAAAATAATAATAATAATAAAATAAAAATAAATAAAAATATAAATAAAAAATATTGTATTAAATAATTAATTTAAAAAAGTAAATAGAATCGTATTAAAAATATTATAAAAAAAAAAAAAATTTCCAAAATAATGCAAATATTTATTTATATATTTTAATTATATCATATTAATTCAATACAAAAACAACTATTATTTTTTCCATGAGAGTTTAAAATTCTCTGCAATAAAATGTTTTATTGTTCATCCTTTATTTAATTTAAAGTATAAAATTATATAATGAATATATTTTATATTAACAATTTAAACATGAATTTAAAGTTATAAAACATATATATTTTAGAGCAAACCTATTATATTTTTAAAAATAATATTTTTTTTTTTTTTTTTTTTTTTTAATTTTATCTTATTTTATTATTTTATTTTATTATTTTATTTTATTATATTATTTTATCGAATTTTATTTATTAATGATTTAGGTAATGAAAACATATAATAATTATAATAATAATAATAATAGTAATAATAAAAAAAAGATAGTTCTTAACAAAAATTACATGTAAAAAAAAAAAAAAAGAAATTACTTTAAAATAAAATAAATTAAATAAATAAATTAAATAACTATTAATTTTTTTTTTTTTTTAATTTTCTATAAATCTATATTATGTTTCTATCACCATCACAGAAATAAAACTATTTATAAATTATATATATGTTTTTTTTTTTTTTTTTTTTTTTTTTTTTTTTTTTTTTTTTTTTTTTTTTTTTTTTTCTGTTATGCTTTCTTATTTTAATTACTTTCTTAAGTTATATCTAAATTTTATATATATATATATTTTTTTTTCTTTTATTTACACTATATAACCACACAAAAATTATTTCTGGAGACGCCATCGTTTAGTAGGACTTTTGGAAATTTTGGTTTGCTATTTTGAATTTTTGATAGATTATTAATCTCTTTGATCTTTCTAAATAAGTAATAGACTAGCTTTCTTGATATATGGGAAGTCTCCAGCTTAAATCCTAAATACTCTAAAATTTTCTTGAAATGTTCATTTGTACAATATCTGGAATTATTAACACAAGGATTAGGTAAAACAACAAAGAGTAAACCATTCGTTACAAGAAACTTATTTGCTCTTGCTATCATAATACCTTTATTACACCAATTAATAAAAAGAAAATATAATATAAAATAATATAATATAATATATATATATAAATTTTATATTTTACATTGATAATTGATTAATAAATAAATAAAAAAAAAACATTTATTATGTTTGATTAGTTTGAAGATAAATATATATTTGTTATATAAATTTTTTTTGTATAGTATGTATTTTATGTTGAAATAGATATTTGAAATTGTAATTAAAAAAAAAAATAATTATTTATTATTATTATTATTACTATCAATATCATTATTATCGATATCATTATTATCGATATCATTACTATCAATATCAACATTATTATTATTATTTTAATTATTATTATTTTATTATTATTTTTATTTTATTATTATTATTATTATTATTATTATTATTATATTACTTATTTTTATTATTATTATTATTATTTAATATATATAATATGTATTTAAATTTTTATTTCTTTAAATACCTCTTCTTTTAGGATCTCCAACAAAATTGATGACTAGAGATAAACATAAAATTTGATATTTTTCCTGAGGTATTGGGAATTCAAAAAAATCAGCTTTTTCCACGAGGGAATCTTGTGGATTTAAATCGATAGCTTTCGTTTTTATCCATTTTCCTTCTTTAATATAATTAGAACCAGAAACAGCTCCCACATCTAGTAGAGAATAAGTCTCTGGCTATATTATATTACATGAATTTATATTATTTTATTATTTTTATCATTTCAGTAATTATAATAAATATAATAATAATAATAAAGTAGTTATAATATATGATATAAAGAATTAATGAACAAATTTCAATAATTATTAATGAAATTTCAAATTTAATTTCTTATTATATATACATAAATTTAAATAAATCTTTTTAATAATAACTATTTTATAATATTGTTTTTTAATATTTCTTTATAAATTATTATTTAGTATATAATTTTTTTTTTTTTTTTTTTTTTTTTTTTTTTTTTTTTGAAATTTAATAATAATTTATAGTACAAAAAAAAAAAAAAAAAAAAAAAAAAGGCCATTTTCCAATATATTTATAGAAAAAATAAACATTCTCTAATATAATATATTAATACATATCATTTTGAATATATATATATGAAGGAATTGACCATTTTATAAATATATAGGTATTACAGGTATAAAATATATAATATATAATATAATATATATAAATTTATTTTTTTTTTTTTATTTTACCGGTGAAGGTTTTCCTGCTATATAATTTTTATCAGATTTAAAATGTTCAGGTTTTTTCATAGATAATAATTGCTTAATAAACCATTTTGAAGAGTCTCCTCCACGACGTTTATCTTGACCTAAAAGACTAGCTTTCTGATAAGCATCTAATCCACCCATATGTTCCATTTCTTTATCTATTTGGTTTAATCGTTCGAGAACCTCTGTAGAGGGAGGTTGCTGTTTCAAACGATCCTTTTCTTTATTTAATACATGAAATTTTGATATTAAAGCCTGTGAAAATTGATGTGTTTTTTTCTTACGTATTGTTTTATTATTTGTCGTGGATATAACGGGTTTCGGTAATTTTTTTCTTCTAGTCATTTTTTTTTTTTTTTTTTTTTTTTTTTTATATATAAATATTAGTACCTAATATTTTATTAAATTTTTATTAATCTATAGTTTTTTTTTTAAAAAAAAAAAAAAAAAAAAAAAAAAATTTTAAATTAATTTAATTTGATGGTTTATTAAACATCATAAAACTAAAATAATAATAATAAAATAATATATCATATGATTCATTACATATATATATGTATGGAATCAATTTTTTATATATAATATATGTAAATAAAGAATAATAATAACATATTAAATAAATATAATAAAAAGAAAAAATAAAAAAAACAAACAATTTATCCAAGTATCATCATAAAATATAATGATTTTTCTTTTAAAAAGATTTTTTTAAACTCTATATCAATTTTAATATATATATATATATAATCATAAAAAAAAAAAAAAACTTTTTCTGTAAATACCTATTAATTTTAAGCTTTTTTTTTTTTTTTTTTTTATTCCTTTTTCATTTTTTAATATCTTAAATAATTATTGAATAAAAAAAAAAAAAAGTAGTTTATTTAATTTTTTTCTTGAAAGTTAATTAATAACAGAAAAAAAAATAATAATTAAATAATGAAATAAAATAAAATTAAAAAAAAAAAGTATAAAAACATCTCTTTTTTTAAATTTTTTTTTTTTTTTTTTTTTTTTTTTTTAATTTTCTTTTCTATTTTAAAATAAATTTAAATAAAAAACAAGAAATAAAAATGGTGATTGAAATTGAAAATAATAGCAATAGTAATAATGATAATAACAGTAGTTCTACAAGAAATGGTATATTTATAACGAATGCCACTGGTAGAATTGGTTTAGCCACCTTAAAAGCATTATGTCAAATACAAAGAAATAGTCATTTAAGTTTAGGATTAATTCCAGAACCAATTTATATTGGGATAGAAAAAGGAGAAGAAAAAAAAGAAAAAGAAATATTAGAAGGGAATCAAATAAGTTTTCAAAATTTTCCATTTATCCAATTTATTCCTATTAATTTTAAAGAAAATGCCATAAAATATGAAACCCTTGAATTTTTGAAAACTGTTCAAACCATATTCGTTATTCCTTCAACTCGTAATGAAAAAATTGAAGAAAGTAAGTAAATTTTATATATTATAAAATAAAATAATAATAATAATAAAAAAAAAAAAAAAAAAAAAAAAAAAAAACATTAACCTTATCATAATTTAATTAATATATTTAATAATATATAGGTATATAATTTTTATTCAAATATTTAATTATTTTTAACTATTAAATATTTATATTCATTATTACTAATTATTAATTATTATTAATATTTAATATCATATTTTTTTTTTTTTTTTTTTTTTTTTTTTTTTTTTTTAATTTTAATTTACTATTGTTATTAATATTTTTTTTTATTAAATAATTTTTATTTTAATAAGCAATGAATATTTTAAGTTCAATTGAATCTTCCAAAATCCCTAATATTTTATTGTTTTCCATTTTGGATCCTGTCGATCACAAAGATAAGTAAGTTTTTCAACTTTAAATAAAAAAAAAAAGAGAGAGAGAGAATAATTAAATATATAATGTACTGATTTTAATCGTAATAAATAAAAAAAATTTTTTAATAAATTTATCTTTCTTTTTTTTTATTTTTTTTTTTTTTTTTATTTTTATTTTACCTTTCTCTTTATGAAAAAGAATGAGAAAACAATATTATGAATTTGAAGATACATTAAAATCCAAAATCCAAAATCAACATAATGGTAGTAAAAGTGGTGGTGGTCAGCAACGTTATAAGATACTTCGAGCAGGTTTTTTTATGGAAAATTTAAATTATTATAAAGATGAAATAAAGTATGAACAACGTTTATCTCTTCCGATAGGGGAAGGTAAAATAGCACCAGTGAGTGTTAACGATGTAGGAATAATTGCTTCAAAAATACTTTTGAATTTTGATCAGTATCCAAAATCCATATACTCGATTAGTGGTTCCCAATATTTCACAGGAAAGGATATTTCTCAACGATTATCACAATATTTAAATCAAAAGATTACTTATCAACCAGATACTATTCTAATGGATACTCAAGAAATGAAAGATAATTTAATTACCAACATTATAGATATTCCTCAAACTAGTGAAAGCCGACTTCATAATACCTGGTTAAATGAAAAAGGATTAAATTCTCGATGCCTCTGTCATAAACCCAATGATGGTAAAAATGAAGTGGAGAGTCTGTTAGAACTATGCGAATCTATTGCTCATGAACAGTTTAATCAAATCTCTTCTGACTCACAAAAGAATTTTGGATGGATGCCCATGAGTTTTGACCAATACCTTGAAAATCTATGTAAAAATTAATTTTAATTATATACACTTATATATATATATATTCTTTTATAATTTATTAAATTAATAATACGAATAAATAATTATATATATAAAAAATTATGTTATGTTATTTTATGGTAAAATTTATCTGTATGTGTAAATAATTTTCTTAACCCTAATTTTTTATTGATTTGTTGTAAATATAAATCTGATAAATAAATATATAAATATATAATTAAAAAAAAAAAATAAAAATAAAAATAAAAATAAAAAATAAAATAAAAAAATAAAAATAAAATAAAAATAAAATAAAATAAAAATAAAATAAAATAAATATAAAATAAAATAAAAAAAAATAAAATAAAATAAAATAAAATAAAAAATAAAGTTATAATACTACTAAAAATGAAGGAGAAAAAAATATTTTTTTTTTGTCTTTTTAATTTTTTATTGCTTTTTTTTTTTTTTTTTTTTAAAAAAAAAATGAATTTATTAAATTAGAAAAAAATATATATTATTATTATTATTATTATTATTATTATTATTATTATTATTTTAATTTATTTATTAATTTACTTATTATTTGTATTTTTTTTTTTTTTTTTTTTTTTTTTTTTTTTTTTTTTACAAATAAATTAAAATGATGCTCGAAAAAATAAGTTAATAAGAAATAAAAATAAATACAGGTTTACATAAAATAAATAAATAAATAAATATAAACATAAAAGAAATAAATACAAACAAATTTACAAATGAAAAAAAAAAAAGGAAATGAATATATATATTAATAAAAAATATAAAAAAATAAAATTATTTATATATATATATGTAATTAAATTTAAAAGAAAAATATAAATTAAAATATATAATATATAATATATATATATATATTTATTTATTTTAATTTTTTTTCCTTAAGATGAAATAGCATAATTAATAGTGGTGCAAGTCCATTTTTCAAATTTATGTTTAGATGAGGATTCCTCTTGATTTTCGGTTGAATTAATATTTCGGTTTAAGTTGTCATTAATGTTAGTGAAAGGGTTAGAGTAATTTGAGGAAGGAATATCGTGAGGGCTATGAATTTGACGATTAGAATGCAAAAATTTAGTTCCACTGAGATTATTAAAATCTAAACTGGAGTAGGTGTGAGCTAGGGCAGTTTGAAATGAATCCTTTTCAGGTTCATGTGATAATGAATAAGAGTAAGGATAACCCTCTCGAGAGGATTCCGTTTTTCTCATCATAATTTCATCTTGAATGGCGTAAGTTCTTGTGTATTCTCTTATTTTCAATGGAAAATAATCAAAATTAGAGTAATAAACTTTATTAACATCCAAAAGAAGAAGACAAAAATTGTCCAACATCTCTTTTTTAAGATCCTTCATTGAAAATGAATAGGATTTATGATGAGATTTGATATTATTCATATCATCATTATTATCATTATTATCAGTATTATCAGTATTATCATCAATATCATTTATTTTTTCTAAATTTCCGTAATAATTTTCACCTGTAGGATAATAGTAGTCATTGTCATCATCATTATCATTATCATTGTTATTATTATTTTTATCAGAGAAGAAAGGAGTAGAATTGGAATTGGAATCTTTAGGTAATTTTGAGTGGGATAATTTCTTTTTTGAGGATGGTTTTGGTTCCAAAAATTGATGAGGATTGTTTTCCTTCTCCTTCTCCTTATTATTCTTCAAATTGTTTTCCATTTTATCATTCATAAAGAAGGAATTAGTATTATGAAGATTACTATCTAAGCTCTGAATAGAAGATGAATCATTCATAGAAATATTATTAGTATCCATTGTATTATTACTATTACTATCATCATCATTATTAATGTAATTGCTGGTAGTAGTAGTAGTGTTAGAGTCAGTTTGTTCATCTTCTATTGAGTCTGTATTTAAATTATGATAATTTAAATAATCATCGATCATAACATTAGAAGGATGAATAAAATGTTTTTTAGGATTATTTTTATTTGTAACATTATTGAAATTTTCTTTGGTAATGTAAGTTGATGGAGACCGAGGACGGTTGTTATCATTTTCGTTAGTGTTATTTTCATTCTTTGTAGATTCAGTATCATAGTTATAAATGTTAGATGAATCATCGTAGGAGGAAGGCTCCTGAAACTGTTGCTGAAAATTGAAATGAATAGGTAAGAGAGACTCATTCCAATGAAAAATTCTTTTTTTTTCCATATTAAATCCCAATCTTGAAAACATTTCATTTCTATAATTAATTTTTGAATAGATTGAATTATCAGGAGAACTTACTATTTTTATATAATAATGATAAGAAAAAATATGTAATATATATAATGAAGAAAAAAATCATTATTTATTTTTAAGTATTATACATTTTATATATATAAATATATAAAGTATGTTTTTAAAGAGAAAAATAATAAATATACCTAAATAAATTTTACCAGATAAACGATAAATTTCATGTGTTATTGGTAAAAATCTATTAAATAATATATATATATATATATGAATATTTATAAATGAAATATTATATATTAATTAATAATTTTTTTTTTTTTTTTTTACTTCTTTTTTTTTTTTTTATATTACATTTTTTTAAATATATATATAAAAAAGAAGATAGGAAAATAGTAATAAATTTAAATAGAATAATAAATAATAATAATTAATTATAACTAAGATAATAATAATAATAATAATAATGATAAAATAGAAAAAACAACTTTACTAACATACAAATTTCTCCATATGGAGAACCATCTATAATATCTTTAATATCATCAGTTCTAGCATCTATAAAAAACTAATTTTATTTTGTAATATATATATTAAAAAAAAAAAAAATAATAAATAAATTTTTTTTAAAAAAAAAAAAAAAAAATGAAATTTTTTAAATTAATTTTTTTAAAGTTATTTAATATTTTTTTACCGTTAACATTGAAACAAATTTATAATTTTCGACCGAAGGTTTCTTATTAAAAAAGGACTGAAATTGAACAATTCTATTTGTTGGTTTACCATAAGGTTTAATAGTTGCTAAATGAACATATTCTATATAGTTTTTTTTTTTTTTTTTATTTTTTTTTAAAAAAAAAGAAAAGGGAAAAATTCAATATATATTAAATATATATATATATTAATTAAATATTTCTATACATTTTTTTATATTAATTTATATTATTTTAGAAAACCAACTACCACTACTACTACTACTACTACTACTACTACTACTACTACTAATATATTTATTACCTATTGCAGGTTCTGCATCATTCTTTTTTAAAGATTGTTGCAGAAGTTTTCTCCATTTAGGTATTAACATTTTTATATATTTATTTTTTTTTTCTTAATTCGAAAATGAAAAAAAAATAAAAATAACAAATAAAAAAAAAAAATTATATAAGATGTGAATAAAATAAAATTTATTTATTTAATTTACTAAATAATTTTTTTGTTTTTTTCTCTTTTTTTTTTTTTAGCTATTTGGTTCGTTGTTTGATTATTTTTAAGTTTTTTTTTTATTACTATGCTTCAGTTAAAGTTCTATAGAGATAATAGTTAATTATTTCATTAAAGAAAAAAATTAATAAAGAAAAAAATTAATAAAGAACAAATCAAATTTTTTTGTTAGAAAATTTTTTTTATTGTTAAAAAAAAAAATAATAATAATAAAATAAGCTATTAAAAAAAAAAAAATTTTTTTTTTTCAATAATAAAAATATTTATTATTATTATAATTATTTTTATTTTTTTAAATTATAAAAGAAATTTTTATAAGAATATTAAACAATTTAAAAAGAAAAAATAAAAAAAAAGAAAAATAGAAATATATTTATATGCAATATTGGAATAAAAAAAAAATAGAAAAAAGAATTTTTTTTTTTTATCAAAAAATTAAACTTTAATAAATATGTATATTTTTAATTATATATAAAATTTTAGAAAAATATATTGAGAAAAATTAAAAAAATTTTCTTATAAATAGTTATGTTAAAAATTTTATAAATATATTTATCATTAATAAGAATTATTTTTTAAAAAATAATAATTGAAAATTATTTTATAATATATATGTTTCTTCTAAAAAAAAGTATTAATAGTTGAAAAGAGAGAGAAAAAATAAAAAAAAGAATCAATTGAAAGTGAAAATAAAGATATAAAATAAAATAAAAAGAAAAAAAAAGAATAATATAATACACAAATAAATATAAATAAAATAAGATAGTTAAAACTTTAAAATAAATAATAAAAAAAAAAAAAAATGGCAAAAGAGAAAAAAAAAAAAAAATATATGTGTTAATTTATTGCATATTAAATTAAAAATATTAAAATTTCAAATTGGAACACTTTCAATTTATTTTATAGTAATTATTATTATTTTTACTATTATCATTATTATTAGTATTATTTTCAAATGTAATGTAAAAATCAATAACAGTAAAAGAATAAAGCAATATCGATTTTTTATTTTATTTTATTTTATTTTAAATATCACTTCAAAAGAAAAAAGCGGATTTGAAAAAATAATATGTATATTTTGAACAAAAATATACATATTTTATTTATTTATTTATAAAATTTTAACACAAACTTTTTTTTTTATTAATTGTTTTTCTAAATATTTAAAAATTTATTTTTTAAAATGTCACACATTAAAAATTTATTTTTTTAAGAAAAAATAAAATTTTATAATAAACTATTTTTTTTTTTTTAAAAAAATTTTTTATCTTATTTTTTGTTTTAGTTAAATTTATTTTTTTTTATTTTTATTATTATTATTACTATTTTTTTTATTTATTTATTTTATTTATTTAATTTAATTTTTTTTTTTTTTTTTTTTTTTTTTTGAATATTTAAATATATATACAAACGCTTTTTATTTAATTTTTTTTTTTTTTTTTTTATGTTATTTTTTTTTAAAATAATAATATGTTGAATTTTTTTATGTATATTTAATTTATTTAAATTTTATATTTTTAATTTATATATATTTTTGTTTATAATTTTTCTTTATTCAAATATATATAATATAGTTTGCATATCTATAGTGTATCTATAGTTGAATTATATTTATATGTTTTTTTTTTTTTTTTTTTTTTTTTTTTTTTTTTTTTTATTTGTATTATTATTTTTATTTTTATTTTTATTTTTTTTTTTTACTATGTGCTATGTTATTGTTATGTTATATATATATATATTTATTATAATTTTTTTTTTTTATATTTTGTATATATATATATTAGGTATTTTATTATTATTATTCCTTTATATTGTATTATTCAAAGATATATATATATATTTAATTTTTTTTTTTTTGGTAAATTAATTTAAAAATTTATTAAATATATATACATATATTTATATAAAATTTATTGTATTTAAAAAAATTTAATATCTATATATAAAAATTTATTCTATTCCTCTTTTTTTTTTTTTTTTTTTTTTTTTTTTAATTTAAAAATCTATATATACAATATATATAAAACCTATTTTTTATTTTATTTTATTTTATTACTATTTTTTAAAATAAAAATCTATAAATAAAAACCTTTATATGTTAACTATTTTATAATTCCGTATATATATATATTTTATAATAATATTTTGAAAAACAACTATAAAAAAAAAAAAAAAAAGAAATAAAAATAAAAATAGAACCTAAATATAAATATATATATTATTTTAATTTTTAAAATTTTATCTTTTTCTATTTTCTATTTTCTATTTTCAATTTTCTATTTTCCATTTTCTGTTTTTATGCTTTTGTTTTTATTATTATTAGTATTATTATTATTATTTTTTTTTTCTTTTGTTAATTTATATTTTATTTATTTTTTTTTTATATCAATATTATTATTGATATTTTTTTTTTTTTTTTTTTTTTAAAAAAGTATAAATGATGGTTATTATTATAAATATATTATATGGAATATGTTGTTTAATGATATTTAATATATAATATTATTATCTTAATGATTATATAAATAATACTAAAATTATGATATGATAAATATATAATATTTTGTAATATGCTTTATTTTCTATTTTTATATTATAAATGTAAATTTTATTTTTATAAAATAAAACGATATATGAATATAGTTATATAAAATAAAAGGAAAAACAGTTTTGATAAAATATTTAAATATTGATATATATAAATATATAATAATAATAATATAGTATAAAGTTAATATAAAAAATTTTCAGTGAATATTTATAATATTTATTATTATTTATAAATTTATTTATTATTATTATTATTATTTTCTGTTATAAAATATAATATATATTAAGATTATTAAAAATATTTTTTCTTTTTCTATTTTATAGATTGTCGATTTTAATTTACTTATTATTCTTATTGCTGTTTATGGTAGTGTTTTTTTTTTTTTTTTTTTTTTTTTTTTTTTTTTTTTTTTTTTATACCATTATTATTAATAATAATAATAATAAAAAAAAAAAAGATTAAGTAATTTATTTTCTTAAATCAATTATGGTGATTCCACTTTTTATATTGTATACATGACCATTATTCTTTTCATGAGCATCATAAAACAATTTAACATTTTCTTTATGAGGATGAAAACCTTTTTTAGTACAATTGGATATAGTTGGTACACCTTCTTTATCGGTTAAACGGAAATATCCAATACTTGGTTGGAATTTTGGTGAACATACAATAGCAATGGCCTCAGATAACATTACTTGATATGAAAAATGTGTATGTAAATCAACTGATGATAAGAAACAAGTTTGAGAAGGACTTATTTTATATTATTATTAAATATTAAGTAATTATATATTAAATAATAAAGATTAATATTTCAATAAAAAAAAATTTTTTTTAATAAATATTTATATTTTATTGAAAATCGATTAAATAATATATATATATTTTTAAATAATAGTAATAACAATAATTTATTATTATTACTATATATATATAATTGTTTTTTTTTTTTTTTTTTTTTTTTTTTTTTTTAAAATATATATATATAATATATATATAAACTTACTGTGTATGAATCCATCCTAAAGTTAATAAATTGTGTTTTTGTTGGTAATTTAATACCTCTATTTCATTTAAGGTATTACAAGTATCTGATGAAGCTGTCTGTTTTGGAATAATAATAGTAGAAATAAAAAGTTGATCATTTTCAAGTTTACCACAAAGAATACCACAAGTTTCAAGATTTTGTTCAGTATTTTCTTTAGCTACTTCTAAGAATTTTTCGGTTAAATGTGTTGGTACAAATATTTTTCGAAGATGTGAAGTAGAAGAAATATTACCGGCTTCATTAGCATTATTTACATTGACGCTGTTATTACTGTTATTATTTGTTGTTGGTCCATTATTTGATAAATTATTTTGTAATTGTGGTTTAGGTTGGGGTATTGTTTGTTTTTCCATAACTGGAATTGCTTGATTTTGATTTAAATTACTACCTTGATTTTGATTACCTGGTGGAACTAGTGAAATATTATTTGACATTTGTTGAGGTATGGCATTATTTTTTATTTGATTATTTTGTTGATTTAATGAGGTTTGAAGCATTAAGTTTGAATTTATTGGCTTAGATTTCATTTGTGAATTATTTACAGGTACAGCAGGTTTTGGTTGTATGGTAGCATTATTAATATTTGTACCTTGTTGATAATTAATTTGTTGTTGCATTTGTAATTGCTGTTGCATTTGTAATTGTTGATGATATTGTTGTAATGTATTTTGAGGTATTTGATGTTGTGGCTGTTGTTGTAACTGTAACTGCTGTAATTGTTGTTGCTGAACTTGAGATTGTTGTTGTTGAATTTGAGATTGTTGTTGCATAGACTGTTGTGCCATAGATTGTTGTTGTACAGATTGTGATTGAATAGATTGTATCAAGGATTGTTGTTGTATAGGTTGTGATTGAATAGATTGTATTAAGGATTGTTGTTGTTGTTCCAACTGTTTAATTCTTTGTTTTAGTTTTTCAGTTTCAATTTGTTGTTGAATATTTTTTTGTAATAATTGATTATGCTGTTGTTTAAGCTTTTGTTGTTCGGATAATTGGGTCGATGATGTGTCAAGTTCCATATTAGGTATAGTATTGATAGGATTATGTAGTTGAATTTTTGGACTTTGAACTAGTTGCTTATTCATAATAACTGCTGGGGATTGTGACTGAATCGATGTATTGGTTATGGCAGTAGTGGTAGCTGTAGAATTAATAGAATTAAGAGTTGTAGCATTTACTGGAGATGGAATAGTTTGATCCTTTGAAGTTTTCATTGAACTTTGACCATTTTGACTATTTTGTTGTTGTTGCATTTGTTGACGTACCTCACGTAATTTCTTTTGCATATGTTGTTGAATTTTAGTTTTTAATTGTTTTTTAATTAAAAATTGTTTATCTTCTAAAGATTTCATTTTTTCTATTTGGAATTTTTGTAAATCCCTTCTTTCATCCAAATGTCGTTTTTCCATTTCTTGTTGTTGAATAACATGTGATTGTCTTAATATTTTTTGTCTTTCAAGATGTTGTTCCTTTAATTGTTGTTGCATACCTAAAATTTGCTTTTTCTGAACCTCCTGATCAGGTACTTCCTTTTGATAAATAAGAACCATTTTTTGTTGTTGCTTTAATTCATCCATTTCATATATTTGTTTCTGGATTTGATTATCAAGTTCTAATTGTTGTTGTTTCTTTAAGACTTCTTTTTGCTCTAACTGAAATTCTTGTTGTTGAAGTAAACTTTGTTTTTGACTTTCTTTCAACTGACGAATTTCAATTTCATTTTGTTGTATTAACTTTTGTTTCTCCATAGCATACTTACTTTTATGTTGTGCTACGATTTGTTTTTGTACTTTTTCCCATTCCTTCTTTTTCTTTTCTTTTTCTTCTTCTTTTGTTTGTTGTTGTTGCTGCTGTTTTTGTTGTGGCTGCTGTTTTTGTTGTTGGTTTATATCTTTCTGGATTACATTATTTTTACTGGTACTCGATTCCTTTGTAATATCTATATAATTTACTTTTGAATTGTCCATGATATTTGATTTCGATAAATATATATTATTACTTGTGTCATCGATACTTAAATTATTTAATTCTGGAAGATTGATATTATTATTACTTGTAGAATTTACTAATACATTTAATTGACTTAAATCGGAAAGACTATTAATGGAAGTGTTCATATTCATTTGAGAATTATTTTTATTTACATTTATAAAATTGAAGCCATTATCGTTCATATTTGAAAAAGAAGATAATCTATCCGAGGTAACCAATCCACGATTCATATTTGTATCGTAACTTCCATCAACTTGTTTTTTAAGTGTACTTCTTCCGGTAATTTCTGAAGAATTCAAATGGTTGAATTTACTATAATCTGAAATACTGACTTCACTATTATTTACATTATAATTTGATTTATTAATAGTGGCAGATACTGAATTATTATAATTTGGATTATAGGTAACGGATGTTGAAATATCAGATTGAGAAGAATAATTGGAATAATTTTCTTCTGGTTTTAATTGTTTAGATAAAGAAGTATTTATATTCAAGCTATCAACAATATTTAAATTAGTATTAGATTTTAAAGTATTATCAGAACTTTTACTATTACTATTAATAGTAGATGTATTAATATTATTTGCATTAGTTTTAGTACTTCTATTTATAACATTTGGATTATTATTTTCTTTATTATTTATTGATATTGTTTCTTTATAAGTTTTTTCGAAATTATCTTCTTCATCAATTTCAAACATTTTTATTTTATCAGTCACTGTTGGTAATTGCTTATTTAAATCAGACTTTATCTTATCCTTATCCTTTTTTCTTGATAATGAAAGAAATTTAAAATTATCTTTATTTAATAATTTTGAATTGTTCTCTTTACTTTCCTTTAAATGATTACCCTTCTCTATTTCTTTATTTCCGTTTTTCTTATCAGTATTTAGAAAAGAGGATATTGATTTTTTATATTTTCCTAAATTTATTTTAGGTTTAGAAGATTTCTTTGATTTATTGGTATTAAAATCATCTTCTTTATTACCATTTTCTATATTCAAGTTATTACTACTTGACATTTGTCTAATTCTATTCAATAATTAATTATTAATTATTTGTAATATTATTTTTAAAAATTATAATTTTTTAAAAATTTCTTATATATATATTTTTTCTTTTATATCTTCTATTTATTTATTTATTTTTTCAAAATATAATTTTAAAATAGCATAATTATAATCGTCTATGACACTAAAACTACAAAGCAAATTAACAAAATATATTATTTAATTAATTTGAATTATTTTTTTTTATTTTTATTTTTTTATTATGATTTATGACAATATTGATGTCTTTAATATATATATATGATTTTACTGTTTTTATCGTATTAAAATGATAATATTTTTCGATTTAAAATTCTTTGATATCTTTTTATCTTTATTCATATAATATTATATATATATATATATTTTTAATTTATTCTTTTTATATATATACATATATATTTCTGATTAAAATTTATAAAGTGTATAAATCTAATTTATTATTTCAAATCTTCCTTTTTATATATATATATATTTATATAAACTAAAATAAATTATATATATATTAATGCTCACTTAAACAACTTATCTTCAAAAAAAAAAATAATATATTCATATAAATCTATTTAATTATACTATAAAGTATTATTAAAAACTACTTTAAAATACTATTAAATAATTATTTTAAAATAGTTTTTTTTTTTTTTTTTTTAAATAAAAAATAAAGGAAAAATTATGCATATATGTAAATAAAAAGTATCACATTTATATAAATTATGTAATTTTTATTTTTTTTTTTAGTAATTTTATTATAAAAATATTTTATTTTGTAATTATATATATATATTTATATTTATAAAATTTATTTTAATAAAAAAAAAAGATTATTTTAAACCTTTATATTTAACCTATTCCAGACATCTATTATAATATATTTGTAAATATAAAAGTCATATTTAATATATTCATTTAATTAAAAAAAAAGTTGCTTAAGTATTTATTAATCTTAATAATTATGAGAAAACTAATTTAATTTATAATATATTAAAGTATATTTATAATATATTGAAAGTATAGCAATTAAGTTAGTTATATTAATTAAGATTTTATTATTCAATATATTATTCAATATATATCTTTTTTTGTTGTACAAGTTTATTTTATTATAAATTAGAGTTTCATACTGTATATATATTTAAAAATATCATTAATTAAAAATGTTTTATTTATTAATTAATTATTATTATTATTTATTCATAATAATTGGATTTATTGATTATTGATTATTATAAATAATGAATTATATTATTTATTATATATTATATATTATTTATTTATTTATTATTTATTATTTATTATTAATTATATATTATTTATTTATTATTTATTATTTATTATTCAAATATTTATTATTTATGCAATACTCTTTCTATTATTATTTATTATTATTTATTATTATTTATTATTATTTATTATATTTATTATATTTATTATTTATTATTATTTATTATTTATTCAATTATTTATTATTTATTATTAGTTATTTATTATTTATTTATTAATAAATAGAGGAAAAAACAAAATTTTTTAAAACTTAATTAACTATTGATCAAATAGAAGAAATATATTTGTATTATATTAAGGATAAAAATTTAAATATATAATGAAGGTACCAAATATTTTATTTTTAATAATATTTAAAGTTTACTTACTTAAAAAAATTTGACTTGATTAATATAAAAAAGTCCATTATTCAATTTAATATATGAAAAATAGTTTTCTCTTTAAATTATAATATATAAGATTATTATATTTACACTCTATAATTCATATATTATAATTATTATTGATAATATATTAATAAATTTAAAATTAATTTAAACTGTTTCTGTTGTACAACTCTTTTTTTTTTGGTTCATTTTAACTTAAAAATGTTTTACATATAGGTTAGGTTATATCTTAATATTATTATCTTAATTAAATAATGAGTTTATTAATTATTAAAAATAATAAATAGTAAGAATAATAACACATATTAAATTATTATATATAAATAAAATAGAAAATAGTTATTAATTAATTATTCATAATTGCTATCAATAATTATAAATTATAATAATAATATATATATTTAAGAAAAAAGTTAAATATTATTACATTTATTTGTAACAATAATAAATAATAAATAATAAATAATAAATTTATATCATTATTTATAATAATATAAAATAAATAATAAATAATAAATAAATTTATATTATTATTTATAATAATAATATAAAAAATAAATAATAAATAATAAATAATAAATTTATATCATTATTTATAATATAAAATAAATAATAAATAATAAATAAATTTATATTATTATTTATAAATAACAATAATATAAAATAAATAATAATTAATAAATAATAATAAATAATAAATAATAAATAATAAATAAAAATTAATAATAAATAAATAATTAAATAATTAAAATAATAAATAATAAATAATAGTTAGTTTAATGATATACTTTTATTTCTATATAAAAAAAAAATCTTTTATTATGGTTATTTTATTTAATTAAACGATTCATAAATTCTTGTTGTAACAAAATATCTAATATTTACATGAATTTTTTTATTTTTATTTTTTTTTGTTTTAATATATAATATATATACTTTAATTTATTTGTTTTTTTATTCCTTATTTTTTTTTTTTACTTTTTTTTATAATAATTTTATATTAAGAAATAAATATATATTTTAATACATATAGTACATTGAATATCTATCACTCTATATTTATATATATGCCTTCTTTTTATTTTTTATTTTTATTTTTTATTTTTTAATTTTTATTTTTAATTTTTATTTTTATTTTAATTTTATTTTTTATTTTTTAATTTTTATTTTTATTTTTTATTTTTATTTTTATTTTTAATTTTTTAATTTTAATTTTAATTTTTATTTTTGCCTAATACATTTCGCATAAATATAATTTTCGTCTACTTCAAATTTTGTGTAACTCTTTCCAAATAACCCAAAAGTATCCCTTTCTCTTGGTTGAATCTACAGTTAAAAATTATATATATATTTTTTAACTCTTCTCCTTTAGAGGCATTGACCCTACTAACCTGTCTTAACTTAATTTTCAGTGTTGATGCTCCTGGTTAGTTTTCGCTAATTCCGTCGGAATAGTAGTCCTTGTCGAATACTAGTCCTAGGCATAATTTCTAGAGAGACGTAGATTGGTTGTTAAACAAAACATCCTACTCCTTTTTATAATTTAAATTAATAATGTCTGTATCTCTTCCACTAAGAAGGAAGTTATATAATCGATACTATGTCATATATACATTTACATGCTTATTATTCAGAAAATTACTAATATTAACATTATTTTCACCAATTAATTTATTTACTGCATTAATAGTAACAATACTTCTATTTTCACTATCAGTAATATTAATATTCCTAGTTTTACTATTAAAACTATTACTATTATTAATAATATTATTTCTAATTGTTATTATTATTAATATTATATACTTCGTTACCACTATCAGAATCAGTACTTTATTCTATATTATTCATATCTATAATAACAGTATTTACATTACTATTTGATATTGAACAATATTTACTAATAACAAACAATTTTTCATAAAGTAATTCAATATTCATAAAATATTTCATACGATATTCACGGAAAAAATAGCATTTGGAAAACCAATGGTCCAATCAAGGATTATTATTTTTTCTATAACAACAAAGACAACATTCTGGAGAGTCGTCTTCAATCATTATTAGCAACTTTGGCAACATGAGCATCAAATTAATATCTACATCAAGGATGAAGTATCCATCGGAAAACCAATGCTATATTCAGGATATTTGATGTTGAGCTTCTTATATTTCTGCGATATCCCTATCCCAATAAAACTTTACAATTGTATTTTTTTGTTGGAATATAATTTATCTGGTAAAATTTTTTACTTTCTTTATCCTATGCATGACGTCCATAACGTGATATATCTCTAAGTAAATAAGAGCTATTATATTTCGAGTTTTTCCATTTTTTGAAACACCTTACCTGAGCAATAGCACATTTCACTGAAAGAGGAGGAATGTTAAGTTCTTTAGAAATATAATAAAGAGATGAAAAGCTATTCCAATTAGAAAATCCTTCATTCCAATATAATTCTATATTAACTAGTGTCTGTGTACTTCTCGTTCTTTTTTTTTTTTTGATCAAAGTAGAGGTGCATAATACGAAACTTGCCCAATTACTATAGAGCAGAAAATAACATTTGTTTATAAAGGATAAGAATATAGGAATTCTTAAGAGATTTTTGAATGGAATAAAGAGCTTTTCTAACTTTATTATTCATTCTCTGTATGATTGGTTTCAGTTCTAAATCATTTTGAAAACGGTACACCTAGGTTGGTATAGCAATTTATTTTAGGTAATTCTTGACTTGGAAGATAAAACGAAGGGTTACTATTATAAATTTTGGAAAGTTTCCCATCTTATTACTTACTAAACTTGCAAATTAATTGATACCAAATTGCATTTCATAATTTCTTGCCCACTTACTGGCTAATTTTAACAATTTCCTAAGTTGAGATCTTGTTGGGGCACATAACACAATGCCATCTGCAAAGAGACCTTCACAACAGCGTTTATCTCCAACCAAGATTCCATATTTATCACATTCATTAAAAATGCCATTAATAAGCAAGTTAAATAAAATTGATGAGAGGAGACAATCTTGACGAACACCTTTCTTAATATTAAATGATTACGATAATTGTCCATCAACCTGTACCCAATCCTTGGAAGATAAGTATAAGTTTTCAATAAAAATATAGTACTTACCTCTGATACCTAAATGATGAGTCTTTATTAATTAAGATCATTTTTCTTTGGTTTTAATTAATAATTGGATAAAATTTTCCCTTAAAAAAAAAATAATAATTTTAAAAGAAATTTCAAACTATATCTTGTAATTTAACTCAATAGTCACAGATTTTCAAAGAGAACATTTCATCATATGTAAATGAAAATAAGATTAAAAATATTGATATAGATAATCCTAAAAATAAGGAAATATTAGAACACACTTAATGAAAAATGTGACTACGAGATTTTTAATATTTCACTTAATCATGAATTTAGGTATTACAAATAAAGAAAAATTAAAATACCCATATTATATTTCTTACAGATGACTACAAAAATATTGTTTAATTGGACTTGACCATTAATCCTGATTGAATACCTGGAAACTCTTAAAAGAATTATTTTTAACAAAATCATATGTTGAAAATTGGGATAACTCCATAGAAAAAAAAAAAAATTAAGATGATGATCGTATGGATATTGATTACCTTTGCATGAGGAACTCCAAAATTAAACAAAAAGTTTTTCTAACTTCAAAAGCAATAAGAAAAATTAGTATAGATATACAAAGGATAATAAAAGTTATTGTAATATATGTGATGTGAACGGGCATTCCAAAAGAATTCTATTTTACTTTCAAAAACAGAGAAAATATAATTAGAAATCAAAATAATAATAGCAGTAAATGGAGACAAAGCCAACAACAAGAGAAGAAATCATTGAATTATTTAAAAAATTCAGGGAACTATAATAATTATAACAATAAAACTCCTTTAAAATACACCAGAAGTGAAGTCCATTCTGATAATACCAGCAATTATGATGAAGACTTCGATTTTATTGATGCTAGAGTACTAATATATCGGAAAAAACAAAATAATAAAAATATGGTAGGGAATACAAATTCATAAGAAATTATTCCATATAATAATAACAATATTCATGATTTCGATAATAAATACAATAAAATCAATTGATTATATTAATCATAATAAAGAAATAACAGATGATATTACATAAATTTATGATACAGGTGAAGGAGATAATGTAACAAATGATTAATTTTTACTTATTAAAGTCAAGTATAAATCAATAAAAATATGTTATACAAATAGTTCAATTTGTTAATTTGAAGGATATATAACTTAAAAATGTTTCATAGTTAAACAATACATTAAGCTAGAAAAAGTTTTATTTTCTAAATATTTTCACAAAAATCTTATTAACGATTTAGAAATTGCAAAATCAGGTTGGCATGAATCATCTACCAATCACTAATCAATATACATATCTTGGAATACCTTTCCATGAATCAAGAGATTTAAAGCTTATTATATTAATGCTATGATGAACAATAAAACTTAATTATACGGTTAACTCTTTCTTTATATTTTTAACCAAAAGGAACGTACCTTTCTACTTTAAGACTTGCATTCTAGTTTCGGAGGGTTTTTTTTATATATATATTATATATTAAATATTTTATTATTTTAATTTAGTATTGTAATTTAGTATTGTAATTTATTATTTTATTAACAAATTTTATATATATTTTATTTTGAAATCAAAAACAAAAAAAAAAAAAAATAAATTAAAATTTACCTTAGCTATAAAATAACTCTATAAAAAATAAAGTAATAATTAATGTTGCTTTATGTGGTATATTATATGTTATATATTTTCTCCAAGTTTTTTCGTTATGACGCATTACATGAAAGTTGACTTTCATCAAGTGATATTTTAACATAAATAAATGAGTATAAAATAAAATATAAATAAATAAAAAATAAGGATCTTTATAAATTAACATGCTAATAAACATAAAAAAAAATATTTACTTGAGAAAAAAGATTTCAAAAGATCTGTTAACATCAGACAATTACATAATATAGTTAACATAAATAGATCTTTTATTGGTTATTAAAGATGTTGAAGATTATGAGATTATGTTTAAGAAGAAAAGAAAAAAAAAATGTTGAAAGTTCAAAAGTGGCTGAAGAAGATGTATAAGCTTATCTGAAATTAAAATTTCTTTTTTAAAAAAAATAAGGTAGAAAAATTAATAAAATAAATGGAAACAATATATACAAAACAAAAACAATATAAATTAAATTATATTAACTATATTAAAAAATAATTAAAAAAAAAATTATAAATATAATATGAAAAAACTAAAAAACTGAAAAACATTATTTGAGATTAAAAAGAAATACTAAATTGATAATTTTAATATTATGATTTTTCAAAGGTTTAAGTTAATTTTGAAAATTGAATAAGATATAATTATTAAATTTTTAATAAATTAATTAAATTAAATTATTATTTAGTTTTTTTTTTTTTTTTTTTTTTTTTTTTTTTTTTTTTTTTTTTTGGTTAACCTATTATAATTATTTTAAATTTATTAATTATGTTATTTATTTATTCCTCGTCGCTTGATCTTAAATCAGATAAGAGTTCCTGCTGAACTTAAGCATATCAATAAGCGGAGGAAAAGAAACTAAAAAGGATGCTCTTGGTAAGCGGTTATTATTTGATTCTTGAATGTCCTGTATAACCTCAGTTTCGCCTTGTTTATTTTTTTTCCATATTAAAAAAATTTATAATATTTATTAATATAGATTTTATATATTTAAATATTTATTATATTTACATGTGTATTTTTCTTAATTTGTCATATTTATTTATTTATTTCAAATTTTAAAGAATTCAAATATATTAATGTATTAATGATTATTAATATTTTGTGGTTTAAATACTATAAATAATGCTTATTATGTCAAAAATAGTATTAAAAATATTAATATTAATATTTTTAAAAATTATAATAACACTATTATTATTATCAAATAGAGCTAAAATAACCTTAATAAAAATAATAAAAATAGTGAAAATAACAATACCATATATATATAAAAATATTAAAATACCTACAAAATTTATTATAATAATTAGATAATATTAATTTATAATTAATTATAATTATAAATAATTAAATAATATTAATTTATAATTATAATTTATTAAAAATAATAAATAAAATATATACTTTTCAGTATAAAAATTTTTCTGAACACTTTATAATATATATTTTATTATTAATTTTAATTTTAATTTTTATATTATTTATTAAATTTTCTTTTTGAATTTTAAAATATTTGAAATTTATAATAAATAAAAAAAAAATAAATATACATTTCTAATTAAGAATTTATAAAATAAAATAATAAAAGAACTTTTAAAAATTTTATGTCTAAAAAATTTATGTGGTTAATTATAAATAATAAATATGTTCTTTATTAATAAATTAATTATTTACAAGGTTTTTTAAAAGATACCACACCAATTTCCATTTTCAGTTCCCCATTTACCATTTATATCTGTTTCAACAACTACTTTATTATCTGGAGAACAACATTTATATCCAAACTTTTCTGACCAACATTCTTCCTTCATAGCTAACTTTATATTTTGAGTTTCACTACTTCCAATTCTTTTAGCTGGTGGGTAGGCACTCATTCCTTTCTTCCAAGCTTCAACCGCTGCTTCTGATGTATTAATGGCCCAATCTCCTTCATTATCTGGTTTACTTTCACTGAACCATACAAGACCAATGATTCTTGGGAATCTTTCGGGAAGAATATGGAACATTTCTGAAATCCACTCAGCTTTGTTTCCTCCTAATTCTGAAGATGAAAATTCTGCAATAAACATTGGTTTTTGGAATTTAGAAATAGCATCATAAGCATCTCTGAAGACTTCTTCAAATGTACTCCAACTAGACCAACTTTGTGCTGTACCAAAGTTATAACCATCAATAGAAATATAATCAACGAAATCATCTCCTGGATATGAACCTGTTAATGTAGTACCTTCACCAGAATTTCCATTATTAGTAGTCCAAACCCATTTGACATTGTTGACATTTCCTTCACGGAATTTCTTAACAAGATAACGGAAAGCAGTTGCAACTTTTTCTTCAGCATTATTAATATTATCTTTACCAGTACACCAAGTGTACCAATCACCATTAGATTCATGAAGAGGACGAAGCCAAATTTCTTCTCCATAAGATTTAATTCCTTTAACAAAAGTATCAATGTATTCATCACCTTTTCCATCAAGAATATCTTGAGCAGTATATGGAGTTGGCATCCAAGTAATCATCATAAGTGAACCATTAGCTTTAGCAACATCTAAATAATTACGAGTCCATTCCCAATCGTTATATTGCCAGATGACAAAGTGATGAATAATATCTAAATGTCTTCCTTGAACAGCTTCGAAGGCAGCAACATTCTTTGCATTTGGTTGTGGATATTCTGGTAAAACTTCATCACCACCAACCCAGGCACCAAAGAACATTGAATCGAAAGTATCACCCATAATCACAGAAGTAGTAGCAGATGAAGCTGGAGCAACATCAGATGAAACTGATTTAAAAGCAGCGACTTCATTAGTTTCAACTGGCTTTTCAATAGAATTATTAGAATTTTTTCTATTGGCTTGTGGATAAGCATTCATTCCTTTCTTCCAAGCTTCAACCGCTGCTTCTGATGTATTAATGGCCCAATCTCCTTCATTATCCGGTTTACTTTCACTGAACCATACAAGACCAATGATTCTTGGGAATCTTTCGGGAAGAATACGGAACATTTCTGAAATCCATTCAGCTTTGTTTCCTCCTAATTCTGAAGATGAAAATTCTGCAATAAACATTGGTTTTTGGAATTTAGAAATAGCATCATAAGCATCTCTGAAGACTTCTTCAAATGTACTCCAACTAGACCAACTTTGTGCTGTACCAAAGTTATAACCATCAATAGAAATATAATCAACGAAATCATCTCCTGGATATGAACCTGTTAATGTAGTACCTTCACCAGAATTTCCATTATTAGTAGTCCAAACCCATTTGACATTGGTGACATTTCCTTCACGGAATTTCTTAACAAGATAACGGAAAGCAGCTGCAACTTTTTCTTCAGCATTATTAATATTATCTTTACCAGTACACCAAGTGTACCAATCACCATTAGATTCATGAAGAGGACGAAGCCAAATTTCTTCTCCATAAGATTTAATTCCTTTAACAAAAGTATCAATGTATTCATCACCTTTTCCATCAAGAATATCTTGAGCAGTATATGGAGTTGGCATCCAAGTAATCATCATAAGTGAACCATTTGCTTTAGCAACATCTAAATAATTACGAGTCCATTCCCAATCGTTATATTGCCAGATGACAAAGTGATGAATAATATCTAAATGTCTTCCTTGAACAGCTTCGAAGGCAGCAACATTCTTTGCATTTGGTTGTGGATATTCTGGTAAAACTTCATCACCACCAACCCAGGCACCAAAGAACATTGAATCGAAAGTATCACCATAGATTACATCAGTAGAGGAAGATTGATTAGCTGGTTGGACGATTTCATTTGAAGATTCATCCTGTTTAATTAAACATCTTATTCCATTTTCAATACCCCAACTTTCATTATTATCAGTATATTGAACTTCAACATTACTTCCACTACAGCACAAGAATTCTTCACTCAAGCACTTTGCATAACTTCTTGTAACAAATAAACCGGCAACAGTTAAAGCATTTACTAATTTCATAAACATTTTTATTATATTCTTTCTTTCTTTCTTTCTTTCTTTTTTTTTTTTTTTTTTTTTTTTGAAAAGTTAATATATACTTTTGGCAAGCAAAAAAAAAAAAAAATTAAAAATTAAAATAAAATTAAAAAAATATTAATATATTATAAATTGTTTTTTAAAAATACTAATTAATCAATTATTTGTAAAGTTTTATTTATTTTTAAAATAAAATTTTTTTTTTATTATTTTATATATATCCAGATATATAAAATAAATTATAAATATTTTTATATGTTTACTAAAAGAAATAAAAATTTTTAATCAATAAAAATTTAATAATTAATTGATTATAAAATAAATTTTTAGTCAAATAAATTGAAATGATAAAAAAAAAACTTTAGAAAGATCAATTTTGTCATTTATATACTTTTTTTAAAATATATTTGTATAATATTAAAATAAATTTTTATATATTTTAAAATACCAATTAGTAAAATATAAAAAAAGTTAATTATATAAATTAATATGCTATGGTTCGAAAAGAACTATTTAAATAATATAAAATATTTAATATATAGATTTAAAAATAGGATTTAATTTTAATTTACAAAAAATTTAATAATAATTTTTTATATATTTTTTAAATTAATAAACTTAAAAAAAATAATCTTTCCAATTTATAAAATTTTAACTTTAAATTAAAAATAAGCATATAAACGGCTTAATTAGATAAATCAAAAGATGAAAACAATATATAAAGGATTATTTATTAGTATTATTTTTTTTTTTTTGTATTGTGTATTGTCATTATTTATTGCTGTTACAATTATTTATTTTTTATTTTTAATATTTTTTTTTTAATTTTATATGATTTATTAAGTTTTTTTAAATAAAGATAAACTTTAAATATTATAATATTATAATATTTTTTAAATAATATATTAATTTTAATATACTTATATAAATATATTAATGTATTTTAATTTATTTTTTATTTTAAAATACCAATTAGATTAAATACATAAATAGAAAAATAAAAAAAATTCATGGTAATATAAAAAAAAAATACAAATAGGCAAAAGTATAAAATAAAATAATTATAAACCCAAAACCCAAAATCATAAAGATAACCATTATATTATGCTTTTTATTTTATTTTGCACAATTTAAATTATTAATTTATAAATTATTTTTTTTTATCTTTCAAAATTAATATAAATTTTTAAATATAATTATATTTCATGATATCTTTATAATATTTAATTTAATTCTTTTTATATGTATTATTTTTTTTAAAAAAAATAACTTTATATATATACTTTAAAAGCATGAAGAATACACCTTATATTTGTCATTTTTCATTTATTTTAAATTATTTATATAAATTGCATATTAATAATGAAATTTTATTAGGATATTAAATGAAGTAAATATTATATATAATATTTAATAATGAAATATAATTACAATAAATAATAAAAAAAAAATAATAACAACGCAATAATGCAATAATGATTATAATGATAGTAGTAAAAAAAAAATAAAAAATAAAAAATAAAAAAATAAAAAAAAAAAATAGAAAAAAAACATAAATAATAATAATAATAATAATAATAATAATTATAATAATTATAATAATAATAATAATAATAATAATAATAATAATAATTATAATAAGAATAAGAATAATAAGAATAAGAATAATAAGAATAAGAATAATAAGAATATTTAAACAATCACTATTACAATAATAATAATTATAATAATAATAATAATAACAATAATAATAATAATAATAATAGAGTTCTTATTTTTTTTTCTTTTTTTTTTTTTTTTATATAGGTTCAATATAATTTAATATGATTATAAATATTATTATTTAATATAAATCTTATTTATTTTACAAATTCATCATCCTTACTTAATATATTGTAATATATATAAAATATATATATAAATTAATTAAAATAGGAGTTAAGTTGTAATTTTCCTCTGAATTAGTATTATCCAAAGATTGACAAAGATTATTCTTATATATATTCATGTATAAATAATTTTTAATAATAAGTATTAAATAATTAAACAATTAAATAATAACCGTTTAAAAATTTAAAATATTATTAATATTATTATTCAAAGATTAATGGCAAAGATTATTCCATTAAATAAAAAATTCAAACCCTAATTCATAAGGAAATGAGGTTCGTTACAGAGGAACTTTTTTCTGAATTTATTTATTTATACACTTTTTTTTTGAATATTACTTTTTTATTTCAAGTTACTAATTTAAATATTATTATGTTCTTATTGGATAAATAATATTTATTGTATTTTTTTTTTTATTAATTCTGTGTTCTTTTTGTGATGTAAAAAATATTCATGTAATTAATAAGTGAATAAATAAATAAAGATTAAAGTTCGCTTTAATTGCGGCTATTAAAAAAAATAAAAAAAAAAAAATTTTTAATAATAATCATTAAATATTTAAGTAATAACTATTTAAAATTTAAAAAATTATAAATATTATTATAGTTAATTATTAAATTAATTATAGCGGAAAATATATATATATATATTATATATATATTTTTTTTCCGTAATTCTTTCTTGTAATTCTTGTGATTTTTTACTGATTTACATTTATATGTTTTATCTTACATACTATAATTTTTAATGCTTGGTTTATTATTCGATTATTTCTAAGATATATATATATATATATATATATATTATTATTATTATTATTATTATTATTATTATTATTATTATTATTATTATTATTATTATTATTATTATTATTATGTTATTATTTTAATTTTTTTTAATTAAATAAAATATATTCATGCTTAAAGTTAATTTAATATAAAATATATCATTAATTATAATTAAAGGATATTTTAACATAAATTTTTTTCTCTTGGGCTATAATATGCCTAATTTGTAAATTTATATATATATATAATTTTTTTTTTTTATTTTGAATTATAACTATTTTATTAAATTTAATTGATTATTTCTTCTTTATTTATTATTATTAAATCCAATTGCTATTTTTAAAATAAATATATAAATATTAATATTAATTTTATAATTTTTATAAAAGGCTTAAGAATAAAAAAAAAATCTTAAGCCATATACTGTTATGGTTATACAAAAAAAAAAAAAAAAAAAAAATAGAAATAAAGTAAAAATAAAACATATTATATATTTATATATTTAATATTATATGATAATAAATAAATAATAAATAATATATTCATTTTTTAAAAAAAAAAAAAAAAAAAAAAAAAAAAAAAAAAGATAAAAGATTATATCATTGTTCTTTATCTTTTCCATTAACATTAACTTATACTTTATTTGCATATCTTTTAAGCGGTCCGTTACATTTAAAAAAAAAAAAAAATTTTTACTTTATTTATCCTTTGATTTATTTATTTATCCTTTCTAGTTAGACAATAATAAACTTAAAATATTAATATTTTATTTATATTAAAAATGAACAATACAAGATTATATAATCAAAAAAAAAATTTTTTATATAAATTAAATTAAAAGTCAACAAATTAAAAGATGATGATATTATTAAGTTTATATTAATTTAAAAAATATATTGTAAAATATATAATAAAAGTTTATTACATTTATATTAAAAGTTATATTAAACCCTAATATATTATTATATTAGTTCTGACATTAACCGCATCATACTAATTAATAATATTTAATTTAATTAGCATTTTTATAAATTCGTATTTTAAAATTTAAAAATTTTATATATAAAAACGAGTATATAAAAAGACAAAATTTACCTTCGAAATAAAGAATTATTTTATTATTTCAATTCAATATTTATTTTTCCTAAAATCAATTAATTAATAAATTTTTTTTTTTTTGAAATAAATAAAGAAGTATTTATTATTAATTTTATATATCTGGATATATATAAAATAATAAAAAAAATAAATTTAAAAATAAATAAAACTTTACAAATAATTGTAATTAGTATTTTTAAAAAAACAATTTATAATATAAAAGTATTTTTTTAATTTTTTTTTTAATTTTTAATTTTTTTTTTTTTGCTTGCCAAAAGTATATTTTAACTTTTCAAAAAAAAAAAAAAAAAAAAAAAAAAAAAAAAAGAAAGAAAGAAAGAAAGAATATAATGAAAATGTTTATGAAATTAGTAAATGCTTTAACCGTTGCAGGCTTATTTGTTACAGGAAGTTATGCAAAGTGCTTGAGTGAAGAATTCTTGTGCTGTAGTGGAAGTAATGTTGAAGTTCAATATACTGATAATAATGGAAGTTGGGGTATTGAAAATGGAATAAGATGTTTAATTAAACAGGATGAATCTTCAAATGAAGTCGTCCAACCAACTAATCAATCTTCCTCTACTGATGTAATCTATGGTGATACTTTTGATTCAATGTTCTTTGGTGCCTGGGTTGGTGGTGATGAAGTTTTACCAGAATATCCACAACCAAATGCAAAGAATGTTGCTGCCTTCGAAGCTGTTCAAGGAAGACATTTAGATCTTATTCATCACTTTGTCATATGGCAATATAACGATTGGGAATGGACTCGTAATTATTTAGATGTTGCTAAAGCAAATGGTTCACTTATGATGATTACTTGGATGCCAACTCCATATACTGCTCAAGATATTCTTGATGGAAAAGGTGATGAATACATTGATACTTTTGTTAAAGGAATTAAATCTTATGGAGAAGAAATTTGGCTTCGTCCTCTTCATGAATCTAATGGTGATTGGTACACTTGGTGTACTGGTAAAGATAATATTAATAATGCTGAAGAAAAAGTTGCAACTGCTTTCCGTTATCTTGTTAAGAAATTCCGTGAAGGAAATGTCAACAATGTCAAATGGGTTTGGACTACTAATAATGGAAATTCTGGTGAAGGTACTACATTAACAGGTTCATATCCAGGAGATGATTTCGTTGATTATATTTCTATTGATGGTTATAACTTTGGTACAGCACAAAGTTGGTCTAGTTGGAGTACATTTGAAGAAGTCTTCAGAGATGCTTATGATGCTATTTCTAAATTCCAAAAACCAATGTTTATTGCAGAATTTTCATCCTCAGAATTAGGAGGAAACAAAGCTGAATGGATTTCAGAAATGTTCCGTATTCTTCCCGAAAGATTCCCAAGAATCATTGGTCTTGTATGGTTCAGTGAAAGTAAACCAGATAATGAAGGAGATTGGGCCATTAATACATCAGAAGCAGCTGTTGAAGCATGGAAGAAAGGAATGAATGCTTATCCACAAGCCAATAGAAAAAATTCTAATAATTCTATTGAAAAGCCAGTTGAAACTAATGAAGTCGCTGCTTTTAAATCAGTTTCATCTGATGTTGCTCCAGTTTCATCTGCTACTACTTCTGTGATTATGGGTGATACTTTCGATTCAATGTTCTTTGGTGCCTGGGTTGGTGGTGATGAAGTTTTACCAGAATATCCACAACCAAATGCAAAGAATGTTGCTGCCTTCGAAGCTGTTCAAGGAAGACATTTAGATATTATTCATCACTTTGTCATCTGGCAATATAATGATTGGGAATGGACTCGTAATTATTTAGATGTTGCTAAAGCAAATGGTTCACTTATGATGATTACTTGGATGCCAACTCCATATACTGCTCAAGATATTCTTGATGGAAAAGGTGATGAATACATTGATACTTTTGTTAAAGGAATTAAATCTTATGGAGAAGAAATTTGGCTTCGTCCTCTTCATGAATCTAATGGTGATTGGTACACTTGGTGTACTGGTAAAGATAATATTAATAATGCTGAAGAAAAAGTTGCAGCTGCTTTTCGTTATCTTGTTAAGAAATTCCGTGAAGGAAATGTCACCAATGTCAAATGGGTTTGGACTACTAATAATGGAAATTCTGGTGAAGGTACTACATTAACAGGTTCATATCCAGGAGATGATTTCGTTGATTATATTTCTATTGATGGTTATAACTTTGGTACAGCACAAAGTTGGTCTAGTTGGAGTACATTTGAAGAAGTCTTCAGAGATGCTTATGATGCTATTTCTAAATTCCAAAAACCAATGTTTATTGCGGAATTTTCATCTTCAGAATTAGGAGGTAACAAAGCTGAATGGATTTCAGAAATGTTCCATATTCTTCCCGAAAGATTCCCAAGAATCATTGGTCTTGTATGGTTCAGTGAAAGTAAACCAGATAATGAAGGAGATTGGGCCATTAATACATCAGAAGCAGCTGTTGAAGCTTGGAAGAAAGGAATGAGTGTCTACCCACCAGCTAAAAGAATTGGAAGTAGTGAAACTCAAAATATAAAGTTAGCTATGAAGGAAGAATGTTGGTCAGAAAAGTTTGGATATAAATGTTGTTCTCCAGATAATAAAGTAGTTGTTGAAACAGATATAAATGGTAAATGGGGAACTGAAAATGGAAATTGGTGTGGTATCTTTTAAAGAACCTTGTAAATAATTAATTTATTGATAGAGAAATAAAAATTCATTTTATTATTTTATTTTAACATTCTATTTTTAATAAAAAAATTTATAATTATCAATATAGATAAATTAGAAAATTAGATGTAGTCATTTTAAAAAAAATTTTTTTATATTAATTTTTATTTTTTAATAACGTCGACAATAGAAAAAAAAAAAGGAATAATTTATGTTTTTTTTTTTTTTCTTTTTTTTTCTTTTTTAATTTATTCTAAATGTAAAAAATTTCAAAATATCAAAAATAAATTTTATAAAAAATAATAATAATAATAAAAATAAAATAAACAAAAACTTTTAATATGTTAAATTTTTATTTATTTATTTATTTATTTGTAAATATATTTATTTGTTAATTTATTCATTTATTTAAATTTTAAAACCTAGTATATTTATAATATAAAATTTTTTAAAAATTAATATGAAAATGAACTGTTAATGTTTAA